>CM039306.1:183457691-184022179 GCA_022316695.1 Camellia oleifera | reverse complement strand
TTTAAAAACTTAAGAAAACTAACGCTCTTCAAGGAGTTAAAGCGGGTGTTTATGACTTTTATTATTTCAAATTTTGTATTAGAATGTCTTTTGCACCTGTTATTTACAACCAAAAAATAAAAAAAATTTAAATAAATTAAAAATAATAATTATTAAAAGGTTGGAGAAATAATTTTTAAAATTTTTAATTTAAATAACATATTTTTACTTGTCAAAAGTTTGGCTTGATGGAATCAATCTAGAGAAGGAATAATTGTAGCATTACTAGATATCTTTATGATTTTTCTTTAACACTTTTTTTGTGATCTAGCCATTAAAACAAAATCTCAAGATTCATTGTAAGATATTGGAGAATAAATAAAGCAGTTGGTGATGATGAGGATACCATATCTCAAGAATAAAGAACAAAAAGTGGCTCATTTCAATTTCAAAATAGTATTTATACAAATAAATTTTTTTTTTAATGTGTAGACAACTCTTAAAAGACTCCGAATAATTACTCGAGTGGTCATGAAAAGAGTATTTAAGTATCAATATAAGTAAGATTTTAGAAAGTTTCAGATTCAAACTTATAAAAAAAAAAAAAAATCTATATTATAATTTAACTACTAACATAATTATTAAAAAAAAAAAAGTAAAATAAAAAACAATCCCTTTGAACTTGAGTGGGTATTTATTAGTATGCCATTTGAAGTTTTGAAGAGTCACTACTTTTATTTGAACTTTAGCATCAAATGCAAAGGTCACATTGACACTAAGCCCTACCAATTCATCTAGAACAACAGAATTGCGGTTCTTTTGGTGCACCTCATAAATTGGTTAATTGCTTGTGCTTTCTTTATTTTTAATACAATTTTAAATTTTGAGTTACAATATTTTTTTTTTTTAGATCCATCTAAATTAAATTTATAAAAAAAATCAAAAAATTCAATAAAAGCATAAATAAGCTTACATTTTTTGGGGACAAAGTTTGACTTTTTTTCGTTATTAGTGATTTTTTTTTTTTCTTTCATTTCTAAACTTTAATTTTACAGATCATATAATTTAGACAGCTTTAATTTTTTTTAGTCATAATGGGTAGATTATTTATAAAAAAAAAAAAAATGTTGGTCTAATACTCATAACTACATAATATTTTCACATTCCTCTTTAAAAAAAAAAAATGAATAGGGTTCCTTGATATTAAGGTGTGAAGGCGGTCAGTAATTGGTTGAGAAAGAAATTAATGTTATCTATAGCAGTTGATACATGGGTGGCTGAAGAAAGTCGCCTAAGGAGTAAAACGCATGCCTTGATCAATGCAAAATTGATCAAGATCATATCATTATTTGTTGCTAACGACTTTCAATTCTGCTCTCCTCAACTTCTCTTAGTCTTGTTAACTATTATTGTTCAGTTTAGTTTAGTCGTCTAATTTTAAAAAAATTTGTTGTTCATTTTTTCCCTATATAAACACTACGGGTATGTTTGGTTTGAGTTTGGGAGATGAGTTTTAGAGATAAAAAGTACGAAAAGTTATTTGGTTTGGTTTTTTTTAAAAGATGTTTTGGAAAATTATTTTGAGAGAGAGTTTTGGATAAAATGATTGATTTGATGTGTATGAGAGAGAGATTTGTTTGGAAAACTTGTAAACCAAACAAGTTTTGGGAAATTTTTTTGGGAAAAATTGTTTGGTTTGATTTCTTTTGAAAACTTATTTGTAGAGAATTTTTTCCAAAAATTTTTGGGAAACACAAACCAAACAAGGCCTACGGGTCTATTTGGTAACGTTTACGTTTTCAGTTTATATTTATAAAAATTTTATAAACTATTTTTTGTTTATTTTTTGTTTATTTTTAGAAAAATATAAACTACAAACACGTTTGGTAATTGACAAAATGTTTAAAAAATTTTAAAAATATAAAAAAGAGTGAGAAATAGCAAATGGCGGCGGAAGACGGTGGTAGAAAGTGGTGACAGTGGGTGGTGCGTAACGGGTGGTGGTGAGTGACGGTGGCGGGTGGTGGTGGTGGTGGTGGCAGGTGGTGGGTGGCGATGGCAGGTGGGTAGTGGGTGGCGGGTGGGTGGTGGCGGCGAGTGGTGGTTGTGGTGGTGGTGGGTGGGTGGGTGACGGTGACGGTGACGGTAACGGGTGATGGGTGGTAGCGAGTGGGTGATGGTGGTGGTGGTGGCGGGTGGTGGTAGCAGGTGGGTAGCGGGTGGTGGTGGGGGGTAGGTGGCAGGTGGTGATGGTTGGTAGGTGGGTGACGATGGCGGGTGGTGGTGGTGGTGGCAGGTGGTGGGTGGTAGTGACAGGCGGGTGGCGGATGGCGGGTGGTGGCGAGTGAGTGGTGGTGGCGGGTAGGTGGCTGGTAGTGGTAGTCGGTGGGTGGCTGACGGTGGCGGGCGGTGGGTGGTAGCGAGTGGGTAGTGGTGGTGGTGGTGGCACGTGGGTGGTGGGTGATGGTGGTGGTGGTGGTGGTGGTTGTGGTGGTGGTACTGAGTGGTGGGTGGTTGTAACGGGTGGGTGGCAGATGGGTGGTGGTGGTGGCGGGCGGTGGGTGGCTGATAGGTGGGTGGTGAGTGGTGGTGGTGGTGACAGCAGTGAGTGGGTGGCAGGCAAGTGGTGGTGGCGGGTGGTGGTGGCAAGTGGATGGTAAGTGGTGGTGGCAGCTGGTGGTGGGGGGTGGGTGGTGGTTGCAAAAGACGATAGTGGAAAATAGTGGCAGATGGTGGATAGTGTTGGGTGGTAAAAAAAAAAAAAAAAACTCAAAAACTTAAAACAGAAACACATTTTTTGAGTTTATATTTTTTGGCCAAATTTATAAACTGAGACCACTGATTTATAAATAAAAAATTTACTAAATAAGTTTTTATTTGAGTTTTTAAAATTTTTATAAATATAAACTGAAAACGTAAGTGTTACTAAACGATACCTACAAAATACAGTAACTATGAATATTTGATTAATATAAATTTTTTCATGAATAATTTATATATTATAATTTAAGAAATTAACCATTAGGATATAAGTTCTATGGTTTTATGATGGGCCACAAGTCATCCATTCCTATGAAAAACTTGAGTCTGAGAAACGCATGGCAGCAAATAACTTTTCAAAGTATAAAGACGCAAGTTGTTACGAAACAAATTTGGATTGTAGTCTAGCGTAGCGTAGACGCAAATGGCTACCGTCAGACCACGCATTCTAAAAACAAATGTAAGGTTCACGAAAATCTAAACACAACAATTACTCCACCAATTAAAAATTGTGTGACGCGTCATCACAAACGTCACACACTTTGCCCATGTTACTTTTTTTTTTTTTTTTTTTTTTTTTTTAACTGACACTTGTAACCTGCAATCATATAGGGAGATTTAATTTTAAAATTTTAAAAAGAATTTTAATGATATGATACAAGAAAAATATATATATATATATATATAAATATATATATCACATTATATCACTAAATTTTTTTTAAAAAATTTTAAAATTAAAACTTCCAATTTTTATGCTGATTACCTGCCTCACTTATACTTTTACTTTTTTTTTTATTTTTTTTTATTTTACGTGTTTCGCTTTGGATTGCACGTGTCCAGTACTTAACTACGAGAGCTTCTATTCCGACTAGGAATAGTCGCGGGTCAGATTTGTGATAGGTTTGTAGTAATTCGCTTTCGTCCCGTATCATATTGAAAATGACGGAGGCTAGGTGAGTGTGGGGCAAAAAATGAATTAATTTTATAAATTAAATAATAATAATAATGATAATTATAAGTAATATAGTATTATGGATAACAATTTATGCTTGATAAAAAAAATATAAGATATAACATAAAAAAAAATGACTTAAAATTAATATTAAATATAATATTTTAGTATTTTAATCTAATTATAATAAAAAAAACTAAATTATATATTTTAGCTAAATATAAATATATTTAATAAATATAATCAGAATAAGGTCGGATAAAACGGGATAAGGATAACAAAATCATCTTCGCTTCACTTCTTTATTGGAGTGAGAAGAAGGGGGATGCGAGGGTTCGGAAAATGATATCCCAAACTCAAATATCCAATTTTCACTCAATTACATATTATATATATTTCACAAACAAATAATTTTTATTTTTATTTTATTCACACTACATTAATCTTTATAATATTTTTCACATTTATCCTTCAATTTCTAACCCTAACTCAAATAAAATCCATTAATCACCATCTATTGCCGACATCACTTCTTTCCAATTCCCACCCCTCCGTCTTTCCCATATCTTCCTTTCTAGTTATCTTCATTGCTTGTTCCTAACTTTTTTTGTAATCCCTTTCCGTCTTCTCTTCGATTGTCCTTGTGCTGACCTTCTTTTTCATTACCACCTTTCTAGTCTCTTTCCCTTACTCTCAAGCTCCCTCATCTTTCATTTCTGTCTATTATACTTTACTTCATTTCATCTTTAGATTTGATTACTCAATTCCATCTCGTGTGCCAAGTTCTTATTCTTCTTAAATCTAGAGGTTTGTGTTGGAAAAATGGCTTGGAAACCATCAATAGTTGAATGAGAAATTGACTCCAAAATGCACCATTTGAGAATGGTTTTAAGACAAATGCATCACCCGTTATGGTACTCACGAGTTTTTTATTGGACGTTCGTCTTGCAGGATACAACGATTGAACCTTGCAGAAGCAGCACTACCACGGCAAGTCTGACGAACCTTACAGTGCAGAAGTCTCTTACAGAAAAGACAATGCAGAAGAAAGGAAACACAAGATGAATTTCATCCTAAATAAATACAATGGGGGGCCAGTTTATATAAGTGAATTGGTGACTCTTCGAATGATCATGGTGACTTTTCGAAAGAGTCACATTTTTTTTTTCATAAAATGGTACAACTAGAAAAGATATGATTGTTCTTTCAAAAGAATTTGAATTCTGAATCGAATCATGTTAAAATTTTGACCTAAAAAATTAACGAATTTATTTAAATAAAATTAAATTTTACATTAAATAAATATTGTTTTAAAACTATTCTCAAATGGTACATTTTGAAATCAGTGTCTCATTCACCTATTAATAATTTATAAACTATATTTCCAACAGTTTCATGATAAGAGCAAAGGGAAAGGGGTTCACAAGGGTGGGTTTCACAATGTTGGGATGTTCCTGATAATAATTTGTTTGAAGCACATGAAATTAAATAAATTTTAAAAATGTTATCCGGAGAATTGATAGTGTTTAATTAGAATTTTCATTAATTGCCACGTGCCCAAAAGCACGTGTGGCCCAAAGTCTCACCTCTTTTGACTTTTCTTTTGGAACTTTTTTTTAATAAAACCGACCGTGAAATTAAAAAACCAAAACACTTCCTCTATGATTGGATTACAAATCATTATATAAAAATTTTAGGTTTTAGAAAATGTGTCATTAATATATTAATATAAGATATGAAAAAATAAAATTTATTAAATTAATATATTATTCAATATACAATGTGGTGAGATTCATAGTTGTATGAATATTTTATGTTTATGATAAATGAAAATTTTTATACTAATATTATTTTTTAAATTTATTCACAATAACACAAAGAGTATATATGATTAAGATTCAATTATTTAGCACAATATGAATAAATTTAAAAATAATATTTTAAAAATTCTTAATATTGCTATATGATTTTGAATGGTATTCATCACATTAATATGAATAAATTTAAAAATAATATTTTAAAAATTCTTAATATTACTATATGATTTTTAATTTTTGTAGACGCTTCAAATTACATCCTCTTAAGGTGTAAAGTTTTTATTAGGAGGAAGTTATGGTGGGGATACAAGACTTTCATATCTCAGGCATCGTTTGGGAAGATGAGTTTGTGGCTTTTTTGGCTATTTTAATCACAAAAGACAAAATAGGTTATTTTAGTCATAACAAACAAAACATCACATCCAATTCATAATCATTATACTCTTCTCTCACAAAAAAAGCTAAAAAAACTAAAAAGCTAAAAAGTCCTTTACAAACTAAATTTTTTAACCCAGACTAAAAAAATTAAAAAAGTTAAAAAGTTAGAAAGCCAACCTACTTTCCAAACGGAGGGTCAACAAAGTTTGTTTAGAGATAATTTTTTTTAGCGTAATTGTCACATCATGTTATTACATGTGGGCATCAGAATCTCATCATATAAATGTGAGTAATTAATTAATGGGAAATGCGTGGTAGCTCGAAACGACGCGGCTCGAAACGGCTCGACAGCCCAAAACGACGTCGTTTTGGGCCTTTTTTTTTTTTTTTTTTTTTTTTCTCTTCTTCTTCCTCATGCTGGTCTTCTTCTTCTTCTTCGTCTGAAACAGAGGGAGAGGAGAGGGAGAGAGAGAAAGAGAGAGAGAGAGAGGAGGCAGCCCTCCGCCGTTGCCGACCACCGCCGCCTCCGTCTCCTCGTCGCAGCACCTGCGACCACCGTCGCCTCCACTTCCGGCCGTCGCCTCCACCTCCGGCCGTCGCCTCTGCCTCCTCCTCCTCCTCCCCCTATATTTATGGCCCCCTCCAGTCCGGCCCTTCCCTTCTCTTCCCTTCCCCTCCTCCGCCTCCGCCCCTCCTCCAGCCTCTCCCTCCTCCTCCTCCGCCCCTCACTTTTTCGAGCCAATTTTCAAGCCCTCCCTCTCGAGCTACCTATCACGACCGTTAATTAATTGCGTTGAATAATAACAAATTACATCTGGACTTAATCAACTAAAGTATTGAGACTCCTCAGTTCTTTTTATTTTAATGATGATACCATCCATTCATATTGGTGATAATATTATATATCATGATTATACTAAATTTTTAGTCGCCCTAACAATGTGATTTGGTGGTGTTTCTAGTCATTTGACTTTTTATTTTATTTTAATTTTATAAACTAATCAGGTATAAATATAAAATATATAAATGAAAATATATATTCTCTCTAGCGAATAGGGTTCAATTGGTAGGCTTCACACTCACATAAATAATTGGAATCGTTTATTTTATAAATTTTGTCAAATAAATCATATAAAATTGATAATCTTATTATTAGTTTATATTTATCTTTAAAAATAAATAGTTTATTTTTAAAATTATACTTTTTGTTTGTTTTTTTAAAATTAAATATATATTGATCACGTGCATATCAATGTCGAACAAGTTTAAATTTTTTTAAATAAATAATTTTTTTAATAAAATTTTAAAAAATAAACCGTCCAAAATCACTTAAATAAGCTTAAAATCAGTCCAATTTGAACGGATTAAAAAAATTAATCAGTATATTTAGTTTCAATTTTCTGAAAATTAAGTTTTTTGTTTTTTATTTTTAGTGAATATTTTAAATTTCAAGCATTTTTTTTTTACTTTTTTCGATGCACTTTACTTAGATATATCTAAAAAGTAAAATATTTGTGAAAAAATATTTTAAAATTTTAATAAATACACAAAAATACAAAAAATATATTGAATTTTCATAATTTTTTTTTTGTATTTTTGGTATTTAGTGATTTTAACAAAAAAATTCACAAAAATTATACTTTTTAAGTATATTTATGTTAGGTGTGTCTAAAATTTTTTAAAAATTTGCTTAAAATATTAAAAAAATTCAGTAAAAACAAAAAAATACAAAAAATAAGAAAGTAGAATTTTCTGAAAAGTGTTTTCAAAAAAATAGAAATAAACATAGTGAATAATGCTACAGATCCCTAAAAAACACAATCCTACAATTCCCACTCACCTGTGATTGGTTCAGAAAAAAAAGAAAAAAAAAAAAAACATAATTAATCCACATCATTTTAAGAGTTCCCAACTTTAGGGTCTCAAATATTTTTCTTAAAAAAATAGTGTTGGTTCTAATTTTATTGGAGCTGCTAGGTAGCTCGAAAAACTAAATGCCCCGAATGGCTCGATTGTCGGAAACGAAGTCATTTTGACCCCTTTTTTCCTCCCCTCCCTGCTTCCTCTTCTTCCTTTCCCTGAGCAATCTAAAAAATTAGAGAAGAAAGAAGACGAAGAAGGCAAAAAAAAAAAATCAAAACCAATTTTTTTTTTTTTTTTTTTTTTTTTCCCGCTCTCTGCTTCCTCTTCTTCCTTCTCTCTGGGCAATCTGAAAAATTGGAAGAAGAAGAGGAAAAAGAAGAAGAGGAGCCCAAAAAAATCAAATAGCTCCAAAATCTTGTCTGAGAAAAACAAAAACAAAATCAAAATCAAAATCAAAACCCAAACCCAAAATCAAAATCGAAAATCAAAACCAATTTCAGCAGTAAATTCAGCAAAAAGGAAGAAGAAGAAGAACAAGTATAGCGACCCTGGTCTTTTCCCATTTGATTAGGGTATCCGGACTTATGTTCCGTAGATTCCGTTGTTATCAGATTGTTGTTGTCATCCTTTAATTCTATTTGATTGAGTTTTAGGATGTGTTTGGCGTGTTTCGAACAGGTGGGTTGAATCTGAGTCATGATGTTTGTCGCTCAGTTTTTAGCCTTTCCGCTCGAGCGGACATTTCTGCGCTCGAGCAGAGTTTACACACTTCCAGCATTTTTTTGGTTCCTGCAAAACTTCTGCAGGTGAGAATTCTACGCTCGAGCGGGAATATTTGCGCTCGAGCGGACATTGTTTTTGTTCTTTACGCTCGAGCAGTGTGTTGTACGCTCGAGCGGACCTGTCCAGTATTTAAAGGCAGCAGCGGGATTTTTAGGGCAGTTTTTCATCCTTTTTGATCTCAAACCCTAAAGTCCGACTTTTCTTCTTCTCTAAACACCTTTTCCCCTAGGTTTGATCTAGTTAGGGTGTGTTTCTACCCTAGTTCCTTTACAAATAAGATAGAGGAGAGTGAGGGCTTTCATTTAATCGGAGCAATTGTTGATTTGGGGCACTTTGGAGTTCCGAGTATCTTCTTCGTCTTCCTCTTTTGGATTCTTCGCTTTAAGGTAGGGATTTCCTACTCCTTGTATACGTTTTAATCCTAAGTGTTGGTGTTTTGGTATGTGGGAAGTAGTTTGGTAATTTTGGGAGAAACCTTAGGGTTGTGTCATAGATTAATTCATGTAATTAATTTAAAGGGGAATTGTGTATTGGTTAAATTCATGAGATTTGAGGAAATTGAGAATTGTTGGTGTAGTTGAATATTTAATCACTCATCTGTGAAATTGATATTATATATATTGTGATATTTATTTCTTGCTTAGAAATAATTGTTTTGGGCTATCGGTGGAGGATAGCCAGTGATTGTTGTAGACCTTGCATGTGGCTTAGGTATAACTGGAATTTAGTCATTTATGTTGACTGTTAAATTAATACAGAACATAGCTTGTATTAATTATGTGTTGTATATGGCAAATATTATTTATGTTGCATATGCATTTGGTTTTGGAGGAGATAGGGGATGAACTCCACGGTTTAGGGGAAGATAGGGGATGGACCTCTAAACCGGATTTTGTTGGGAGGAGATAGGGGATGGACTCCAGTAGCATCACTTATGTGGGTGCTTATATTTATTTGTTGTTGATATGATACATCACCACCATGTGTATCAGTTGGGAAGTATGGAAGTGAAGTTGATTGTGATTGATGTAACACCAGCATGTGTGTTTATTATGTTGTAAGAAAGGTTTGACCTGAATTGTTATCTTTGTTGAGTTGTTGGCCAGGTTCTGAGCCATGTTGGTATAAATGGAAGGTGAATTGTGTCATAGACCATGTGTCATAGACAATGTAGGCATTTATGTCTTAAAATTGGGAATTTATTACCTTGTGCTAACCATGTATCGGATGTTGATGCTTTAGTTAATTCTTATGCCTGGTTTAGTATTTCTCTACTGGGCTGTGGCTCACCCTATATGGGAACTTTTTTTTCAGGTTCAGGCGGTTCACTACCTCTAAGGACTTAGCTTGTGAGGATTTGGACTTGAAGATTTGTTTTTAGTTTATTTGCTTTTATATGTAAAACACTCAAGCCTAGGGCTTTATTTGTTTTTGAGTTAGAACTCATGGATTTGTGTCCAAGTATTGGCTTGGCAAGATGTAAGCCCGTAGGGCATTTATTTTGATGTTTTATTTCTTAAGACTCTGATGTATATTGATGCATGTTAATATTGTTTATTATGGGTTTATTTTTGAGGGCGTGACAACTTAGTATCAGAGCGTACCGGGTTTGAATACTTTGGGTACGTGGGAAGTGATTAGTATCACAATGGGTTCGTCTCGTTTGATAGAGACTTAGTGTAATGATTCCATGCTTATATGATAACATGTTTATGTGACTATGTGGGTATGGAATGTAGTTCCTAGGATGTTGATTGGATCCTTGAGTCTCTGAAAGTCTTGTTGGAAAGACACCTGATCAATGTTGTTTCCAACCGGAACTTTAGTGACGCCTCGGGACTATCAATATCCAGGAATGAAATTCGTAGGTGCTTATGTGATTATGTGCTTACGTGGTGTGATTTATTGTTGTCCAATGTATTAGGACGCAAGTATTATAGTTTTGGCACATTAATTAGAGTGCTAACGTCTTTGTTTCCTTTATTAGGATGTCAGGACGAGGACGAGGTCGCGGTAGGCGTGGTAGGCAGGCTAGGCAGGAAGTGCCTATACCGGAGGAAATACCGGCAGTCCAGGAGGGTGTTGGCCAGGCCAATGTGGCCGAGCCAGTAGGACAGCAAGGTATGGGCGCTTTGGCCCAAGAGATAGCTGGAGCTTTTAGGGAGTCAGTGGGCATTCTTAGGGCTCAGAATCAGGCTCAGGTAGTTGTGGCAGATGCAGGGCCTTCTTTTCTGAAGAGGGAGTTCTTCCGGTCTCAACCGGACGTGTTTGTGGGTGATCCTAGCGAGCCGCTTAAGGCAGACGAATGGCTCGAACAGACAACGAAAACGTTTGAGATGCTAGGCATTGAAGACGAGGCACTGAAGGTGACCCTGGCATCTTTCCAACTGAAGGGGGATGCGGGTCAGTGGTGGAAGTTCACCAAGGGTCGTATTGGGGGTACTTGGAAGGCTTTTGTTGACGCTTTTCAGGAGAAGTACTTGTCTCCAGCTGTTCAGGAGAAGTTGAGAGATCAGTTCTGCCATCTTGAGCAAAACAGTTTATCAGTGGCCGAGTTTGAGGCGGCATTCACTAGTTTGTCTAGATTTGCACCGGAGTTGGTAGCGACTGAGGAGCGTCGTTGTATTGAGTTTGAGAAGAAGTTGAGGCGTGGCCTCATGCTGAGAGTTGTCGGGTCTA
Organism: Camellia oleifera; assembly: GCA_022316695.1. Lineage (NCBI taxonomy): Eukaryota > Viridiplantae > Streptophyta > Magnoliopsida > Ericales > Theaceae > Camellia > Camellia oleifera. The sequence goes on along the minus strand of CM039306.1, from coordinate 184,010,965 downwards.
TGATTCGGGATTTTGGGCGTTTGGTTGATGCAGCAACCCATACGGAGACTATGATGCAGGAAGAGGGGGAAAGGCAGAAAGGCTCCAAGAGGAGTCAGGATGGCCAGGGTGACGGCAGGAGGCAGAAAGGTTTCACTCCTCAGCAGCCTCAGAGTAGTTTTTCTAGATCCACTTTTCCAGTGCCGAGTGTTAGTTCTGGGAAAGGTAGTCAGGGAGACATTACCTGTTTCAAGTGTGGCCAGCTGGGTCACAAGTCTCCAGTTTGTCCTCAGAGAGGAGGAGTTCAGAGAGCAGCATCTTCTTCGGCTCGATCTCAGAGCCAGAGTCAGGGTAGAGGCCAGCCGCTCTCTTGTTTTCAGTGCGGTCAGCCGGGGCACATGAAGAGGTTTTGCCCACAGTTGGGTGGCACGTCTGGTGCATCTGGTTCGAGGCAGACTCAGAATCAGCTGCTTGCTCCATCAGTTCAGGCCTCGAGGGCCAATCAGGGGGCTTCTTCGTCCCAGTCGGTGCAGCAGTCTGCTGCTCCGAGGGGTGAGCAGGTTGATCAGAGGTCGTCTGGGCGCGTGTATGCTGTTACCGCGCAGGATCTTGTACCGGCTCCGTCGGTTGTGAGAGGTACCTTCTTGTTTTGCAATTCAGTTGCTAGTGTTTTGATCGATACGGGTGCATCTCATTCGTTTGTGTCTGCTGCATTTGCATCTATTTTGGAGTTGGAGTTAGCTCAGTTAGCATCTCCCATTTGTGTAGTGTCACCTCTTGGGGGTGAGTTGATTTTGAAACAAGGTGTTAGGGGTTGTGATATAGAGGTCGATGATCATAGAATCCCTTTTTCTTTTGTGGTTATGCCCATGAAGGGCTTCGATGTTATTTTGGGTATGGACTGGTTATCATCATACCGGGCATTTATTGATTGCTACCGTCAGAGGGTCACTTGTTGTACAGTTAGCGGAGAACGTTTTCATTTTCTGGGGGACAGGGTTGGTAGTGTTTTGCCACCAGGGTACGATCCGCGAGGGCAGAGTGAGCTTAGTGGTCTACTTGCTAGCTTTGAGAGTAGTGAGTGTGATGAGACCCAGATTGCGTTGCCGAGAGTGGTTTGTGAGTACTCGGACGTTTTTCCCGAGGATCTTGTTGGTTTGCCACCTCATCGAGAGATTGAGTTCTCTATTGATTTAGTGCCCGGCACGACGCCTATTTCTATGGCACCTTACCGTTTTGCCCCAGCCGAGTTAGTTGAGTTGAAGGTTCAACTCCAGGAGTTACTAGATAAGGGCTATATTCGTCCTAGTGTTTCGCCATGGGGAGCACCGGCCCTATTTGCTAAGAAGAAAGGTGGTGCTTTGAGACTGTGTATAGATTATCGGAAACTGAATCGGGCTACGGTTAAGAATAAGTACCCTATGCCTCGTATAGATGATTTGTTTGACCAGTTGAAGGGTTCCCGTTGTTTCTCTAAGATAGACTTGAGATCGGGTTATCATCAGTTGAGAGTCAGGGAGGAGGATATTCCAAAGACGGCATTCCGTACGCGGTATGGCCATTATGAGTTCCTGGTGATGCCGTTTGGGCTCACCAATGCACCGGCAGTGTTTATGGATTTGATGAACCGGATCTTCCGGGAATTCTTAGATCGTTTTGTGGTCGTCTTCGTGGACGACATTCTGATTTATTCACCTTCAGAGGAGGAGCACGAGGAGCACTTGAGAGTGGTGCTTGAGTTACTTAGAGCCTATAAGCTGTATGCTAAGTTTGGGAAGTGTGAATTCTGGCTAGAAGAGGTGAAGTTTTTAGGCCACGTAGTTTCTGGAAAAGGGGTGTCTGTTGATACATCCAAGACTGAGGCAGTGCAAGATTGGGCACAGCCTAAGAGTGTGTTTGAGATCCGCAGTTTTCTGGGATTGGCAGGATATTATCGTCGGTTTGTGAAGGATTTCTCCAAGTTAGCTTCACCGTTGACTAGATTGACTCGGAAGGGAGTCAAATTTGTATGGAGTGAGACTTGTGAAAAGTCGTTTCAGGAGTTGAAGGTTAGATTGACCACCGCTCCGGTCTTGATTATTCCGGAGAGAGGGTTGGGTTATGCAGTTTACTGTGACGCCTCACGAGAGGGTCTGGGTTGTGTGTTGATGCAAGAGGGAAAAGTGGTTGCCTATGGCTCACGTCAGTTGAAAATTCATGAGAAGAATTACCCTACGCATGATTTAGAATTAGCAGCTGTGATATTTGCCTTGAAGATTTGGAGGCATTATCTGTATGGTGAGAAATTTGAGGTATTCTCCGATCATAAGAGTCTGAAGTATCTGTTCACACAGAAAGACTTGAATCTGAGGCAGAGGAGGTGGATGGAATTTATTGAGGATTATGACTTCGAGTTGCACTATCATCCGGGAAAGGCCAATGTTGTGGCCGATGCCCTTAGCAGGAAATCTGTTGGTGACTTAACTAGTATAGCCATCCGGGAGTGGGAGATATTGGATACAGTTGGGGAGTTTGATTTGCATCTGGGTGAATCCGTTGAGGCTGCGGCCTTGTTTTCTGTTGTTGCGCAGCCTACACTTGTGACTCGAGTGTTAGAGGCTCAGAGGGGTGATCTTGAGGTAGAATCTCTCCGAGAGAAGATTTCTAATGGGAAGGTTGAGAAAGGTTTGGCGGTGTATCCCGATCTAAGTGTGAGATACCGAGACCGTCTGTTTGTGCCGGCGTCTTGCCGAGAAGAGGTACTCCGAGAGTTTCATCATTCGCGCCTTGCGGTGCATCCGGGAGGTACTAAGATGTATCAGGATTTGGGTCGCCAGTTTTGGTGGCGGGGTATGAAGAGAGATGTGGCAGCTTTCGTATCTAGGTGCCTTACTTGTCAGCAAGTGAAGGCCGAGCATCAGAGGCCAGCGGGTTTGTTGCAACCCTTGCTTATTGCCGAGTGGAAGTGGGAGCATGTTACTATGGACTTTGTTGTGGGTCTTCCGAGGACTCAGCGGGGTAGTGATGCTATTTGGGTGGTTGTGGACCGGTTGACGAAGTCAGCGCACTTCATTCCTATGCGTGTTAGAGATTCGGTAGATCATCTTGCCGACTTATATATCCGGGACATAGTGAGGTTGCACGGGGTCCCAGTGACGATCGTCTCAGATAGAGATCCTCGTTTTACTGCTAGGTTGTGGCAGAGTTTGCAGAGTGCTTTAGGCACTAAGTTGACTTTTAGTACGGCTTATCATCCTCAGACTGACGGGCAGTCCGAGCGTATTATTCAAATCCTTGAGGATATGCTTCGGGGTTGTGTTCTCGACTTTAGTGGGTCGTGGGAGAGGTACTTACCATTAGTGGAGTTTGCCTACAACAACAGCTTCCAGTCTAGTATCGGTATGGCACCGTTTGAGGCCTTGTATGGCCGACCGTGTAGATCTCCAGTTTGTTGGGCCGAGGTGGGTGATGCACCTTTGTTGGGTCCGGAGTTAGTGAGGGAAACGACGGAGAAAGTTGAGCTTATCCGTAGGAGGCTTGTTACAGCCCAGAGTCGTCAGAAATCTTATGCCGACCGTAAGAGGAGACCTTTGGTGTTTGAGGTAGGTGATCATGTCTTTCTGAAAATCTCACCTAGGCGAGGTTTAATGAGGTTCGGGAAGAGTGGGAAGTTGTCCCCTCGGTTTATTGGTCCCTTTGAGATCCTTGAGAGGGTTGGCGAGGTTGCTTATCGTTTAGCTTTGCCACCGCAGTTGTCCGGAATTCATGACGTATTTCATGTGAGTATGCTTCGGAAGTATGAGCCGGATCCATCACATGTGTTGGATTGGACCGATTTAGTTGTTGATGAGGATGTTTCGTATGAGGAGAGACCGATTCGAGTCTTGGATAGGCGGGATCAAGTCCTGCGTGGCAAGACTATCCCTTTGGTGAAAGTTCTGTGGAAGCATCACGGAGTGGAGGAAGCCACCTGGGAACGTGAATTGGAAGTCCGTGAGAAATACCCGGATTTATTTATTAATTTGTAATCTTGTATCTAGATTATATAATATTGTTGAACTTAAGAGCTTTATATATGTCTTAAGTTGGAAAACATTGAGAATGTTTTGGTTTGTGAGATTATTTTAAAACTTGCCATAGTTTGGAAGTTTATTGGAACATTGCATATGTTGGTTTGTTATTGGATATCATGGAATTAAATATGATATGAAAATGAGAATCTTGTATTTCAAAAATATTGAACTTGAAAGGAAATTGCATACTGCTAATGCAGGTTGAAAGATATACTGTTTTTACATATTGTGAGATGCCTCTTGATAAAGAGATGAAGTGACCGGTATTGGGTCAAGTTGTTTATTGCCGTGTTTTATATCATTGGGAATTGGGAAAACTCATTTTTTACAAACCTATGCTTAATTTCGGGGACGAAATTCTTTTAAGGGGGGGGAGGTTATAGCGACCCTGGTCTTTTCCCATTTGATTAGGGTATCCGGACTTATGTTCCGTAGATTCCGTTGTTATCAGATTGTTGTTGTCATCCTTTAATTCTATTTGATTGAGTTTTAGGATGTGTTTGGCGTGTTTCGAACAGGTGGGTTGAATCTGAGTCATGATGTTTGTCGCTCAGTTTTTAGCCTTTCCGCTCGAGCGGACATTTCTGCGCTTGAGCGGAGTTTACACACTTCCAGCATTTTTTTGGTTCCTGCAAAACTTCTGCAGGTGAGAATTCTACGCTCGAGCGGGAATATTTGCGCTCGAGCGGACATTGTTTTTGTTCTTTACGCTCGAGCGGTGTGTTGTACGCTCGAGCGGACCTGTCTAGTATTTAAAGGCAGCAGCGGGATTTTTAGGGCAGTTTTTCATCCTTTTTTATCTCAAACCCTAAAGTCCGACTTTTCTTCTTCTCTAAACACCTTTTCCCCTAGGTTTGATCTAGTTAGGGTGTGTTTCTACCCTAGTTCCTTTACAAATAAGATAGAGGAGAGTGAGGGCTTTCATTTAATCGGAGCAATTGTTGATTTGGGGCACTTTGGAGTTCCGAGTATCTTCTTCGTCTTCCTCTTTTGGATTCTTCGCTTTAAGGTAGGGATTTCCTACTCCTTGTATACGTTTTAATCCTAAGTGTTGGTGTTTTGGTATGTGGGAAGTAGTTTGGTAATTTTGGGAGAAACCTTAGGGTTGTGTCATAGATTAATTCATGTAATTAATTTAAAGGGGAATTATGTATTGGTTAAATTCATGAGATTTGGGGAAATTGAGAATTGTTGGTGTAGTTGAATATTTAATCACTCATCTGTGAAATTGATATTATATATATTGTGATATTTATTTCTTGCTTAGAAATAATTGTTTTGGGCTATCGGTGGAGGATAGCCAGTGATTGTTGTAGACCTTGCATGTGGCTTAGGTATAACTGGAATTTAGTCATTTATGTTGACTGTTAAATTAATACAGAACATAGCTTGTATTAATTATGTGTTGTATATGGCAAATATTATTTATGTTGCATATGCATTTGGTTTTGGAGGAGATAGGGGATGAACTCCACGGTTTAGGGGAAGATAGGGGATGGACCTCTAAACCGGATTTTGTTGGGAGGAGATAGGGGATGGACTCCAGTAGCATCACTTATGTGGGTGCTTATATTTATTTGTTGTTGATATGATACATCACCACCATGTGTATCAGTTGGGAAGTATGGAAGTGAAGTTGATTGTGATTGATGTAACACCAGCATGTGTGTTTATTATGTTGTAAGAAAGGTTTGACCTGAATTGTTATCTTTGTTGAGTTGTTGGCCAGGTTCTGAGCCATGTTGGTATAAATGGAAGGTGAATTGTGTCATAGACCATGTGTCATAGACAATGTGGACATTTATGTCTTAAAATTGGGAATTTATTACCTTGTGCTAACCATGTATCGGATGTTGATGCTTTAGTTAATTCTTATGCCTGGTTTAGTATTTCTCTACTGGGCTGTGGCTCACCCTATATGGAAACTTTTTTTCAGGTTCAGGCGGTTCACTACCTCTAAGGACTTAGCTTGTGAGGATTTGGACTTGAAGATTTGTTTTTTGTTTATTTGCTTTTATATGTAAAACACTCAAGCCTAGGGCTTTATTTGTTTTTGAGTTAGAACTCATGGATTTGTGTCCAAGTATTGGCTTGGCAAGATGTAAGCCCGTAGGGCATTTATTTTGATGTTTTATTTCTTAAGACTCTGATGTATATTGATGCATGTTAATATTGTTTATTATGGGTTTATTTTTGAGGGCGTGACAACAAGAAAAACAACTTAATTTTAGCAAAAAAATAGTTCTAATTTCAGCACAGAAACAACCCAATTTTAGCACCCAAACAACACTAATTTTAGCCCCAATTTCAACACAAAAGCAGCTCTAATTTCAGCACTAAAACAGTAGCAATTTGAGTAAAAACAAAACCAAAATAGCAACATTTTTGATTTTTTTTTGAGTTAATCTGAGATGTGATTTTTTAAAGAAAAATCAAATCCATTCTCCTTCTCCGTCTCCGATATGGCCAAATTGCGGCTTTCCATTCAGTTGGCGAAATTATTTCCTGTATCCTCTCTTCCTTCTCTCTCTCTCTCTATGTGTTTGTCTGGGTTTGGTTCAATTTTTAAGAGAAACGAGCAGTGGAATGGAAAGAAGAAAAAAATAAAATAAAAAGTAAAACGACATCATATTTAAAAATCGAGCCATTCGAGACAACGAGTTTCGAGCTACAAAATATTTTTCCAATTTTATACCCGATATCTGTATATGTTTCTAGGGGTGTAATTTTGGCCCGGTCTGAGCCCGAATCCCATTCGGGCTCGGGCCGGGCCCATGTCGGGTCTTGCGGGCTCCTGCAAAAAAATCGGGCCGGGCCGACCCGACCTACGGGTCAGAAAACTAGGCCCAGACCTAGGGGTATTCGGGCTTTGAGCGGGCGGAACTCATGGGCTTGGGCTTTGGACAGGCCTAAACAAATTTTTTTATTTATTTTTATTTTTTTCACCAAAATTTTATTATTTTTCTTTAAAAATAACATTAGACATCGGGTGGGCCGGGCTTTTGGGCAAGCCAATCCGCCAGGCTGGGTTTCAAAACGATGGCTCAGGTCCAAGCCCAAGGCTTCAGGCTGGGCTTGGACTCGGGCCTAAACGGGTCTTAATGAGGTAGGCCCACATCGGGCCGTCCGCGAGCTACGGGTCAAAATTACACCCCAGTACGTTTCTTAGAAGGTGATATCTATGTACTTGATTAATTATTTAGTTAATTATTATTATTTTTATTTTGAGATTTATTTTGAGCACTAATTGTTGTTAAACAGTTGACTAATGTGAATCACGCGGTAGCGCGTTGGCGTGCGCGTGCTTTCTCTTAGTTTTCTAATACTACTAAATAAAATTTTCCTTTGTTCTCTCTCATTTTTTTATTTTCCGAGAAAAATTTTAATTTTCCATGAAAGTTCTGGTATTAGCCCTATCCACACCTCCCCCTCTCCCTCTATATAACAACTCCTCTCACTCCTCCGCCTCACATCATCTCACACATCTCTCTTCTATGTCCGCTTATTTTCGCAGATCACCTCTCTTTCCTGAACCATTTTTCTCTCGTCCCAAACAACAAAAGATGCCAGCTTGTATCCATACTTCAAGACCAGACGCCACTCAATCAAACCCACGTTCCTGCGATCCAAACGGGTTCCAAGTTCACAATGACCTAAAATTATGCCGACCCAGCTTCCCAGATCTTGATTCCTGCGTACCCATCACCCAAATTCAACCAAAAACCATCCAAACCCGCACAGCCGTTCATTCCATTGATGATGATGATCTGTGGCTGAGAATGAAAGATGAAGCTCGATCAGACGTTGACCAAGAACCCATTTTGTCAAACTTCTATTTCACCTCAATCTCATCTCATGATTCCCTAGGAAGTGCCCTAGCCAATCACCTATCCATGAAGTTAAGCAATTCAAGTCTTCCAAGTAATACCCTGTATGCTCTTTTCCTAGGGGTGCTCGCAGAGAATCAAGAAATCATGAAAGCAATTCAAGATGATTTGAGGGCAGTGAAAGAGAGAGACCCAGCTTGCATTAGCTATGTGCACTGTTTCTTAAATTTCAAAGGCTTTTTGGCAATCCAAGCTCATAGGATAGCACACAATTTATGGTCACAGGGTAGAAAAATTCTATCCCTTGTGATTCAAAACAGGATATCTGAGGTTTTTGCAGTGGATATCCACCCGGGGGCGAAGATTGGACGGGGGATATTGCTCGATCACGCCACTGGATTGGTGGTCGGAGAGACGGCGGTGATCGGAGATAATGTGTCAATTTTGCACAATGTGACATTGGGTGGCACCGGCAAGGCTAGTGGGGATAGGCATCCAAAAATTGGGAATGGGGTGTTGATTGGGGCAGGGACTTGTGTTTTGGGCAATGTTAAGATTGGTGATGGGGCTAAAATTGGGGCAGGGTCAGTGGTGTTGAAGGAAGTGCCACCTAGGACCACTGCTGTTGGGAATCCAGCTAGATTGATTGGAGGAAAAGAAAATCCAGTTAGGCTTGACAAGGTTCCTAGTTTAACCATGGATCACACTTCAGATATCTGTGAGTGGTCTGATTATGTTATTTAGAGGAGGCCCATTTAACTATGAGACCCTCCTTAAGGGCGAGTTTTTTTTGTTTTTAAAATTTTCTATTCTTCTATCTCAATGCATTTGTAACCGATTAATTATGTCTTGAAATTCTCACTATATGGATTGGAAGAAGACAAAGATTTGGGTACAAAGAATCTTTGGCCTGTATGCTAAGGTTTGGCAAAAAAAAGTAATATCTCGAAATTCTCAGCGTATGGGTTGTAATTGCATTTGGGATAGAGAGAAGATGGAAAGATTTGGACACACAAAATCCCGGGCCGGTTGGATACGTTCAGCCACTTTTGTAAAGGGAGAATTGAAGTTCTCCTATTAGCAAACAGAAATCCTTATGAGTTGCTAATATATACTTAGCTAAACAGGATCTTTGGTTTTGGAATTTAATGTTTGTACTATTAGGTTAGTAGGAACATGTTGCCAAGACCACCATGTACCATTGGTATGGGGTAAAAATGCTTTCTCGTTGTCACATAATTTATTTTTACATTGTTCTCTCTTATTTTCCAAGACTGCAATGTGCTATGACTATAGAAAACATGTTTTTGCCTTGTCACATGACTGCCTTTTGTCTTTGTTGTTTCAGTAAAGATATGCTTTGACGATCATGAATTCTATTAGAGTAAATTACAAACTTTGAATGGAAATCGTCATATGATGTGAATGGAAATGAGTTGTCAATTGAATATAGTTGCAAGCTTTGCTAATTTACGAATGTTATGAAGAAAACATTCATTCTTTAGTTAATTTCTAAAAATTAAAATTAAAAATAAAAATAAAAATTCAATTAGTACATGCAAGAAATAGGCAAATTCAGTACCTTTTTGTTCAATTTCTCATGGAGTAAAATTCTTATCAGTACTACGAGTCAAGGGAATGGCCCCTTGGCCCCAAATTTCCATTTAAAGGTGGATGGGGATGTCAATCCTCAAAGTGCAAGTAACTTGGTGTGTAATTACCGGTCACTTCCTTTTAAGGGTCTCCTCAGAAATGTCATTGCGAGGTCAAAAATTATCATTAAATGATGATATCACGTGTCAATGATAATGTGGTATAACAATTACATTGAATTTTTTCTCTAGTTTGTGGTTGCCATGATTGGAAAATGTGTGACAAGAAGACTGAGCAAATTGACAGACCTCATCCCATGTGTAGATAAGGTTGTTCTATGCAGGGTCACTCAAAATTAAAAGTTTAAAGAAGATTGAGCAAATTGACAGACCTCATCCCATATGTAGATAAGGTTGTTCTATGCATGGTCACTCAAAATTAAAAGATTGTGGAGTGAAATCTATGTCTGCATTGAGAGGTATTCTTTGATTGTTCAGCTTGCAAATTAGCTTCTCTCAATGGAAGGACATGGTTGATAATAGGAAGAGAGTCTGCATAAAACAATTGAAAACTGAATCATATCCTTTTCAGAATTGCTAAAGTTCTTGCAATTGAGTTTGCTCACTGGGCTGCATTCCAAGCTGTGTTGTTTTTGCTTTCTCTGCTCTGTTCTGCTTCCTTCTTTTTTTGTTTGGATGACCAGAAAAGAAAATTTGGTACAACATTGTGTTGATGTACATGCCTAAAGCTAAAATTTGATCCTATAATTGCCGAAATGATTAAGAAAATAGGCAAGAAATGCAGGAGAAACAAAGCAAACCATAACTTTTAGATGATGAAAATAGGCAATTCTTCACAATTTCAGAACTTAGCTTCTAGTATCTTTCCTAACACAATACAAACCTATCTGATTTCACATTTCTCTTCCATTTTCTTTTTTCTTTGCAAATTTCTCTTCAAATTCATAATCCAAACACAAATACAGTCTCACGAACTGCAATTATAAACCTACTAGAGTCAAATGACTCAGCTTTTTTATTAGCATTATAAAAATATAGTTACTAGTTGATTGTGTAAACAAAATAGAGTAGCAATTGAATTAAATAAGATAAAAGTGCAAGTGATTTAACAATTATTGTGAGAAGCTAGCGGAAAGTGTTTGTTTTGCCTACACAGCAGGTGGTGTGTTTTAAGTCTTGAACACGTGAATTTTTTTTTTAAAATCACTTTCATACACTGTGATGCTATGAATGTGTGACTCAGACGGACCAAACCATTTAAAACTTTTCATAGTTGGCAAAGTAGTGGAAGTCACACCCAGTGTGCTGAGTGTATTTTTAAACTCATATGTTATGTTTGGTTGGAGATTTGGGGAGAGATTTGAAAAAGGAAAGAGAAAAGGTGTGTGAGACTAGGTGAAATATAAGTATATTTTATTCATATTTCACCTACCTTTTCTATTTTCTTTTTCAAATCCTTTGTCAAATCCCCCAACCAAGTGATATACTCAGATTTAATGGTTGGTAGGTGGTTACTTCGGAATTTACACAGTAGAAATGAGTTCAATATGATCTTTATTCAGAGAAGTTTTTCATTTGTAAAAATAAAATAAAATAAAATTCTTCAACTTTTCAACGTAGGTATAATTTTAAATCGTTAAACTTTGAATTGTTCGAAACATTTTCAATTGAAGATGCTACTTATGTACACTCCAAAAAAACAACATCATCCTAAGGTTGTCACGTGGTGTTCTAGAATATGCCCCCCTATAGCATAGAAAATTTTCCACTGTAAATTTTAGCGCCCCAAGGAGAGATTAAAAATGAAAAGAAATTAGGGGGTCTCCATTATACATAGCTTGTAAAAATGAATATGCAAATTACAATTATTGAATCTCTCAGTTTTTAGACTTTGTTTGAATCTTGAATATGAGTCCAGATTTATGAAGACAATTTAAAACCTAAATATAGCCTTAAAAAAAGGTCAAATTTTTTATATGACTACTCTAACGTATAGTGTTCCAAACCGCTTTCCTTTCACATGGTTGGTCGCTTCGACGTTATCATGTGGTGGAAAACAGTAATGCCATGGACAAAAAACTATACAATTTTTTTTTTTAAAGAGAAATAATATATTATCCAAATTTAATTTTTATGTTGTAAAACTCACTTAAAATGAATCTATCTCACATTATATTTTTTGGGGGGATATATATATACATGGGGAAAAAACAAACCCTGCCTCTTAAGACTCCAAATTCAAGTTGGATTTTCCTTCATCAGTTGCCACCTTAGCTCGGTAAGACAGGATACAGACATATTATTAGGTTGAAGCAATTTTGTTTCTTTCTCAAATCAACTCAACCATATCCAGAATCTATATGATCTGATCACGGAATTGAGAGAGAAATTTACAAAAAGACAGTAACAAATTTAAGTTTTTTTATTTTTTATTTTTTTTTTATTTGTGCGCGTGCAAATTTCTCTTTAAATTCAAGATCTAAACATAATTTTGGAGTTGCGATGCAAAGAAAATTGTTAAGAGGTAAAATATAATGAAAGTTAAATTTTGTTCACTTTTCTTTTTCTCTTCACAAATTCAAAATCTAAATAGAGTATTATTAGAAAGTATAATATAATACAGACAATGGAGACAAAATTATCTACATCAATTACCAACTATTACTACTTTTTGAGTTAATCATACAAGTCATAAATGGCAACTACAATGACTTTGTAGCAAACAAAAACTAATATAAAAGACATGTCTTCTAACAAGCTCATAACACCTTCAACACAACTTTCCCACAATATGGAGCTCCAATTCCCACCCATTCCTCTCCTCTTAGCCTCCCTCCTCTTCATCTTCATTCTAGTGAAGAACATGAAGAGAACCAAACCCAAAAACTCTATTCCAAAACTACCCCCAGGGCCAAGGAAACTACCTATCATAGGAAACATTCACCAACTTCTTGGCTCATCACTAGCCCATCACACATTGAAAAAATTGGCCACAAAATATGGACCATTGATGCACCTCCAACTTGGCGAAATGTCCACCATCGTTGTCTCGTCGCCAGAAATTGCCAGAGAGGTTTTGAAAACACACGACATAGTCTTCGCGCAAAGGCCTTACTCTTTTGCTTCAAGGATTCTCTCTTATGATTCTCAAAACATTGTCTTTTCCCCATATGGCGATTATTGGAGGCAAATGCGAAAAATTTGCATAATGGAGCTTCTGAGTGTGAAGCGAGTCCAATCATTTCGAGCAATTAGGGAAGAGGAGATCTTGAATCTAGTCAAATCGATTTCTTTAAACAAGACATCGCCGATCAATCTTACCAAGAAGATTTTCTCGCTCACATATGGCGTTACTGCTAGAGCGGCTTTTGGTGGGAAAAGCAAAGGCCAAGAAGCGTTCATTTCGATTGTTGAGGAAGTTGGAGACTTGACAGGTGGTTTCACCATTGTTGACATGTACCCATCGGTGAAATTGTTTCAAGTGATCAGTGGAATACGACGTACACTCGAAAAGATGCATAAAAGGATTGATCAGATACTTGAAAACATTTTGAATGAGCATAGAGAAAGAAAGAGAATAACAGAAAGTGGTAAAGGGGAAGCAGAGGAGGATCTAGTTGATGTTCTTTTAAGAATTCAGAAGCATGGTGACCTTGAATTTCCATTGACTGACAACAACATCAAAGCAGTCATCTTGGTTAGTATGTTTTTATTTTTCTATATCATTTCAATTTTTGCACAAAACATAAAAATTTTCTTTTCATAGCACATGATATAATAATAATTAATTGCCAAGCAGAAGTGACACCATGGCCTAGAAAATAGGTAATGATTTGATTAAGCGGTCTATGAGCAATCTTCACTCACTCTGCAGTTTTATCTTTGTTTTTTTTTCTTTTTTTTTTTTGTTTTTGTGTGTGTGTGCGCGCGTGCGTTGTGGTGGTTTTGTGAAGAGTAAAAAGTACTTTTTTGTGCAATCCCAAGTGGAAAGTCTTCGTATCTTATTGTAAAATTAAAAACTTGAAACTCAATAGATTCTTAGTTTTTTTTAGATTTTATTGAATTTCCGGAAGTATCAATAACATGCACTAAAGTACATTAATCTCATCAATTTCAGGATATTTTCAGTGCGGGAAGCGAAACATCATCAACGATCGTAGACTGGGCAATGTCAGAAATGCTAAAAAACCCAGAAGTAATGAAAAGAGCACAAGTCGAAGTACGAAGTGTCTTTGACAAAAAAGGAAATGTTGATGAAACACGCCTCCACGAATTAAAATACTTGAACTCAGTAATCAAAGAGACCTTGAGGCTACATCCCTCAGCTCCATTGTTAGTTCCAAGGGAAAGCGGTGAACAATGTACGATTAATGGATACGAAATACCTGCCAAGACCAAAGTCATTGTCAATGCTTGGGCAATTGGCCAAGACCCCAAATATTGGAACGAAGCAGAGAAATTTGATCCCGAGAGATTTCTTCACAGTGAAATTGATTTCAAGGGGAGAGATTTTGAGTTTATTCCATTTGGTGCTGGAAGGAGGATATGTCCCGGGATATCGTTTGCGATTCCTAATATTGAGCTTCCACTTGCACAATTGTTGTATCATTTCGATTGGAAACTCCCTGATGGAAAGAATCATGAAGAACTAGACATGGAAGAGGACTTTGGTTTGATTGTGAGAAGAAAGAATGATCTGATCTTGATTCCCATTCCTTATGATCAATCCTCTTTCTTCTGTTGAATAAGATCACATGAGAGAACTCTGAAATAATGTCAATGTTTCGAATGAATGATTGTTTTAATGGATCATATGTATGTGTTTTTTGATTGGCAGATCATATGTATGTATGTTCAATCAATTTATGCTTTTTTATATAGTAGAGGTGTATGAGGAGCTTTAAGTAGATGAAAATCTCTAACTTACCAATAGCAAACTCAAAAAAAGCAAAAAATAAATTTTATTAGCCCACATATCAGAACTAAACCAATGCAGTAGTTTTATCAAAAGGTAAAGTGTTCAAGACTTATAAAAAAAGAAAAAGAAAAAGAAAAAGAATTTCACAATACACTAGGATCTCTGGAGGAAAAAGTCAAAATATTCCGTTTTATTAAGAGTTTTCTCACTATCCAGATAGATTTGCTAGCTTAATTAAAGTGTTGGAGTGACTTATTTTTGTAGGATAAAATTACTACTTAAAAAGTTGATTTGTCTAATAAATGCTAAAAATATTAACTTTTTTTTTATTGAGAAAGTTTAGGTGGGGTTTGAATTTTTTTTTTTTTTAAAAAAAATGCGTAATATATTTTTTATATATATATTTTTAATTTCTTTTACTTTTTAAATCCATCTAAAATAAAAAATCTAAAAATTTAAAATATTATTAATAATTTTTTTATTAAAGGTCAAAAACATTTAAAAAATATGATTTTCTTTACTGCTTGATGATGCAGTTCGGTCGGCAGGAGATAGATCGGATAGGATCCAGATACTCCATGGGTTGGCCAGCCTTTGTCTTCCTAGCAGCACCTGCGACAAGTCCAACAGGAAGGTTCCGAAGCTGGGGTGGTTCCTTCCTAAGAATCCTCTGATGATCAAATTAGTTGAGTGTGTCGAGAAAGGGAAAAAGCTTATAAAGAATTGAGAGTAGAGTGAAAGTGAAAGGGGGATCCATTACCAAATGTCCTTCAGCTTCCCTATATCTCTTACCAATCATTTCCTTATCTATTCACACTGTTCTATTGGCTGAAAGTCTACGGCCTACCTGTTGCCGACCATGGCGGTTTCACCACGTCTCAGAGGGAGACGGTCTTATTACATTTAATGCTTGACAGTCTCATTTAATGCTTGGCACGTGAGGTCTAATGGCTTGTCAGGTTTTGGTTTGCCACGTGGCCGATTCCCTGCTTGACATGTACCCACCTGGTAGTTGGGTTTGACTGCCATGGGTTCTTGATTGAGCCTACTATTAGGCCTTGTGGTGACAATTAATCAAATGGTTATTCGGGGCGGCCCATGCTGATTACGGATTGGACTCTCCTGTGCCATATCCATTAGTACTCATCAAACAAGGTGAGTGTTTCTTTTAAAAAAATGATTTTTAAATGACAAGTCAAAATCAAACTTAATTTTCTTGGAACATTTATTTATAATTCCCTTTTCACATATGTTCTATTTAATTTAAATTATTATTTTTTATATTCCAATAAGTCTTATGAGTGATATTATTATCAAGGAAAATGAGTGAGACTCCCATTATTAGGAACCCCCACCACTCCTAAAGTGATCTAAAACATTCAAGTGTGTTGTTGTTTTTTTTTGGTTTTTTTTATCTCTCACATGAGTGGTCCAGATCACTTTGGAGGTGGTGGAGGTTCCCAATAATAGGGTTCTCCATCATTACTGTTGTTATCAAAATATCCTTAATAACAACAACAACAACAACAACAATAATAATACTGTGAAAGGCGCATTAATGTTTATATTGACAGTGTGAATGTTCCATAATGTGAACTTTCATACTGTCAATGTGAATATTTACTTTGTCAAATTTATTTAATCTGAATATTCATATCACCACGTTGTTAAGGGTTCAAAAAATGTTTATAAAGATAAAATTGTCCATAAAATACTTTAAATATGATAATTAAGATTTGGTTGATGAAATATCCAAAATAATATGACTTATTAGAATAATAAAATATCTCATGGACTAATTGGGAGATAAATACATGAGAGAGGATTTTTGAATAAATTTTTCCTTTTTTTTTTAAATAATCAATAAAATAATAACTTTTTGAAAAATTACCTATAAATCTCATATTAAAGAATGGTGATCCGTTTAATCCCAAGAATTTTTTTATAGACCGATTAGTCCCATTGATTTTGGAAAGATAGATTTAATATATTACTCATAAATTGGATTTACGATTGTACCTATGTTTCTGTTATGTTTCCTTTTTTTTTTTTTTTTTTTTGGTGCTATAAAGGTAAGATACACAATATATGATAATCAAATTTTGAATGAATTTTTATATAAAAATCTTTTTTATTTGAAATGACTTGAAATGTGAGATTCTTCAAATATTCTAAAATGAATGCAAAATTGGCTTAAAATATGGAATTCTTCAAACATTTGGACAAATGTATAATTTCAAATTATAATACTCTAATGTAATACTCAAATATAACACTTCAAAAAAAAAAAAAAATTCTTTAGTATATTTTTTTCAAACGTAACATTCTAAAAAAAGATGTGAGATTCTTCAAATCATTCTATAAGAATTATAAAATTTTCTTAGTAAGTTTTAGACAAATGTATAATTTCAAATTTGAGTGTTACGTTTAGAGAAAGTATACTAATGAGTTTTTTAGTATTTTTGTGTGTGTTATATTAGAATGTTACGTTTGAGATTACATTGATTAGAGTGTTACGTTTGAGAAAAACACATTAAGAAGTTTTTTTAGAGTGTTATGTTTGGAAAAAATATACCAAGGAATTTTTTAATATGTTACATTAGAGTATTACGTTCTTATTCGTAATGTGAGATTTGTTCCAGAAAGAGAAAAAATCTAAAATCTCTATAGTGCGGATTGCCTAAATGTGTAGTTTCATATTTAGAGAAACTCATTTTTATCCCTAAGAAATTAAACCCAAACGTGTAAGTGATTATCATTTATATAATTTTCACTTTAATAGAATCTTTGAGTTCATAAGAAATATTTTTTTTTCTTCATAAGATCATATTTTTAAGATTTATTCAGTGTTTGGTTTTAATTTTTTGAAAATTAAGTTTTTTATTTTTTCATGTTTTTTTTTAATTTTTAGTGAATATTTTTTAAATTTTAATTTTTTTTAAATGCACATTACTTAGATGTATTTAAAAACTAAAATATTTGTAAAAAAAATAATTATAAAAAATCAATAAATATACAAGAATACGAAAAATATACTAAATTCTTGTATTTTTTTTATTTTTGTATTTAGTGAATTTTCTAAATATTTTTTTATAATTATACTTTTTAAGTGTATTTATGTTAGGTGTATTTAAAAATTAAAAAAATTACTTAGAATATTAAAAAAAATCAGTGAAAATAAAAAAATACAAAAAATAATTTTGGGAGACTTATTTATAAGTCCTTTTTCAGACTCTTATGCTAGGCTAAGTCCTATGTAATTTCTTATAAACTCTCAAGTCCTATTTTTATAAGAATGTATTCCATAAGATCCTACATAAACATAACGTGACGTGACACTTACATAAACGTAACGTAACGTGACATCTATATATACGTAACGTAACGTGACACCAATATAAATGTAACGTAATGTGACACCAATATGAACGTAACGTGACACCTACATAAACGTAACGTAACGTGACACATATATAAACGTAATGTGACACTTATATAAATGTATCGTGACACTTACATAAACGTAACGTAACGTGTCACGTTACGGTTCGCAAACTTAATAAGTTTTTATTTTTTAAAATTGAATGTAAAAATGTTATATGTTGGTGTCATATTATATTTTATATAAATATGATCTATGATAATATGACTAAAAAAAATAAAAAAATTGACACAAGCATTGATCCCCAATGTGTAACATTTTTTATATAAGAATGGAAACCCATCTCTCTTCTTTTACTTGTTGATCTCTGCTCTCTTCTCTCCGATTCCATACACCTCGATTCACGATAATAACTCGTACACCTCTCATCACAGCCCTTGAAATCTCCAATCGAACCCCACAGATTTATTTGGTATGAGTGTGGCATCGGAACTTCCGACTGAGTTGAAGAAATTGAATATTAAAAATTCCGGGGAGGTTGATGGAAGTAATCTTAATTGTAGTGCTGATGATAAGAAGTCTGCCTTTGGGAACATTAATAAGTGCAGTAATTCTTTGGATGGAAGCTCAGCAAATATGCTTCCTGATAAGATGAAAAATTTGAACATGAAGGACTCTCTAAATACTTACGTTGGTGAGAAGGAAGAGGTCAATATCTAAGGAAGCTTGTGATCATGGGTTTGGACTATCGAAAATTTAAAATCCTGGCATCCACTTTCATACTTTAAAAAAAAAAAATTATTATTATCATTATAAAATAATAATAAGTTGGACTATCGAAAATTACAAAATATTAGAATCTTATAAGAAATGTTGAAGATTTTTTAAATTTTATTTTAATGGTTTGACAAAAGAGTTTTTCGCTTATTTGATTCGTATAAGATATTATAATCAAACTTAATAAAAAAATTGAATAGTACCATAAATCATAGGTGTCACGTTACGTTACGTTTATGTAGATATGTCACGTTACGTTTATATAGGTGTCACGTTACGTTTATGTAAGTGTCACGTTACGTTACGTTTATGTAGATATGTCACGTTACGTATAGGTGTCACGTTACGTTTATGTAGGTGTCACGTTACATTACGTTTATATCAATTTCCCTATATATGGTTTTATTATTATTTATGATATTAACAACTAATATTGAGGGTAAATGTGTCAAGAAACTTCTCACAGGACTTATGGGAACATAAGTTTTTTTGTGGGACCAAATATAGCACAAGTCTCCCTAATAGGACTTATTTTCCCAATAATTTTTTTAAAATTTTTTGAAAAATTAATCATAAAAATTCAAACCAAACGAGTTGATTAGTACTTTACCTAATTTTTTTTTTTTAGTTGAAACCAAAGAGATTCTAAAATATCTATATAATCTTTTTAATAATTTGATTTAACCATGGAAAAAAAAAAAAAAAAACTCCACTGATTTCATTTTGCCGCGCTCGGACTTCACCAACACACTTGCCCCTTCAAGTTTTTAGGGTTAGGGTTTCCTATCTCTCTCTCAAAAAACCCTCTTTTTTCCCATTTTCTGCAAGGTTCTGTTTTAATTTAGCAGCTTCAGTGCCAAGGCACATACGCTCTGTTGTCTTTCGCTTCTACGAAACTCCTCCAATTCTTCTTATTCCCTTTGTCATTGTGCATTCCCTGCATAGTGCATTGATTTTTTTTTATATTTTTTATTTTAACTTTCTAGTTTGATTTTATAATCTATCTATGCATTCGCTAAAACTGCATTTGGTTCGTCTCACCGAATTTAATTTGGTGAAATTTCAGATTTCCTAAGCTTGAAGAACCCTAACTTGGTTCTACGTAGTTTTGGGCATCAGAGGTCAGTTTTCCCAACTTTCATCACTGATTATGTTCGTTTTTACTTCAATTTTATGGAGGTCTTCAATATTTGCTGTAAAATTTTAGCAGGGATTCAATTTTTTTTTTAAAAAAGGAAAAATTTCAACTTGATAGTTTCTCATGTTCATATCTCAACCTGAACACTTGAGGGGCTCATAGGCCTACCACGGATCCCGTTTAGATGATCTTTAACTTCTCATTTTGTAGAGCCCTCAAGGTATCATGAAAAAATTAGTTTGATTTTCGTAACCTTTTTACTTTTTCTTATTTGTCTTAAAAAAATGGATTATCCATTTTTTAGAGATAAACAAGATAAAATGAAAATGTAATGATTATTAGATCGACATAATTTTTTTTTTTGGATAACATACATTGAGGTTCTTACAAAATGACCGATTCATATCATCAAAACGGGAATCGTGATAGGCCTTACTAGCCCCTCAAGTTCTCTCATGTTGAGATTTGAACATGAGAAGCCTAACCCTTTATTTTATTTATTTATTTTGGTTCAAAATCTTCTTTTCCATTTTTGCTAACAATTCATTGAAACATACTACTTGCCCAAAATATGGTATTTGTTATTGTATGTGTGTGTGTTTTAGTTTTTATAGTTATGGAGCAATATTATAAAAGAAAATCAAACATAGAATCATCATCTTCACCAATTCAGGACGAGTCTCCAAAACAGAGTCGTATAGAAATTGACTTGCTAGACTTTCCTGAAGATCTGGGGCTACGACCTCAGATTATGGATTATCATCGTATCATCCAGAGAACAAGTTCATAGGGTGTACTTATTAAACGGCCCTTGTCAACCTGGTAATCACAATTTTCCACGAAGGAAAATTAGGCAATCATCAAGAAGGTTTAACCCTTTATGGTTTGATGAATTTGGTAGTTGGTTGGAGTATAGCATAGCTAAAGATGTTGCATTTTGCCTTTGTTGTTATCTTTTTAAACTCGTCGTGGGAGACCAAGGAGGTGGTAAGTCTTTTGTTATTGACAGGTTTTCAAGTTGGAAGTAAAAAGAAAGGTTGCAAGGCCACGTAGGAGGTGTTAATAGCTCTCACAATCAAGTTTGGAGAAAATGTCAGTGCTTACTGAATCAAAAGTAACATATTGAAACAGTTTTCTCCAAGCTACTTGATGAAGCCAAGAGTGATTATAGAGTTCGATTGACTGCATCAACTTATTGCATCCGACTTCTTTTGCGACAAGGGATTCCATTACAAGGGCATGATAAATTTGAAGATTCAAGCAATCAAGGAAACTTTCTTGAGCTTTTGATGTTTCTTTCAGATCAAAAAGAGAATCTCAAAGCTGTTTTGTCAAAAGATGTTCCTGAACACCTTAAGTTAACAACACCTAGTATTCAAAAGGATATTGTTAATGCCATTGTGGTTGAAAACTACCAATGCTATTGTTAAAGAACTTGGTGATGGCATGTTCTCTATTGTCTTTGATAAATCTTGGGATGCATCGATGGAGGAACAATTGATTGTTTATTTGAGATATGTGGATGGGTAGGGGATATGTGATTAAGCATTTTTTGAGTATTAAGCAAATTTCTAGTTCTAGTGTTCTTTCACCTAAGAAGGCGGTTGAAGACTTATTTTCTACACATGGCTTAAGCATATCTAGGTTGCATGGACAAAGTTATGATGATGTTAATAATATTGATATGCAAGGTGAGTTCAACAAACTCACCACACTTATAATTAGAAGAGAATGAAAGTGCGTATTATGTTCATTGTTTTGCTCATAAACTTGAATTAACTCTTGTGGAGGCAGCAAAGAGTCATATCCATATTGCAACACTCTTTTACGTGGTTTCTAAAGTAGTTAAAGTTGTTGGAGCTCCATGTAAGCATCAAGATGTTCCTCAGGAGACTCAAGTTGCTGAAGTTGTTCAAGCTTTAAAGAATGATGAGATTACAAGTGGGCAAGGTCTCAATCAAGAGGACACTCTTATTCTTATGGGAGATATATGTTTGGGATCACATTATGGGACTTTGCTGAGTTTGATTAGTATGTTTTCAGATGTGCTTGATGTGATAGTAGACGATGGATCCTATTCCAACGACAGAGCATAAGCATTCTACCTATTTGACCCTTTACAATCCTTTGATTTTGGTTTAATCTACATTTGATGAAATCCGTATTGGGAATTACAAATGATTTGTCACAATCATTACAAAGAAAAGATCAAGATATTGTGAATGCAATATGACTAGTTGAAGTATGCAAGAACAACTCCAAACGATGAGAGATAGCAGGTGGAGTTCTCTGATGGATGAAGTTTCCGCTTTTTTTGACAAATGTTGTATTGATGTTCCTAATATGGATGACTTGTATGTACTTTGAGGGAGATCAAGGTGTATAGATCAGGAAATGACAAACTCTTATCACTACTTCGTCAAGTTGTTCGATTTTGTCATTGCTATGCAACTCCAAGAGCTGAATAGTCATTATGAGGTGAACACTGAGTAGCTTCTTTGTGTTGCATTCCTAAATCCATCCGATTCATTTGTTGCTTTTGATAAGACAAAATTGATCCGTTTTGCCCAATTTTATCTAAAAGGCTTTTCAACTATTGAGCTTACGAAACTTCCTATTCAACTTGAGAATTTTATCGTTGATATGCAGTCTAGTGTTGAGTTTTCAAATTTAAAAGGAATCAGTGACCTTGCTCGGAAGATGGTTGAGACTAGGAAAGAGAGAATTTATTTCCTGATTTACAAACTGTTGACTTTGGCACTGATTTTACTTGTTGCGACTGCCACAATAGAGAGGGCATTTTCTGTGCCAAAGATTGTAACAAACAGGCTTCGTGATGAAAATGGTGATCAGTTGATGAATGATAGCCTGGTTGTGTATATTGAGGGAGAGATTTGTAATAGCATTCCAAATGAGGCTATCATGCATAGTTTCCAAAATATGGAAAGTCTTTGAGGTTATTTGTAATTAAACCCATATCTTATCAATGAATATCTAAGTTTTTGCTTTGTTCTTAGTTCAAACTTTTTGCTTCTTTCGATTGTCAAATAGGAAAAATTTCATGAATGATTCTAGGTAAGTTCTTACCCCCCTTGACAAAAATCATAGTTTTGCCCTTGAGAATTGCTTGTTCAAGGAGACAGAGAGGATATAGAGTAAAAAGGCATCTGAGTGTTCAGTCAAAATTGGATTAGTTCACTCTACTTGTGGGGGGAAAAAATGAACATGCATATGAATTAGAAGAAGAAAAAAGAAACATAAAAATGAGCAAAAGCTGCTAGGCATTTATTCTTTCTTGTATCCAGCTTTGCTTGCATTTTCTTTTTATTATTATTATTATTATTATTATTATTATTATTATTATTATGTTCATTCAAGAATTTGTGGATGATGCTAGTGTGAATTAAATTTCTTGTTACCCATTTATAAATGCTACTCATTTATAATCTGTTTATGAAATTAAAACAAATAAGTTTCAAACGAATAAAATTGGGTGTGGTTGACGGTTTCAAGTTGAGCTTGTCAATACCAAATTGAGTATAAATTCCTTCATTTTGAAAGTTCAGCAAATATCAACTTCAAAGTATTCCTTGTTTCTAAAAGTTATCTCGTGGTTGTATTTCTATCTTAAAGCAATGAAACACATATTTAATTTGTCTAAAATATAAGAAAAAAGAAAAAGAAAAACTAATTACATATCTAATACACTTGAATATAAGTTAGACTTGTAAGATAATTATGACTTATATTTCTAGTCGCATTTCTTAGAAATCTCCCACCACCCACTCAAGTTGGTTTTGTTCTATTCTATCTCTAACAATTATTAAGAGGAAGTAGAGCATTGCTGTCCATTCAAAAATAAATTAATAAATCTTATTTTCAAGTGTCAAATCATAAATTGAATTTTAAGATTCAGTTTTAAGATTCACTTCATTTTATATTTTTAATAAAATATATACATAAAAAATCATGTATATAGTTCTTAATTTTTTTTAAAAAAAAATTTATACATATAATATATAATATTAAAGTGCAAGTGCACAATTATAGAATATATATATATATTAAATATGATATGAATTTTATTAATGTGTATCCTTGAGACATGTAAAGAAATTTCAAAGTCTTATACATTATGTATAAAAATGAGTACAATAAATTAAATATAATACTTTTAATCCATTTACAAAATTAACACAAATTTAAGTTTCATATGAATAAAATTGGCCGTGCTTAATGGTTTCGAGTTAAGCTTGTCAATTCTATATTAAGTATGAATTCAGTCACTTTGAAAGTTCAACATGTATAACTTCACAATATCCCTTATTTCCGAAAAGTTATCTCGTGGATCCATGTTTCAAGGTGGTTGTGCTTTCTTGGAATTGGGGAGCGTAGGCATAGCAGGCATAACATGGTGCTGTAAGGATCATTGGATCTTTGTCCCGAGCTCATCTTATTGATTCAAACTTTTCATTGTGTAAGGTTTATTGGGTAGATTATCCATTAAAAAAATCAAATCAAATGGTTATTTATAACCTTAAAATAGCATCACATATTTTTTTTTTAAAAATAAACGGTTAATATAATTTTAATAATTTATTTTAAAATAGTTAGGACTTGATTTTTAACAAGGATGATATGTTTGACGAACCTTATAATATGAATTATTTAAATCATTAAATAGACTCGGGACAAGTCTTCATGATATATCAAAACATACATGATGTGTCACAAGACACAACACGCACCTCAGATCCATATTTCCATCTTATAACAATGAAACACACAATTAATTTGTCTGAAATATATATAAAAAATAAACAAAAATAAAAGTAAAACTAATTATATAGGTTTAGTTTGGGATGTGAGTTGACTTTTTGGCTTTTTAGTTATTTTAACTTAGGGTTAAAAAATCTCGTTTGGAATGGACTTTTTGACTTTTTTGATTTTTGTGAGAGAAAAAATGAAATGATTATGATTTGGATATGACATTTTGTCTTATTAAAATTTTAACCTATTTTGTCTTTTTATAATTGTTTTAGTTAAAAAATTCAAAACCTCATATGCCAAAAGAGAGCCTAATACACTTGAATACAAGGCTATATTTATAAGATAATTATGATTTAATTTTCAGCGACAGTTTGAAAATTGTGTCACAAAAAATGTCACTAATTACAATTTTTAGCGACAATTTATAAAAAAAGGTCACAAAAAAGTTACTAATTTTCGACTTTTAGTGACAGTTTAAAAATTCGTAACAAAAAAAAGTCATTAATTGTCAATTTTTAGCGACATAGATAAAAAATCGTTACAAAAAATTATTTTTAGCGACGATTATGCTAGGACTTATTTTCAATAGGACTTGATGAGAATTAAGTCCAACTATTAAGATCTATTGGTAGTTTATCCTTTATTCTTTCTTGTATCCAGTTTTGCTTGCATTTTCTATTATTATTATTATTATTATTATTATTATTATTATTATGTTCATTCTATAATTTGTGGATGATGGTAGTGTGAATTAAATTTCTTATTACCCATTTATAAATGCTACTCATTTATAATCCATTTATGAAATTGAAACAAATAGTTTTAATTAATAAAAGGGGGCATGGTTGACGGTTTCAAGTTGAGCTTGTCAATACCAAATTGAATATGAATGTCGTCATTTTGAAAGTTCAGCAAATATCAACTTCAAAGTATTTCTTTATTTCCAAGAAGTTATCTCGTGATTGTATTTCTATCTCAAAACAATGAAACACATAATTAGTTTGTCTAAAATATAAAAAAGGAAAAAAGAAAAAGAAAACTAGTTACATATCTAATATACTTGAATATAGGCTAGACTTATAAGATAATTATGACTTATTTCCAGTTACATTCAGTTAGAAATCTCCCACCACCCACCCTAAGTTGGTTTTGTCCTATTCTATCTCTAACAATTATTAAGGATAATTAGAGCAATACTGTTCATTCAAAAATAAATTAATAAGTCTTATTTTCAAGTGTCAAATCATAAATTGAATCATCAATTGATTTTTCAATAAAATAAATTATAAATTGTAAGGTTCATTTCATTTTATATTTTTAATAAAATATATACATATAAAATCATATATATAGTTCTTAAAATTAAAAAAAAAAATCTATACATATAATATATAATATAAAAGTGCAAGTGTACAATTATAGAATATATATATTAAATATAATATGAATTTTATTAATGTGCGTTCTTGAGACACGTGAAGAAATTTAAGAGTATTATACATTATGTATAAAAATAAGTACAATAAATTAAATATAATACTTTTAATCCATTTACAAAATTAATACAAATTTAAATAAGTTCCAAACGAATAAAATTGGCCGTGTTTAATGGTTTCGAGTTAAGCTTGTCAATTCTAAATTGAGTATGAATTCAGTCACTTTGAAAGTTCAACATGTATAAATTTCATAATATCCATTATTTCCAAAAAGTTATTTGGTGGATCCATGCTTCAAGGTGGCTGTGCTTCCATGGAGTTGGGGAGTGTGCTCTGCCTATAAGGCACGATAGGCACACGGTGTTGTAAGGCTTATTGGATTTTTGTCCCGAGCTCATGTTATTGATCTAAATTTTTTATTGTGTAAGGTTTATTGAGTAGATTATTTATTAAAAAAATCCAAATCAGTTGTTTATTTATAACCTTAAAATAAGATCACATTTATTTTAAAAAAAATAAATGATTAATATAATTTTAATAATTTATTTTAAAACAGTTAGGACTTGATTTTTTATAAGGATAATATGTTCGATGAATTTTATAATATGAATTATTCAGATCATCAAGTAGACTCGAGACAAGTCTCCATGATACATCAAAACATGCATGATGTGCCACAAGGCACAACACGCACCTCAGATCCATGTTTCCATCTTATAACAATGAAACACATAATTAATTTGTCTAAAATATAAAAAAGAAAAAAAAAAAGAAAAACTAGTTATATATCTAATACACTTAAATACAAGGCTAGACTTATAAGATAATTATGACTTATTTCCAACAAAGATTCCTTAGAAATCTCCCACCACCCACCCAATTTGGTTTTGTCATATTTTATCTATCTCTAACAATTAGTCAGGGTAATGCAGTCCATTAATAAGTCTTATTTTCAAATTGTGAATCATAAAATTCACTTCATTTTTATATTTTTGATATAATAATATATACTTATATATTTACATATAAAATCACATATATGATTCTTAAAATGAAAAAAAAAATAACAATTTATATATAATATTAAATATAATATGAATTGTATTAATGTGTGTTCTTAAGATATATGTTAAGAAATTTATAAGTATTGCACATTGTGTATGAAAATGAGTTCAATAAATAAGATACATATTTTTAAGTTCTCTCAATATTTACGTACACATTAACCGGACCAAGTGGTTTGTATTTGTGAAACAATTTTAAAAATAATTTTCTGGAAAGAGTTTGCAAAGTTTAAAATTTTGTTTGGTTGTAGGTTTTGAAAATAGTTTTGGAGTTTTAGAGTTTGGATGATTTAATTTAGTTTTTTTTTTTTTTGCTAATTGAATAGATGTGTGTGAGAGATAAAGTGATTGATTGATATGTAAGATATGAGAGAAAGAGAGAAGAGAGAGAAAAAGTGACTGATTGATGTATAGTAGAGAGCAAAATGATTTTGATTTTTTTTTCCCCAAAAATTTCAACCAAACAAATTTTTAAAAAAAAATTATCAAAAATTATCTCTCAAGAGCCAAACAAGGCCATTATTAAAGAAGAACATGTGCAGTCTTTTTCAGCATGATATAATACTCTTGCCAAATAAAGCGACCCACAATCATGGAAGTCTTGCAAAAAACGACATGAAAAAAAATATGGAATAAGATTCTCTGCAATATCTTTCTTGCAATAATCAAGATTATTGTAAGGATAATAGTGTTTTAGACTTGAAGCATCTATTTACATTATCACTAATTAAGTTTTGAGCTTAAATTACTTATCTAAATTACCTTTGCAAGATTCTTCCAAGGGTGATTATGATTCTAGTTTGAAAAATATGAGACCCATGAAAATAATAATGAGAAAAAGACAACCATCTATCAAATAAACATTGCATAACTTTAGATTTTGGGTAGAAAGAGGACTATTTGTTGCTTGATTCCTTGGTCGACTGATTTGTTCCACTTCCATCTTTGATTCCGTAATTCGTTATGCCCTAATTTCTTTCATCAACTGGTATGATATGTATCAATTTCTTTTACTATTCTATTTTTATTTTTTGTTGGGGGTCAAAGACACCAAACGAGGTCATTTAATAGCATGGGGAGTAAACAATGAAAATAATTCGAATTGAATTCATTCTGATTCTACGATTCCATTATTGAATTGCATGATTCCAACAAATTTCTTATTCTTAGCTGCAATTTGTGTTGCCCTATGTAAAACTCATATAGAATTATACGAATCATATTACGAATTGTATAATTCAAACCACTATTTCAATATTATTAGTGAGTGCTACCAAATTTTAATGTGAACAATTAAGTCTTATTTTTCCTAATTTATTCTCAAACAAGTTCATGTCTCCTTAATAATATATTTCATTACAAATTTGCCATTCTTATAAAAATATGAATAACAATTGTATAATTAATTTTAATTTACTTTAAGTATATATTCTTTAGTTGTAAAAATTATAAAAACTATATCAAACAAAACAATTTGATAAAATAAAAAAGAAATATTATACATAATCCAGGTGGCGTGGGAGGAATAATTCTGTTTCGCATGTATCAACATGTATAAACTTCAAGGTATTCCCTTATTTCCAAGTTATCTAGTGGATCCATTCTACAAGGTGGTTATGTGAGATGAATTATTTTGTTTTGTGGGAATTTCACTTTGGCCGTGTGCTTGGCGAATAGCAAGGGCTAAATAAATACATGACTACAAAATAAGGAAATAGTGGAAAAATTATAGAATATTATTGGATGGACACATAGACACGTGGTATTCCCAGCTTACTAAATAATTTTTGGTTGTGTGCCTATCTTATAACAATGAGACACATAATTAGTTTGCCTCAAATGTAAGAGAAAATGTATGAAAAATTGATAATATGGCTTCATACACTTAGAAGGACAAACCACATAAAATATATTTTAGTCTTATAGAATAATTTTTGCTTATTTCCAATCACATTCCTTAGAAATCTCCTATCTCTGACAATTATCGATGGGAACTAGAGCAACATAATTTGTTCAAAAATAAATTAAAAAAAATATATCAATAAATCTTATTTTCAAGAGTATTATTGAGTCATTTTCAACGTAAACAATTAAGTTTTATTTATTCTAATAAAGTTCACTCTTTTTTAATAATATTTTTTATTCCAATTATACGATACTTCTTAAAATATGAACAATTACATAAACAATTTTAATTTACTTTAAAAAATATATTTTTTTAATTGCAAAAATTGAATAAACTACATCAAACAAAATCATACTCAACAATTTGATGAAAATAACTATATCATAGAATTCATCATTTTTTTGTTGCCTTGTACTATGAAAAATATATTTAGTAAACAATCTAAAATGTCTATTTTTTAAAATATCCCATTAAAGAAATTGTGAAAAATAATACCCTAAGAAATTCATATATTTTTTAACTGCAATACAACAAAAAAAATAATGCATCTTACGTTTATGCTTTTGTTCAATTAAAAGCAAACCAGTTCCAAAATGTTTTATTACTTGCTTTATAAATAGTCAAGGCATTACCAATTTTTAATTGATTTAAGGAAAATTATATTAATAGTGCTTATATTTTTACTCTTGTGTTATTTTTGTTTTTCTAATTTTAATTGATTCAATTTTGACATTAATTATGATTTTATTTTAATTTGGTCAAATTGATTATAACTTTTAGTGTTTTCTTTTTATGAGAATTGTGCACATAAACAGCATGTTTCATGCTTTTATAGTTAAAAAATTGTAAACTTATTCAATTCAATTATCAACAAACTCAGTAACATTTTTTCTTTCAACAACCATAATCAGCATTATCAATCGAACCAAATTAATACAAAATCTAAAATTCAAAATTCAAAATAAAATTAATTGAAATTACTCCAATTAAAATGATATAATAGACCAAATGTAAGGAAATTTCCCATTGGAATTAAAGACAAATAATCACTGTTGCAAATTACGTAGTTGACGTGCTTGACGGGCTAGGCCAGGCTGTATAAGAATGAGTAATACATTTTCCTTCTCCATCATCAAACTACTATCCTTCTTTACTCTCTTTTGCTTTTCATATATATCTCTCTCTCTCTCTCTCTGAATCCTCCCACCTATAAGAAAACAAAATGAGTTGGCTTATGTTTCTTCTGCTATTTCTCGTCTTCTTCTTCTACTTGTGCACGCCATACCTACCTTGAGGACCAGAGATTTTCACTTCTCCAATTTAAAACAACATTTACCATAACTGCTAATGCCTCTTCTCTACGTTGTGAATCTGATTCTCATCCTAAAATGGTGTTCTGGAATGAGACTAGTGATTGCTGCTCGTGTGAGAGGGTCATGTGCGACTGGTCCAATGGTCATGTGATTGGACTTGACCTTAGTTGCAGCCACCTTCATGGCACCATCCAAGCCAACAACACCCTTTTCCACCTTCGTCACCTCCAAACCCTCAATCTTGCCTTCAATGACTTCAATTTCTCTACAATTTCACCTGATTTTGGCTCCTTTCCAAGTTTGACCCATCTCAACCTCTCTTACTCTAATTTTATAGGCCGAATTCCCTCAAAAATCTGCCATCTGTCCAAATTGGTTTCCCTTGACCTCTCTTATTTGAATTATTATCCTTATAATCCTTATGAATATCCTTCTTCTCTGGTGAGACTTGAACAACACACTTTCAATATGCTCATTCGAAACCTAACCCAATTAAGAGAACTACACCTTGATAGGTTGAATATGTCTTCACCTTTACCTCATGCTTTGCTAAATCTATCTTCTTTGACATCTCTCAGTCTTTCTTATTGTCAGCTGCATGGGAAATTCTCAGAGAACATTTTTCACTTTCCAACCCTACGAGAGCTCGATTTAGGAGGAAATTCGGAACTCACAGGTAAACTTCCATACTTCAATGTGACTAGTTCCCTTCAGTTTCTTGATCTCGCCAGCATTAATTTTTCTAGCCAATTGCCTGAATCAATCGGCAATCTTAAAGCCTTGAATATTTTGGACCTCTATAACTGTAACTTTTCGGGGTCCATTCCAGCTTCTCTTTGGAACCTTACACAAATCACTGATATAGACTTCTCGTCTAATAGTTTCGACGGTCAAATCCCCTCATCAATTTCAAACCTTGCAAAGCTTAATGTCTTGTTTCTTTCCGGAAACAATTGGAACAGACAAATATTGGATTCCCTTGGCAATATGAGCCAACTAATTTCTCTCGATTTGAGTAACAATAAGTTACAGGGACCAATTCCAGGATTAGTTTATGAACTCCAGAACCTAACGTACTTGTGGGTTTCATCAAATAACTTAAGTGGTGTAGTGGATCTAGATAAGCTTCTAAAGCTTAAAAATCTGATCTATCTTGATCTCTCATATAATGGTCTCTCATGAAGCATCAACAACAGTGTCAACTCTACCTTGACCAACTTTGACACTATAGGATTAGCATCTTGCAACTTGAGCGAATTCCCAAACTTCTTGAGAGAACAAGCCAGTTTGTATTCATTAGACCTTTCAAACAACAAAATTCATGGTGAAGTTCCAAAATGGTTATTCAATGTGGAGAAAGATTCATTGTATAATTTAAATCTCTCTCACAATTTCCTTACAAGTTTAGAGCATCTTCCATGGAAGAATCTACAGTATATTGACCTGCACTCCAACTTACTCCGAGGACCACTCCCTGTTCCACCTAACATCACATATGTTTTCTCTATCTCAAACAATAAATTGAGTGGGGAAATCCCTCCATTGATTTGTGGTCTGAGTTCACTTCAAGTTCTTGATCTGTCTAATAACAGTTTGAGTGGGTTGATTCCACAATGTTTGGGAAACTTGAGCAACAGTCTCTCGGTGTTGAATTTAGGGATCAATAGCTTTTCTGGCACCTTTACTGCAACATTTACCAAAGGCAATTGGCTAAGGAATCTTAACTTGAATGGCAACCAAATTGAAGGACAAGTTCCGCGATCTTTGGTCAATTGTAGACACTTGGAAGTTCTAGATCTTGGAAAAAACAAGATAAATGATACATTTCCCCACTGGTTGGGAACACTTTGAAACTTGCAGGTGCTTGTCTTGAAATTTAATAGGTTTCATGGTCACATAGTATAGCGATCCCGGTTTCCCTTTTCTTTAATTGTTGTATCCGGACTTAGGTTCCATGCAGTTAGTTGTTGTGTATATCTTGTTTACATCCTTTACTCTTTGTATTTGAGTCTTGGGTTATGTTGGGCAGGTTTGAAACAGGTTGGTTGAGCTTAGAAACCAAAAGTAGTTGCTCAGATTTTTGCCTTCACGCTCGAGCGGAGCTTTTGACGCTCGAGCGGGCCCTTCGTTGTTGCTTCTCTGCTCGAGTAGGTGTTTTGACGCTCGAGCGTGATTTTTCATCTCCCAGTGTTTCCTCTGCAGTGTTGGACACTCGAGCGGGCGTTTGGACGTTCGAGCCGGAGTTTATGTGTGACACTCGAGCGGGAACTTGGTTCTGCAAAAGTTCTGGGAGTGCGTATCCGACGCTCGAGCGGCGGTTTAGATGCTTGAGCGGGAGTTTGTGAGTGACACTCAAGCGAGGGTTTCCACGCTCGAGCGGGGTAACTCTTATATAAAACCGAGATCCGACTTTTTGGATCACTTTTTCAACTCCATTTCTCTCTCTTACTTTTCAAAACCGCCATTAGAGACCTTCTCTCTCTAAAACCTTGCCTTCTCTCTAGGTATTGATCTAGTAGGAGTTATTTCCTCACCTTTGGTCTTTACAAAAGTTGGGTTGATCGTCGAGGGCTATCTTTTGATCCGAGAAATTTGGAATTTGGAACACTTTCGTTTTCTTCATCTTCTTCGTTGGGTGTCATCTTTTGAGGTAGGGATTCCTACTCACTACTATGGGTTTTGACCTTGATTTTTAGGCATTTTGTTAAATGGTTGATTTTGGGAAATTAGGGTTTGAAAATGTTAAAAGAGGGTTTTGTTATTTTGATTCTAAAATGTGTATTTTGGGTTTCAAAATGATGATATTGTTGTTGGTTGTTGATATTTGAACCATTGGGTTGATATTGGGAAATGGGGTAGAAAATCCTAATTTGTTGTACAAATTAATTGGTGTAATTAATTTGGGAATATTGTTGTTATTTGGAATTGAGTTGGAAATAATGAAATTGGCTCATTATATTGTAAAATGGTGGAGTTGGATTTATTAATCGCTTACCATTGAAAACATTGATATTTTATCTGTTGGAGCTTTTATTATCTATTTAGAAATAATTGTTTTGGGCTACCGGTGGAGGGTAGTTATGATTGTTGTAGACAATGCATGATGATTAGGCAAACTAAAACTAATCAATTGGATGTGTCATAGAGTATGACGGTTGATAGAATACATTAACGTTATGTATTGTTTGATTGAGTATTTGACCTATGTGTATATACGTTGTGTGGGTGGGAGGAGATAGGGGATGTACTCCACGGTTTAGGGGAAGATAGGGGATGGACCTCTAAACTAGATGTTGTTTAGGAGAAGATAGGGGATGGACTCCGCTGATATAGCTCATATGCTTATCAGTTAATGTGTTGATACAGCTCATATGCTTATCTATGGAAGTGTTGATATAGCTCATATGCTTATCTGTTGAAGTGTGGATACAGCTTGTATGCTTATCTGTTGAAACGTTGATATAGCTTATATGCTCATCTATCGAAGTACTGATATAGCTAGTATGCTTATCTAATGTAAAATGGGAAACGTTTAATATGAGTTACTGTCTCATATAAGTTGTTGGCCAGGTTCTGAGCCGTTGTTGTGAATTGTGAGTTTGGTAAGAAATGAAACATGGATATAGTGGTCATGTAATGGAACTGGGTTATGAATTGATTTATGAGAATTAAACATTTATCAATTGCTAATGTCTTAGTTACTGCTCATACTGTGTTTAGCATATCTTTACTGGGCGTCGGCTCACCCTTTATGGGACATTATTTTCAGGTACAGGTAGCATGCCACCTTCAAGGACTTAGCTTGGATGGATATGGGAGTTGAAGACTCTTTTTGATTATTTTGTTTTGTGTTACATGTATATCAAGCCAAGGGCTTATTTTGTATAGAGTTAGTACTCTTCTCTTGTGTAACCAAGTGTTGACTTGGAAAGCTGTAAGCCCGTAGGGCATTTGCTTTTGTTGTTAACATGTAATACTGTTGTAAGAAATACTCTGATGAATGGAAAGGTGTTGATTTTCTTATATCACTGCATGTCTAAATGATGGGTATTATGTATTATTTTGAAGGCGTTACACATAGGCACCTTCAAGACCAAGGGCAAACATCCTTTCCCTAAGTTGAGAATTATTGAAATGTCTTACAATGATTTCATTGGGCTTTTGCCAACAAATTATATCACACAATTTGAAGCTATGATGAATGTGGATGAACATAAAATGAAACTGAAATACATGGGTGAGACTTATTACCAAGACTCTATGGTGGTGGTGATGAAAGGATTGGAGATTGAATATTCAAGAATCTTAACTGTCTTCTCAATCATTGATTTATCAGGCAACAATTTCCAATGAGAGATTTCGAAATCCATTGAGAAGCTTAATTCGCTTCGAGGTCTTAACTTATCTCATAACAATCTTACAGGCTATATCCCAACTTCACTTGGAAATTTGAAAAACCTTGAATCATTGGACCTTTCCTCAAACAAGCTTGTTGGGGAGATTCCTCAGCAATTGACAAGTTTGATGTTTCTTGAGGTACTAAACTTTTCGGACAACCAACTAGCAGGACTAATTCCTCAAGGGAGCCAGTTTAATACATTTGGAAATGATTCATATAGTGGGAACTTGGCCTTATGTGGATTGCCTTTATCAAAGAAATATAAGGAACTACTGCCGCTGCCACCTCCACCAACACTCCAACAAGATGAGAATTCAGACAAGTCAAGCGGATTTAATTGGCAAGTTGTAGTGTTGGGGTATGGATGCGGATTTTTATTTGGAATGACTATGGGATATTTTATGTTTGTAACTTGAAGACCAGAATGGCTTATGAAAATTGTTGAAGGAAAACATCATAAGAAGGTGAAAAGGTCTAAGAAGGGTGCCCACTGATGCAATGAAAGAAGAAATCAATAAAGACAAATGGCATTATTCGGTAATTGGAATTTATCTTTGCAACATTACTTTGTTGAATTATCTTTTATGGTTTCTACTTATATGGTATATTTGAGTTATTGATGTTCTTATTTCAAAACTAGGTTTGTTCCATTAAGCAGCACAATAAAGTAATGGTATCCACTTGAAGGGGTGTTTCACCTAGCTACTGCATTTGAGTGGATGAGCATCTGGATAACAGCCATACAGGACCACTTCAAAAGCTTTATCCTTGCTACTGTATTGAATTCTAAAGCTTTGTTAAGTCATTTAGTTTTCTTGAAGCACTGAGTTAAATAAGAGTTTCATGTCATGGTTTTTTGTTGTTTTCTTTGTCACATCATGTAGCAACCTTTAGAGATTTGTATTTTTGTATGTAATTTTTTTTTTAAATTGGATTTCTGTCCCAAAAGACTAGGCCATGCCTAGTTTTTAACTTTGAAATGCAATCTTACAACGATAGAATTGTTGTCTACGAGATAAATAATTCATATTGAAAATAATATTATATAGTCCAGGTGAGCTTCCAACATCATCTCTTCCACACCTTTTTTATCAATAAACAAAATTGTTGATAATTTGATTTTGTTTTTCTTATATGTTACTCTTTGAGCAGTTTTTTACCCGTTGCTATTGTAGTCCAGGTGAGCTTCCAACATCATCTCTTCCACACCTTTTTATCAATAAACAAAATTGTTGATAATTTGATTTCGTTTTTCTTCTTCAATGGCGATTGGGGGATAAATTGGAGATATTAACTAGCACTTGTTTCCATATCGATGTGGGAATTTTGTGATTAATTATCGTTAGAAAATTCTGATTTGAAGAGCACTGATTGAAAAGGTCACAGGCAAGAAAACTATTGGGGTTGTGAACCTTGATTAGTATTGCACATTTCTGTTTGCACCCATTTTTGTAAAATTTCCTATCAACATGTGAATCAATTGAATGATGACACATGACAATAAAGTCAAAGTAAAAGTCTTTCATTTGATCAAATGAAAGAATTGTTTAAGTCCATGAATTGTTGAAAATAGTCATAAAGTAGTTATTGTGTGAGAGATTTGTGTGAAGTCATGATTGTGAATTGGAGCTCTGTTTTATGTCTATATAGTGCTCTGAATTTTGGGGGATATGTAAGAGATTTGAGGAATTGATAAAGTTTGAAGGCTTGGAAATGAGATAATAGTTACAGTAGCAGTTTTTTTTTTTTGGGGGGGGGGGGGGGATGAAATGAATTTCAGAATTTTAAGTTGTTTAGTTTTCTTAAAGCACTGAGTTAAATAAGAGTTTCATGTCATGACTCCTATTTTTTTTCTCGCATTGTTTAGCAACCTTTTAGAGATTTTCACTTTTGTATGTATTTGCTTTTAAATTGGATTTCAGTCATAGAAGACTAGGCGTTGCCAAGTTTTTAACTTTGAAATGCAATCTTACAAGTTACAACTCAAACCATTGCCCTTGTTACATTCTTAATCATTTTGAGTAATAGAAATGCTGGCTACTAGATAGAAAATTCACATTGAAAATAATGTTATATGTTAATGTCTTAGCATTGCTTTTACTCGTTGCTATTGTAGTCTATTCTATTTTTTTTGCATCTTCAATGGCAATTGGGGGATCAAACTAGAGATATTTACTAGCACTTGTTCTATGGACTTGGGAATTTTGTGATTAATTGTAGTATGAAAATGGTGATATGGAGAGTATTGATTGAAAAAGGTCGCTCATATTTATTTTTTTGTGAAATTTTACTAGTGCAAGTGTTGCCATGAATAGGAACATATTAGATATTTAAAAAATTCAAGTTGTTGAGTTGATGCCAGGTTGTTTGATAAGTAAAAATATTGGCTTAGTAAATTCATGTTTGAGTTTGGTATGTGTATCATTAAAAATATTAGTTACTCCATGAAGGAGATAAAAGGATTTGTGTAGTTTTATTGGCTGGCCACAAGCTCACACATCCAATGAAGATATTAATCTCCACATTTAAGAGTAGTTTTGGTATCCTGCAACCCAAAACCCTGGTGGCAATAATTAGGGAGCTTGGGTAGCAGGTCGTGTGGTTTAGGGACCAATGAAGAAGTAAATGTCACACATGAGACCATAGGATTTACTTGCCTAAGGTTATATAGTTATCTTTTATGATTTGGCTTTGAAAAGGTGAAAGAAAGGTTCTAGACTTTGAAGCGTTTGAAAGAGGTAGAATAGACTTGGATTTAAAGGGGTGATAGGCTGTTAAAATTTTATAACTATGGCAAGAATTTTTTTAAACAAAATTTTGGGATCCCAGTTTGTGTTCTGGTGGATAATGACTGGAGTGACACTCATTAATGCCTTCTATCACTTGTGGAGGTCGGATTATGGTTAGAATTTAGATTTTGTCACGTTTTTCATGTGGCTTTGTTTTAGGAATCTTCATTAAATACTTTATGACAAAAAATAATTTTTTGAAGTTGAAGTGGTGGAAATGAGCATAGGTTTGGTTGTCTCCACTATGTTTTTAAAATAATAAATAATTACTTGGTGTTACTTTAATGCTATCAATATTTAAATGTTGGTCTAGCTTGTTTGAAAGGTGGTTGATAAAATAATTGTCGTCCTTTAAGGGTGCATGATAAAAAAAAAAAAAATCAGCTCCAATTTGTTGTTAATTGGAGCATAGCCCAAGTTCAATTTATGGAGCTTGAGGCTGCCTTGGACACACAAAGTTAGGTTAGAGGTCGGGCTTGGGGGCCTTAGGCAACTCTCAAAACAACTTGGATAACTCTTCAATCTTACTGCATCCGCTCACGTTGCACCTCTAGTTACAAATTTCAAGCTACCTTAATTTAAACCAAAATCCTAATTGAATTGCTAAAAGTTCATTTGAAAAAATTGGCCATACAAATCAATCAATTTTCATTGCAAATGTAACAAGATTTTATTTCCCAGTGTAAAATTTTTTTGTTTCCTAAGCCTGGATCATGGATTTGGGTTAGGATTTGAAAATGAAAAAGAGAAAAGCGAGTGAAATGCAAATAAAATATAAGTTACATTTTTTTCTTCATTTCTTTTTCCAAGACTGCAAATGTGCTATGACTATGTAATAACATGTTAATGCCTTGTCACATGATTGCCTTTTGTGTTTGTTGTTTCAGTAAATATATGCTTTTATAGTCATGAAGTCTCTGTTAGAGTAGTAAATTACAAGCTTTTGAATGGAAATTGTCATCTAATGTAAATGGAAATGAGTTGTCAATTGAAGATAGTTTCAAGCTTCATTAATCTATTAGTGTTCTGAAGAAACATCAGTTGTGTTAGAGAAAAAAGAGGATTCTTGACATTTTTTTCTCTCCTGTTAAGAAATCATTCCATCTTTAGTTCCTTTCTCAAAAAAGAATTCAATTTGTACATGCAAGAAATATGCTGATTCAGCCCATTTTTGTTCAATTTCTCATGGAGTAAAATTCTTGTTGGTAAGAATCAAGGGAATGGCCGCTTGCCCTCAAATTTCCATTTAAAGGTGGATGCCGATGTCAATCCTCGAGTGCAAGTAACTTGGCGTTTCCTCAAAAATGTCATTAAGAGTTAAAAAAATTATAAATGAATGGTGATACCACATGTTGATGATAACAAGGTATAATTGTTGCATTGATTTTTTTCCCCTCTTGTTTGTGATTGTCATAATTGGAAAATGTGTAACAAGAAAGAATATATAGCACATTAACAGACTTCATCCAATATGTAGAGATAAAGTTGTTTTATGATTGTTCACTCAAAATTAAGATTGTGGAGGAATTCTTTGATTGTTCAGCTTGCAAATTAGCTTTTCTCTGAATGGGAGGACATGGTTGATAATAGGAGGAGAAAGTATGCTGAATAATTTAATTTTTTGAATTGCTAAAGTTCTTGAGTTTGCTCACTGGGCTGCATTCCAAGCTATGTTGTTTTTTCTTTCTCTGCTCTATTCTGTTTCCTTCTTTTTGTGTTTGGATGACCAGAAAAGAAATTTGGTATGACCTTGTGTCGACGTACATGCCTCAAGCTAAAATTTGATCCTATAATTGCTGAAATGATAAAGAAAATAGGCCAGAAATGCAGGAGAAACAAAGCAAACCGTAACTTTTAGATAATGGAAGTAGCCAATTCTTCACAATTTCAATATCTTTGCTTCTAGTATCTTTCCTGATACAACACAAACCTATCTTATTTCACATTTCTCGTCCATTTTCTTTTTCCTTCACAAATCGTTCTCCAAATCTGTGACCCAAACACAAACGCAGTCTTATGAACTTCAATTATAAACCTACTAGATTCAAATGACTTAGCTAAGGAAATATTTTATGAGCATTATAAAATATAGTTACTAGTTGAATGTAAACAAAATATAGTAGAAATTGAATTATTGTGAGAATCTAGTGGCAAGTGTTTGTGTGTTTTAAGTCTTGAACATAAGATTTTTTCTTTTTTATTTTATTTTTGTAATCACTTTCACACTCTGCACAATTTTCACATGGCCACTCAAATTTGACTCGAATTTATTGACATGGCCATTCAAATTTGACTCGAATTTATTTAATAATGTGATGCTATGAATGTATGACTCACATGGACAAATTAGTGACTATGGCCCATACCATTTACAACTTTTCATATTTGGCAAAGTAGTAAAAGCCACGTCAAATGTGTTGACTGTGTTTCTTATAGTAATTTACATGGAATAAATTGTGGGCAACCTTTCTTGGTGTACACTCGGACTTAATGGTTGGTGGGTGATTGCTTTTGAATTTACTTTGTAGAAATGGATTCAATGTATTCTTCTCTAGTTGACCAGAAAATATATTTTGTAAAATAATTTTCATATATTTTCGAAATAAAAATCAACGAAAAACAAATTTATTGAAAATATTAAAAATCCTTTTTTTACTAAAAATATTTGTTGTCAAATCAAACATAGGGTTACTTGTGAAATATTCATTGGCTATCAATTATGTGGGTTTATGATAATACACCGTTTTCTTATGTCATATGTGTCTGACTGTGATTTTTCAGTCAGCATAGGCAAAAATCATCAACCTAAGGTTGTCATGGTGTTCTAAAATATGGCCCCTACTACAAAGAAAATTTTCCTTTGGAAATTCAAAGTTTAGCCCCCAAGCAGAGATTAAAAAAAGCAAAGAAATTTGGGGGTCCCTATTACAACTTTTTGAGTTAATCATACAAGTCATAAATGGCAACTACAATGACTTTGTGAAAAACAAAAACTATACTATAAAGACATGTCTTCTAACAAGCTCATAACACCTTCTTCAACCTCAGTTTCCTTCAATATGGAGCTTCAATTCCCACTCATTCCTCTCCTTGTAGCCCCCTCCTATTCATCTTCATTCTAGTCAAGAACATGAAGAGATTCAAACCCAAAAACTCTATTCCAAAACTACCCCAGGTCCAAGCAAACTACCTCTCATAGGAAACATTCTCCAACTTCTTGGCTCATCACTAGCCCATCACACATTGAAAAAATTGGCCACAAAACTTGGACCCTTGATGCACCTCCAACTTGGCGGAATGTCCACCATCGTCATCTCCTTGCCAGAAATCGCCGGAGAGGTCATGAAAACAAAGGTGTGAATAGACAAATCCTTTAACAATTGTTGCAACCAACATAACTCTGCTGCAGTGTGAGCTAAGGACAGATATTCGGCCTCAGTTGAAGATTTGGACATAGTGCTTTGTTTCTTAGCAGACCATGAAACCAAATTTGAGCCAAGAAAAACATAGAACCCAGAAGTGGACCTCCTATCAGAAGTGTCCCCAGCCCAGTTGGAATCAGAAAATGCTTGCAGTTGAAGGGGACCAGCTGTAAAACTAAGACCATGAGAGATGGTCCCTTTTACATAACGAAGTAGGCGTTTAACACTTGAAAATGACCATTGGTAGGAGAACTCATTAACTAACAAGCTTGATTTACTGCGAGAGCCAAGTCAAGCCTATTAATTGTAAGATATTGCAAGCCACCAACTATGCTACAATAAAGAGAAGGATTGGCAAAGGGCAAGGAGTCAATGGCAGATAAAGAGGGCTTGACAACCAATGAAGTAAAGCATGGTTTACAGTCAAGCATGCCAGCTTTGGAGAGTAAATCAGTGGCATACTTTTGCTGAGATAAAAAGTAACCATAAGCCTAAGCTTGAATTGAGATACCAAGGAAATTTGAAATTTCGCCAAGTTCTTTCATAGAGAAAACCTTGTGCATTTGAAGAAGAAGCTGATCAATAAGACTTGAATTACTACCAGCCAAAAGGATATCACCCACATAAATGAGGATGATAGTAATATAGGAGGTAGTCTTTTGAACAAAAAGGGAGGAGTCTGAATGACTATTAATGAATCCTTGAGATGGAAGAAAAGCTGAAAAAGTGGAATACCAGGCCCTTAGGGCCTATTTAAGACCATACAAGGCCTTCTTCAATTTACAAACATGAGTAGGATATGAGGAATGAACTAACCCAGGTGGTTGTAACATAAACACTTCCTCCTCAAGCTTACCATGAAGAAAAGCATTGGAAATGTCCAATTGCTTCAAAGGCCACTGAAAATGAAGAACCACGAAGAGTAAAATTCGGATGGTTGGTTGCTTAGCCACAGGGCTAAAAGTTTCTTGAAAATCAATACCCTCTTGTTGTAAATAATCCTTGGCCACTAACCGAGCCTTGTGCCTAGCAAAACTTCCATTGGAATTCTTTGTGATGCGATATACCAAGGTTTTGAAAAGCAGTTGCGGTCGCCGTAACGGTAGCGGTGGCGCGGTTGCGGTAATCAGAACTGTGAATTTTTTTATTTTTCACACAATTTAAAAAAACTTACCGATACGCATATTTTTTTTCCATGATCATATTTATTGGGTTTAAAATAAATATTGATCAATTTTTGTAAATTTTTAAGTATGATTCAATATATTTCATATTTTTAAATCACTATAAACTGAGTTTTTTACATTTTATTTTAATAATTAATGACTTTATATTATACAAAAAATCAATCACTAACTATTAACTATTATATATAAGATAAACAATGACAAAAGTAAGAGAATAAATAAGAGCCTAAATATATATATATACATATTTTAACCAAGCCAAATGGATAATGATCACACTTATTATTATTATTATTATTATTATTATTTTCAAACAATATATAGATAGACACACACAAACAAAATGGTTGAGTGATAGCAGCTGAATAGAATAGCATAGGTCTTACAGTTTCAACCAATCAATAACATGTTCTTCATCTTCCCTCTTCTCTCTCTCTATCTCTTGCTCCTCCATTTTCTCTCTTTATTTTCCCTCTTCTCTCTACCCCTCTTCCTCCATTTTCAATTTTTTTTTTTTTTTTTTTTTTGTGTTTTTTTGAAAGAAACAGTTCGGAACCGTTACGTAACGATGTGTAACAGGCCGTTACGGCTGTTACGGCGCCGTTACGACTGCTACGGCAGCCGCTATGACCGATACACCTGTGAATCTCAATCACACTGCAAAAGCGGCCGGAACGAGTGGCGGTAACCACCAAAACCGTTACGTAACGGCGTTATGTAACGGTTGCGGCCCTTTTTAAAACCTTAGATATACCCATTTACAACCTATAGCAACTTTGTGAGAAGGAAGAGGAACCAGATCCCAGGTACACTGTTGTTGAAGGGCATTATATTCTTCTTGCATAGCTTGAACGCAGACAGGAGAAGACACAGCTTGTTTGACAGTAGAAGGCTCAGTAGCAAGGAGTAGAGAAAGCTCAAAAACAGAAGCAGCAAGAAACAAAGATGTTTGAGTCTTGGACCTAGTAAGCATAGGATGACAATTGAAAACTAGAGAAGGGACAGGAGAAGGAGGAGGCAAATGAAGATTTATGTAGAGAGAATCAATAGGAATGAGAGAAAGGAATAGGGCTGGAGAAGATACTGAATGAGGAAAAGCAGGAACTAAAGAAGCAGAATGTGGAGAAACAGAAGGAATTGAATGTGAAGAAATTAAAAGGACTGAATGTAGAGAAACGGGTCCTGAAGGAGGAGAAGGTTAAGAAACAAGATGAGAAACAGGAGTAGGGCCCCAGAAAAAACCAAATAAAGGAGGAGAAAGAGGAGGAGTATGAGGAAGAGAAAAGAAGGGGAAGCAAGATTCATTTAAAAGAACATGTCTGCAGATATGAATTTTACCTATGAAGGGATCTAAACACCGATACCCTTCATGAAAGGGTGATACCCCAAGAACAAACAAGAGGTTGACTTGGGGTTGAAGTTTATGAGAAGTGTAAGGCTTGAGCCAAGGAAAACATTAGCAGCCAAAACCTTTAAAAGAAGAATAATCAAGAGGATGATGGAAAAGAGTCTCATAGGGCGAGACATTATGCAAAGTAGAGCTAGGCAATTGATTAATGAGAAAAACTAAAGCAGTGATAGCATCAAACCAAAAAGAAAAAGGCAAATTTGACTGATGAATAAGAACAATAGTTGTTTCAGAAATGTGTCGATGCTTCCTCTGAGTATAGAAACAACTCTGCTAATGAATGATTCCATTAGATGCAATAAATGAATCAAGCTTCTTATTAACAAACTCAGAGCCACCATCAGTGTGTAAAATTTTAAGAGAGGTGTGAAATTGATTTTC
Source organism: Camellia oleifera (assembly GCA_022316695.1). Lineage (NCBI taxonomy): Eukaryota > Viridiplantae > Streptophyta > Magnoliopsida > Ericales > Theaceae > Camellia > Camellia oleifera. The sequence goes on along the minus strand of CM039306.1, from coordinate 183,967,204 downwards.
AACATAAGATTTGAAGTCTAAAAACTTAGCAAAAACTTCATTCTTGTAATGTAAGGGGTAAACCCAAAAAAACCTACTAAAGTCATCCACAAACAAAACATAGTATTTAAAGCTATTTGTAGAAGAGTTTGTTGGAACAATCTTCTGTGTAAATAAAATAAATTGAAACTAATTCAAACAAAATAAAATAAAACTTACAGTATTTATTTTGTAGAACCAAATAAATAATTAAAGACCAAGTTGAGTGTGTGACACTCTGTCCTTAAGACAGATTCGCCCCGCTACGGTGCTTACAGTTGAGTGGCGTCTATCTCCCAGGATACAATGATCGTAACCAATTTGTAGTAGCACTCCAAAACAAATTGTTCGGCGAACCAAACCTGTGTTCTAACTCTCTGAATTTTTCCTAAAATTATATATGAAGAATATATGCACTAGAGCAAAGTGGACAACAATATCAAAAAATGCAAACTGAATTTCGGGTGCCTAGACTACTGGAATCATGGCTGTATTTATAGGCAAAATTCACAACCCCGAACAGGTGCTGTTTGGATTGAACAGGTGCAAACAAATGTCAATAGATACTGTTTGAAATTCAAACAGATTCAGAGCAGTTATAAAACTGAATCTGTCCGTTGCTTCTTGGAACAGCTTTTTCACACAGTTTGAAAAAATTAGCCGTTGCTGGAACAGTTTAAATACTGTTGAAACAGTTTGTTTCATAACTGTTGGAACAGTTTTGGAAGAAGAACAACTTTAGGAAACAAAAATTTGAATTTAAATTTCAAATTGAAATTGGAAAAAAATCCAAATAAATTTTTGTCCAAAAAATTAATATTAGAACCGACCCCCAGCCCGGCCGGACAGCGGCGGCGCGCGCATGTGTGGTGGTTTGGGCTAAGGTTCACTTTGTCCATAACTCTTCCCTTCTACAAATTTGGGGTGCCTCTTGGGGCCCAACCCAAGTGTTGTAGGCTAGAGTTTATATACTCAACAAAACTCTCTTAAAGTTTCAATGTGGGACAAGCCTCACAAGGAAACCCACATTTAAAACTTAAATGTCCATTCCACGAACTCGAAAATGACGTCATGTTCCCATTCACTCGTAAATGGTTTTGACGAACCGTCTTCACCGTGTGACTTGCCACTCGGCAAGGAACACTTCACCTCTTCGGACCCACCCCAAAAGATGTTTGGGGCCCACTCAATTTTGGGCTCAAAGTTGGCCCAAAATAAGGCCTCGTTTGGGAACAAGCTAATTTAGTAACTTTTTGGCTATTTGGCTAAAATATGAGCTAAAAAAAATAATATGTTTGGGATGACTTTTTGGCTTTTTACGAAAAGATGTGCAAAAAGTAGAGAGAAAAGAAAATCTTTGACATTTTGGTATTGGTTGTTGGCTTTTTGGCTAATTTAGTAACTTTTTGGCTTTTTGGCTAAAAGGGAGGGTTCCCAAACGAGGCCTTAGCCTTATATAAACCAATTTTCCAACAGAGTTAATGGGTCCCTAAATATCACTATGAACCAAAGAAAAGAGAGCATTCACAGAAGTATTAGAGAGCTTGAATGGCAGTCTATGAATTTTAGCAACAACACAATTTGTACAAGAAGCAAGCTTATTACAAGTAGTAGAACAATCAACATGATCAGAAGAAAAATAAGGCAAATGTTTGATAATGTGTTGAAACTTTAAAGAGGAATGATGCCCCAATCGTTGATGCCTCTAACAGAAGCAGGTGAGTGAGCATAATAGGCCTGTGGTGAAGCAACATGAGAAGGAGAGAACTGATATAAGCCATTCACATTAGATCTACTATGAAGAATTTTGTTTGTAAGCTTGTCCTGGATTTGAAAAGAGTTAGCATCAAAAATAATAACACAATTATGATCACAAGTGAGCTATAGAACAGACAAAAGATTGGAAGCAATAGCAGATACATGTAACGAATTGTTCAAAGTAAGAGAACAGTTAGAAGCACGCTGTAGACGTCTCCGAACGTCCCGGGAGGATGAATCCTGTGCTGTTCATTTGGACTTACTACAGTTCAGACTCAAATTGTCACGGTTCTTAATCTAAACCAAAGAGTCCAAATCCGGCAAATCGTTTTGAGAAAACAGATTGTTAGAAAAGGAGTGCCAAACATGGACTGCTTTGCCAGATACAGAGTCGCCACCTAAATATTTTATTTTGGGGGAATTTAGGAAACCCTGACTCGGTGCCAAAGGTCACGTGTCCGTCATCACCAAAGTTGCCTCGGCTCGGGAACTTGGATACGATTGGAGAAGGTCAGCTATGAGCACCCCCGCTCGCCCGATCAAAGATCGGCTTCTACTAACCGTGATATCTTGTTTTGAAAACATTATATGCTCTTATTTCGGTTATTAGCCTAGAATTACTATGTTATGCGCGCAGCAAACAAGTATAGACCAAATCGCCTAAATTGGAACAAAACATTTCATGTTTGTTTTGAAAAATGGTTTGTTACTCGCAAGTAGGCTAAAATTGTAGATTTTTGCCACTCTCAAGTGGGCTTAAAACTCGCAGTTTTAATGCATCATTCCAATTTAGGTAATTCAACCTCCATCCACAGGCATTTAAGCAGTTATATCACATAAGCAACTAGCCTCATGGTAATCATGCTGTCATGGCAACACTCACACGCGTGCAAGGATGCTAAAGCAAAAGAACTTACAAAGTACTCCAAGCCAAAAAAAGAGCTATGTTAGAAATCTATGCATGATCCTAACTATACAGAAATGCCTGATGCAACGCATGCAGGAATGCAACTATAATAGGCTCGGCTATCCCAGAATGACATGTGAAATGCTACAGCTAATCATGTATTCATTTTGGAATTGAAATACAAATGCAGTTAGAATGATGTGCCGAGCCCAGTGCATGCAAAACGAATGAATGAATGCAAACACGCTATCATACTGTATGCTAATTAAAACATGCCCTAATCTAACCATTGAAAGCTAGTAAATAAAAGGGAAGAAAGACGTGGGGTTGGAAGACATACAGACACTCACGCACACTTATTACACAATTGCCCTCGCTCGGAGGGTCCAAAAGAATATATAGGCCAAATAACAAATTAACTATCCTAGCTAATTAATTATTACAGATCCTTCATTAATTAACAAATTAATTACAAGATAAAATGTGAAGCTTAAAGAGACTGCCACGGCTCTGCCTCGGAATGCGCAAATGATGCATGTTTGACTCGTCTTGCCCAGAAACTCGCTGCCATGGCATTGCTGCCTCTGTTTACACTACCCAGCTCCTCTGAAGACTGTGAAAAATTCCTGGGGCACCTCTGAACCACTTCCTGATCACTCTGGAACACCACTAGCCAGTGCAAAGCACCACCGGCCATGGTGACATTCTTGTCAGCCAAATGTTGGGCCACCGGCCAGCCACGGATGGTCGGTCGGCACTGTATGTGGCCGGCCGGCTAGTTCTTGCTGCAGAATCCTGCAGTTGACAGCAACAGAGGGCAAACAGTGTATGGAATTTTCAAGCAAATGTAAGCATGGCCACACTCCCTATCATGCAATGGACTCCAGGGGGCATGACCCTCGACCCTCGGGCCATCAATCGTGCATTTTGATGCATGATGGCCTAAGAGGCCAAGCTTGCAACTTAATGTAAAATGCATGCAACAAACAAATGAATGCCGACACCCTATCATGTTGAGATCAAAGGCATCGGCGACCGAAGATTGAGATATGTTTCGTCACTTCGAGTACGAACACTCCTCACCCCTCAAGTTTGGTTTGACACCCCAAACCAACCAATGCAATGCATGTATATAAACTTGGCTCAAAGATGCAACATGAGGCTAATATGCAAAATATGCCAAATGTGATGCAAACTAAACATGCAAATGTGCAATGCTAGGCACATATGATGCAATGCAATGCTATCTACCATGTGAACTAAGACATGAAATGCAACTAGCCAATAATATGCAAGCATGCAAGTATGATATAATGCAAACATGAAACCAAAGCAATGCAACATGATCATGTAATGGTGGACCTAAAACCCAAAGGGCAGACCTCAGCCCACTCCCAAAACAGTGACCAAAAATGCCCAAAATGGTGAACAAATGCTCATGCAAGCATGCTTACCAATAGGCCCAAGACAAGGAGCATTCCACTACAACCACCCCAAACACTTATGGCATGAACTTTTCAATACAAAACAGAGTTTTATCATGCAAAATAAGCCCCCAAAACCCACTGTTATGGCAGCTTAAAGCTTCAAAAATATAGCCATGCACAATGATCCATTCCTAGACATGAAAGACCCATTTTTCAAGGCATGGAAATGATGATGAATGTAAGCATACAAGCATGGATTAGGGACTGAAATGGCATATGAAATGACTCCAAAGCATTGAAACAACCCAACTAAGGCATGCTTATGACTCACACACTCAAGGCTCACAAGCCAAAATACAATGGGGCTATACCAATCATGGAAAATATGATCAAAACAGTGCCTAACAGACCTCAAGCATGATGAAACATGACCAAAAGCTTCACAAAGCTAGGGAAAAATATGCAAGCATGATGGCCTAATGGCAAGATGCATTTCTAGGCATAATGGAGGAATACAAAGCAAGTGTATAATGCATGTAAGGGACCATTAATCTGAATAAAAACAGAGATGTAATATGACCTAATAACATACAAAAACCTCTGAAATGGAGCCAAAGACAACTACTCATGCATGCTACCATTATGAGCCAAAAATATAGACAAAAAAGAGACTAAGAGAGAGGGGTGCCCCTCCCCTATACAAGACCTCAAAACCTCTTCTTCACCATTGAAAATCCACTGGATTTCAGTGGTGAGAAGGCCAACACACCAAGGTAACCAAAGCTTAAAGAAGAAAGCACTAAAGGGGCCAAACAAGGCCTAAGAGGGGGAGGTCGACCCCCAACAACAAAGTGACCTTAATGAAGTATCTTGAGCATGCAAATACAAGATTTTTTTCAATTATACACAAAGTCTAAAACAGTAAGAAAGATAGGCTAAAGGCTAGTGCAAGATTGGGGAATATAAAGCAAGATTGTTACCCTTGAAGAACACTTCAAGAACAGCAAGCTCAGACCCCTTCTTCTGATCAAAATCACTCCAAAATTCCAAGAACAAACCCTCCAAGCCTCCCAAGTTGAAGTAAGTTGTAATGGTGTGTGTCTTAGTGCAAAACCAAGGTCAAAACACACTTTTAGGCTTCCAAACACACACAAAATGAAGAGAGAGAGAGAGAGAGAGATATCGAGAGAGAAAGTGTATATATCATAGTATATATGTAAGCTTTGGTTTTTTGCTCAACCAAGACAAATGAGGGGGGTGGTCTCTTATATAGACAATGAAATGGTGCTAAGCTTCTCAAAGAAGCTAAATGAGAAGGGTCAAGAGGGTCAAGGCTTCCAATGGAAGCTAACCCAAAGGTGCAAGCTTCTTGAGGAAGCTAAGACAAAGGGGTCAAGCTTCCTTAAGAAGCTTGAGCAAAGGGTGCAAGAAAAAGGGGTCAAAGGGTGCAAAACAGCCACACCCGTGCACAGGGAGGAGGGTCAATGCATTCCAGCTGACACAGCTGGCATGCATTATGCCTGAAAAAGGCAAAAAGGTGCTACCGGCCAGAAAAGGAGGCCATCGGCCAAAACTATGGTCGGTCGGCCACACAAAATGCCGACTGGCCAATTTCATATTTCACCAATGGCCGGTAGCCTCAAAACACGGCTGGTGGCCTTAAGCCATGGCCGGTGGGTGTCAGGGGTAGCTAACAAGCTACTCTTTACCCTCAGAAACAAAAACACAAATATTTGGTGCAAAACCAAACACAGAACAGTCGAGTGTGAGAGCTCCTGAAGCAAGGCGCGTAGCCGAGGCCCTCCGAGAACTCAAAACAAAACACGAACATGGGTAATCACCAAGTGTTCCAGCGGTGATGTCCAAGTCTTGAGAACGGTCAAAAATGGGGTGTCTACACACGCAAAGACCTGTGCCAATATAATGAATGGACAAAAAGGAATCATTACCAACAGTCACTTGATCCTATCCTTCATAAGGCCGTGAAAGATGGAAATTTGAGAGATCATTCGTGAGATGATTTGTAGCAGCAGAGTCAAAGTACCAGGGCACAAAAGAAGAACGAGGTGGTGAAGAATTGTAAGAAGATGAGGGAATTGTTGCTACGTAGGCTCTTAAGTTTGAAGGATTAGCTGGAACTGGAGATGAGGAAGATAGTGTTTGGAAAGATGGATCCATTTGATGCCAGAAATCAATAGTAGTGTGGCTTGGTTTGCCACAAATCTGACAACCAGTGGAATTGAACTGTGATCTGTTTCTGTTGTTATTTTGATTAGTGAATTGAGAATCATGATTTCCATCATTACGATTATAAATTGACCTCTGCCTCTATATGAACCTCTGTCATGAGAGTAAGATCCACGGTACAAATTTGAGGAAAAACTAGATGAACCAAAGGCAAATGAAGAATCAGGATGTGAACCTTTTGATGCTGAATAGGCAACAGTAAGAGTATGATCAGCAACATGTTTAAGTTTTTGTTCAACAAGAATTGCTTCAGAACATAATAGAGAACACAACTCTTCCATCAAAAAAGACTCAGATTGTGCTCTAATTGCTGTTTTGAGAGCATCACATTCTTCAAGCAAGCCATTGAGAATGATAAGAATCATATCTTTATCACGAGTACTTGCAGATGCAAGAGCCAACTGATCCGAAGTTGTTCTGATCTGAGCAAGATATTCTACCATAAAGAGAGAGACTTTTTAGTAATTGATTGCAATTTTGCCTTTAATTGATGAATGTGTGATCTTAACAATGAGGTGAATCGTTTTTCAAGAGCTTGCCATACTTGAAAGCAATAAGTGTGATGAAGAACAGAGAAGTAAACTGAAGGAGATAGAGTTGCAACTAAACAGCTCAGAAGATGTGCATCAATTACCTCCCATTGAGTAAAATCTAGAGTCAATTCTGATGTTCCAGTGGAATCAATAACTTCTTGAGCAAGACAAACAATTGATCTAGTTACATAACCAAGCAAACTTGTTGCACGAAGCACATTATGGATTTGGTTTTTCCATATAAGAAAATTGGATGAATCAAGCTTAACAGTAACTAACGAACTAAGATTTGATATGAGTAGACTGAGATTGGTAGGGATTGAAACTGAGGAAGAAGATTTCGCCATGGGAGGATCTTGATCACTTGAGCTTGAAAGCTCCAATACCATGATCAAATTCTTTATTTCATTTCCATTTCTTCATATCTCAATTGCAGAGGTCTTTTTATACAATCACCTATCTCTGCTATTCTAACCAACTATACACATATACAATCTAATAGCCTAACAAACTCTCTAACTGACTAAGTAACTACCATATCAATTGCACAGTTACGCATCATGATGGTGTTGCTATCTTCACTGAGCTATAAGTCACAAGCCTTTGGTTGTTGCAAGAATTTGGATCTGAGCTACTTTGCCAATACTACACTCTGAGCTATTATTTTAGCTTGAGTTGCAGTACTCTTATTAGAATTATACTTTCACTTGTACCAAATACAAACCGACTTGCACTTTTAGAAAAAATTTAATTTTTTAAAGTATGTCTTTTAATTTTAATTTTTTATAAGATAAAATTACTACTTAAAAAATTGATACGTCTTATCAATGCTAAAAATGCGATTTTATTATTTTTTTAGTAGATTTTTATTTTATTTTTACTTCATTTTACTTTTTAAATCTGTTCCAAATAAAATCCTAAAAAATAAAAAAATGATAAAAATTTCATTAAAGAAAAAAGTAAACACTTCAAAAATATTTTTTCAGTATTTTTCAAACAAGGTGAGAGTTTCTTAAAAAAATAATTTTTTAATGACTAAACAAGTCAAAACCAAACTTTTAAATTCTTTCTTAAACAGTCAAAAAATTAGTAATTGTTTTTTAGGGTTAGGGTTTCCCATCTCTCTCTCTCTCTCTAAAAACTTTTTTTAAGCTTGAAGAACCCTAACTTGATTCTATGTAGTTTCGGGCATCAGAGGTCAGTTTTCCCAACTTTCATACTGATTGTGTTAGCTTTTACTTCAAGGTCTTCAATATTTGTTGTAAAATTTCAATAGGGATTCAAAAAAATTTTTTTTTTAATAAAAAAAAGGAAAAAGTTGAACTTGATGTTTTCTGGTAAAAGTATATGTTTATTTATTTCGTTTATATTTGGTTCAAAGTCTTCTTTTTCTTCTTCTAGTTTTGCAAACAATTCATTGAAACACACTATTGCCTAAAATATGCCATCAGTTGTTAATGTGTTTTTTTTTTTGGGCTTTTTAAATAGTTATGGAGCGATATTATAAAAGAAAATCAAGCGTAGAATCATCATCTTCACCAATTCATGACAAGTCTCCAAAACAAAGTCATATAGAAATTAACTTGCTAGACCTTCCTAAAGATCTGGGGCTACAACCCTAGATTACGGATTATCATCGTAGCATCCGAGAACAAGTTCGTAGGGTGTACTTATTAAAAGGCCCTTGTTAACCTCGTAATCACAATTTTCCATGAAGGAAAGTTGGGTAATCATCAAGAAGGTTTAACCCTTCATGGTTTGATGAATTTGGTAGTTGGTTGGAGTATAACATAGCTAAAGATGCTGCATTTTGCCTTTGTTGTTACCTTTTTAAACCCATCGTAAGAGACCAAGGAGGTGGTAAGTCTTTTGTTGTTGATGGGTGTTGGTGATAATTACGAATAAAACACCAAAAAATACAAATAATAAAAATTACAATAGCTATTGTAAGGGCTGAGGTGCGGGAAATTCGCTCTCTTTAAAGAGATTCAAGCCCTCTGCGGTTAGGCAAAGTCTCATACCAGTGCAGCAGAAAAAATCTTGACTTGTCCCCCCTAGGATACAACAGCCCGACTAAGTCGTATGGTTCACCAATACTGCACAATTGGTTGAACCCAAAGCTTTATCACATACACCCTTTTTTATTTGCCTGATAATCTTACACAAAACATAATAAAACAACCAAAACTTCTTCTCTCCTCCAAGATAAGAAGTTAGATCAATTTATAGAAGATGAAGCTTGTTAGGCAAGTGGCTTGGAGGGGAAGATACGTAGTGGATAAGAATAGGAAAGGAAATTGGTGAGCAATTTCCTTGGAAGACTTGAGAAGAAGACTTGGAAGACTTGTCTTGGAAGACTTATCTAGGAAGACTTGGTGGGCAAGTTTCCTTGGAGGAAAAGAAGGGATTAACAAGTTATGTTATTTGGAGCCCAATCACATAATATAATTTATAACACATTATAATATTAAAATATCTGCTAACATTCGCCCACCTATTTTAATATTATAGGTAACAAAAACTGAGATTATTAGACAAATAAGGATATTATGCATCATGGTAGGTATGCTCTACATTGAACCTCCATTAGTGAAACAATAATAACTACTCAAGAGCTAATAGTATGCTCAGCATTGAACTATGACTGCTTAAGGGAAATAAATAATTATTGCACACACATAATATTCCAGGTGTTCACATAAGCTTTAAAAACCAGCATATTACGACCTTGTGCAATCCCAGGATTCATGAGTGTATTTGAGAATTAGCCCAAATCTCATAGGTAGCGGCCCCACTACCACACTCACATAGGTGAATTCTGTCAAGGGTGCTCTTGTAACTGTGACACCCCACTCAATAAGAGCTACAAAAATTCATTAAGAGTCTTTTAATAACTCAACCTCTACAACGTTACAGGATAAATGCACTTACATCATAGGGATGGGTAAAAAGTAATTTAGTGCATTTCTCACGGCCATCATATGATCGTTTTTCTCATTGAACCCAGTTACAGGATCTCTGGTCCCTGGGTTGAGTATCCTCATACATGGCTCCTGCTATATTCAATGGGCTTTAACCCCATCCCCCTCGATGTATTCCAGACTCTATCGCTTGCTAAGGCCTTAGTTAATGGATCTGCAAGATTATCACCATATTTAATATAATCCACATTTATGATGCCATTATTCATATAAGATCTCACAATACTGTGTTTTCTTCTGATAGGTCTGGATTTACCGTTATAATAACGGTTATTAACTCAATCAATTGCTGCGGTGTTATCACAATGAATCAATATAGGTGGGATCGGTTTTTCCCAACAAGAGATTTCATTTAACAAATCTCTTAACCAATTTGCTTCTTCACTAGCTGTAGCTAAAGCAGTCTCCATTGTTGAATTAGCAATAATGGTTTGTTTTTTCGATTTCCAACTTATAGTACCACCTCTCGATGTAAATAAGTAACTAGTGGTTGATAATGAATCACCTGACAAGGTATTCCAATCGGCATCACTGTAACCTTCAAGTACTGCAGGATACTTATTATAAAACAAGTCATATTTTATGGTACCAGATAAATATTTCATAATCCGCTCAATGGCTAGCCAGTGATCACTGCCAGGCTTGCTAGTAAACCTACTAAATACTCCAACTGCATAGGCAATGTCAGGTCTAGTACAATCAGTTGCATAATGCAAGCTACCAATCATACTAGCATATTCCTTTTGATTAATTGCATCCTCATCATTTTCAATAGGAAATAAACGTACATGAGGATTGAAAGGAGTAAGAACATGCTTGCACTTATAAAAATTATATTTTCTCAAAATTTTCTCAATATAATGCGACTGATCAAGAAATATACCATTACAAATTTTGGTAATTTTCATTCCCAAAATATAATTAGCCCCACCAAGATCTTTCATATCAAAATGGCTACTAAGCATAGTTTTAGTTTCCACGATGATATGCAAATTAGAGCCAAATATAAATAAATCATCCACATAGAAGCTAATAATGACATGTGAATTCTCTTCAGATTTATAGTAGATGCATTTATCACATTCATTCGTTTTATAGCCATTCTCAATCATGCAAGAATCAAATTTCGTAAGCCACTGTTTAGGGGCTTGTTTTAAGCCATATAGGGATTTAACTAGCTTGCACACTTTGCTTTCTTGACCGAGTTCCACAAAACCCTCAGGTTGATCCATATAGATTTCTTCACCCAAGTCTCCATTTAAAAAGGCTGTTTTAACATCAATTTGATGAATTTTTAGATCATAAATTGCAGCCACTGCAATTAATAATCTAATGGATATAACTCTAGTAACCGGATAAAAAGTATCAAAAAAGTCAAGATTTGCTTGTTGTTTAAAACCTTTTGCAACAAGTCTTGCTTTATATTTATCAATAGTTCCATCCGGTTTAAGTTTTTTCCTCAAAACCCATTTACAGCCAATAGTTTTACAACCTGATAATAAATCTACTAATACCCAAGTTTTATTAGATAATAATGATTTCATCTCATCATTTACAGCCTCGTTCCAAAAAATAGAGTCAGGAGATGCCAAAACTTCTTGTAAAGTTAATGGAGTTTCCTCCACATTAAAAACATGATAATCAAGGCCAAAATCTTTTTCTAATTTGGCTCTTTTACTCCTTCTAGGTTCAAAAACTACAGTATCTTGGTTTTGTAAAAAAGGAGTAGAGGAACCGGGTTTAGATAAAATATTTTCTTGATAATTTTGATCCCCACCATTTTTATATTTAAAAGGAAATTTTTCTTCATGAAAAATTGTATCACCTGATTCAAAAATTATTTTGTTTTCCATATCAAAAAATCTATAAGTTGTACTATTTGTTACATATCCAAGAAAAACACAAGTGGCAGCTTTCACACCTAATTTAGGTCTTTTAGGGTCTACAAGTCTAACAAAAGCTAGAAAACTCCAAACCCTCAAATATCTCAAATTTGGCTTATGCCCTTTCCATAACTCAAAAGGTGTAACTTCTGTTTTTTTTATGTGGCACTCTATTCAAAACATAACATGCAGTTAAAATTGCTTCTCCTCACAAATTTGAAGGAGCACTTGCTTCAATTAGCATAGCATTTGTTAAATTAGTTAAAGTTTTATTTTTCCTTTCTACTACACCATTAGATGCAAGTGAATATGGTGGAGTAGTTTCATGAATTATTCCCAAGGACTGAGCAAACTAGTTGAATCTAAAAGATTCATACTCCCGGCCTCTATCACTTCTATATCTTTTAATCTTTTTACCAAATTGATTTTCAACTTCAAGAAGGAATTTTTTAGATTTTTCAAAAGCATCACTTTTATTTTTCAACAAGTATACATAAGTGTATTTTGAAAAATCATCAATAAAAGTGATAAAATATCTATTTCCACCACGTGTTAAAATTCCTTCAACTTCACATAAATCAGTGTAAATTAATTCTAACAATTCAGTATTTCTCACCACACTTTTATGAGGCCTTTTAGTTATTTTTGCTTGACTGCAAACTTCACATTTCTCAAACTTATTTGTTAGTTTGGAAATTAATCCTAAACTACTCATAACTCCCATATATCGGCTATTAATATGACACAAACGAGCATGCCAAAAATTCATAGAAGACAACATGTAAACAGAAACATGTTCTTTCTTATTCTCAACATTTAACTTAAACATTCCATCACAGGCATACCCTTTCCCCACAAATATGCCTTTTTTAGTGATAATATATTGGTCAGATTCAATAGTCTGCTTGAAACCAGCTTTGTTGAGCAAATAACTCGACATCAAATTTTTCCTCATGGACAGTGTGTACAACACATCTTTTAAAACAAGCACACGTCCAGAGGTAAAATTCAGCTCAACATCCCCACACTCGAGCACCTTGGTTAAACCGGAATCACCAAGCATAACAATCCTTTCCTCATTAAAAGGAGTGAAATCTTTAAACTAATCTTTATCATAGCAGACATGCCTATTGGCACCAGAGTCTGCCCACCACCCTCCCATAGATTGAACCATAAAAATATCTGTAATCATAGCCACAAATGGTTCATCGGTAATATTAGCCTGTGGTCGAGACTATTGTTTTCGAAATTTGCAAGTTCAAGCAATATGCCCACTTTTGCCACACACAAAACATGTCACATTTGTCAGATTTTGTGAAGGGGGTTCTTGGTTCCATTTCTTTTGCCTCGGGTAATTTTTATTTTGTGGCCTTCCACCACTGATTTTCCATCTATCATTTGATAGCGGAAAAAATGGCTTGCAGCATATTTTTAGCGTCTGCCTTTTCAGTGTCATATTTATTCTGCAAGGCTTTCCAAATTTTCTTGGCAGTGGTGTAAGTAGTATCATAATAATCATAAAATTGATCTGAAAGACAATTTAAAAGATAATATCAACATTTATATTCATCTGTGTTGTATTTCTCGATTTCTTCAAGATGAGCAGCATACTCCTCGTCGGTTATCTCTTCAGTGGGGACTTTGTTCGAATTTTTCTCGGTCAAGCTATAGGCCACCTTGAGAAGACGGAGGTAGAAAAGCACCTTGCCTTTCCATCTCTTGAAATGGGCTCCCTTGAACTCGAAGGGCTTGTTGAGATCCCCGCTATTCTCGTTGGGCTTCTCCAGTACTGGCTTCATGAATTTTTGCTATTTGAATCTCCTTAAAATTGTTGGTGATAATTACAAATAAAACACCAGAAAAATACAAATAATAAAAATTACAATAGCTATTGTAAGGGCTGAGGCGCGGGAAATTCGCTCTCTTTAAGGAGATTCAAGCCCTCTGCGGTTAGGCAAAGTCTCACACAGGTGCAGCAAAAAAAACCTTGACTTGTCCCCCCCAGGATACAACAGTCCGACTAAGTCGTATGATTCACCAATACTGCACAATTGGTTAAACCCAAATCTTTATCACATACACCCTTTTTTATTTGCCTAATAATCTCACACAAAACATAATAAAACAACCGAAACTTCTTCTCTCCTCCAAGATAAAAAGTTAAATCAATTTATAGAAGATGAAGCTTGTTAGGCAAGTGGCTTGGAAGAGAAGATACTTAGTGGATAAAAATAGGAAAGGAAATTGGTGAGCAATTTCCTTGGAAGACTTGAGAAGAAGACTTGTCTTGGAAGACTTGGATGACTTATCTAGGAAGACTTGGAAGACTTGGTGGGCAAGTTTCCTCGGAGGAAAAGAAAAGATTAACAAGTTATTTTATTTGGAGCCCAATCACATAATATAATCTATAACACATTATAATATTAAAATATCTGCTAACAATAGGTTTTCAAGTTGGAAAAAGAAAGAAAGATTGCAAGGTCACATGGGAGGTGTTAACAGCTCTCACAATCAAGCTTGGAGAAAATGTCAGTACTTACTGAATCAAAAGCAACACATTCAAACATTTATCCAAAAAAAAAGAAAAAAAGAAGCAACATATTGAAACAGTTTTCTCCAAGCTACCTTATGAAGCCAACAGTGATTATAGAGTTCAATTGACTGCATCAATTTATTGCATCCGATTTCTTTTGCCACAAGGGATTCCATTACATGGGCATGATGAATTTGAAGATTCAAGCAACCAAGGAAACTTTCTTTGGCATTTGATGCTTCTTTCAGATCAAAATGAGAATCTCAGAGCTGTTTTGTCAAAAAATGTTCCTGAACACCTTAAGTTGACAGCACCTAGTATTCAAAATGATATTCTTAATGCCATTGTAGTTGAAACTACCAATGCTATTGGTGATGGCATGTTCTCTATTGTATTTGATAAATCTTGGGATGCATCGATGGAGGAGCAATTGATTGTTTCTTTAAGATATGTGGATAGTAGGGGATATGTGACTGAGCATTTTTTGGGTATTAAGCAAATTACTAGTTCTAGTGTTCTTTCACTTAAGAAGGCAGTTGAAGACTTATTTTCTACACATGGCTTAAGCATATTTAGGTTGTGTGGACAAAGTAATGATGATTTTAATAATATTGATATGCAAAGTGAGTTCAACAAACTCATGACACTTATAGTGGAAGAGAATGAAAGTGCCTATTATGTTCATTGTTTTGTTCATAAACTTGAATTAACTCTTGTGGAAGCAGCAAAGAGTCATATCCATATTGCAACACTCTTTCATGTGGTTTCAAACACTTTAGCCATGTGTAGAAAGAAGCATCACTTCAAAAGCTTTATCCTTATTGCTGTATTGAGTTCTAAAGCTTTGCTAAGTTGTTTAGTTTTCGTAAATGTCATGACTCTTTTTTGTTTCTTTTCTTACATCATGTAGTAATCTTTTAATATTTTCACTTTTTGTATGTAGGTGCTTTTAAATTAGATTTTAGTCAAACTTGGGCTTGCTGAGTTTTTTAACTTTGAAATGCAATCTTACAAGTTACAATTCAAACCATTCCCCTTGTTTCATTCTTAATCATTTTTGAATGACAAAATTGTTGGCTACTTCATAGAGAATTTGCATTGAAAATAATGATGTGTTACTCCTTTGTAAAATGTTGCCAAGTTTGCTTGTTGAGAGGTAGAAACATTCTCAATTCAATAGCGACTAAGGCATCACACTGGAGATATTGACTACCACTTGTTTCTATTGAAAAGTCGGAATTTTGTGACTAATTATGGTAGGAAAATCGTGATATGAAGAGTGTTGAATGGAAATGTTGTTCATAAGCTAAAAAACAACCTTGGAATTAATTGCTGATTGTATATGGCTGTTGGAAGAATAAAGGAAACTTGGCAGACACTACAAATTCAATCAACAATCTTACATTCTTAAATAGTTTGTACCTCTCTTTTTTGCAACTTTTTAGTTTTGTAATTTTTTTATAATGATTTTTACTATAGAAAAATACATACATAATTCAACAACTTAACATTAAAAATAAAGTAAAATGACATTAAAATACTACTTTTTTTACTTTAAACTACACATCTCAAAACAATATCATTTTAATTTAGCTTTAAGCTTATAAGATATCTTCATCCACTTCTCAGGGTCTATTAGAGGTTAAACAACTCACTTTGACATTTTTAAAAATGGATGGATACCAGAGATTTCTATTTATTTATTTATTTATAATTTGTATAAACGTTGGGTAATGGTTTTTAAGCTTAAAAAGTGAGAAATGACTCAGATATTTTATGATATTTAAAAATATATATATAATAATTCCTACAATTTTAATATAATTATATCAATATTTCTTTTATAAGGCTAAAATCCTTATCTAATGTAGATGTTGTAAAAATATAAATATAGGTAAAACATATGCAGAAAAGATAATAATATTATCTTGTATTGGACTTATATATTTCTCCAAAACTTAAGAGAGAGAGAGAGAGAGCAATGTAATTTATACCAAAAGAAAATAAAAAAAATCTAATGTGTTTGGTTAGCCAAGTTCAAGAAAAAGAAAAGAAAAGGAAAAAAAAAAAAAAAGAAAAAAGATTAGACATGTCTAACTTTTAGGTGTAAATTTTTTTTGAGTTTTAAAAATAATTTTAAAATTTTTAATTTGTATTTTTTATATTTTTAATAAACTTTTTTAATATTTTAATTAAATTTAAAAAATATTTTACACTAAGAAATTAAATTAATTTTTTTTTATATATTTGATCTTTTCGGTATTTTTATCCGATTCGTATTTACAAATTGTTGAGTATTCTCTCTCTCACCATCATCATATTATAATTTTTACTAAAAAAATTTCCGCTGTTTGGTTCATATTTTTAATTTTTTTTTTAATAATCGTATCTACAAATTTTCCTCTGCTACTCCCTCCTTCGAGTGATCTCTTCCCCTGCTCCTCTCACTCTCTTCTCTCTCTACTGCGCTCATTCGTCTCTCTTTGTCTGGCTCGACTAACTGCGGGTTCTAAGTGGTTGTTCGGTTTAAAACCCTAATCTAACCCAATGAGTCTCCATTTGGTTTCTGAGAAAACAAAAGTTTTTTTTTTTTTGAAGAGCAATCAACAAGGTATGCCTCCCTCTAATTATTTCTGAAACCCTAAACCCTCTTCTAAAACTCTCTTCTTCCCCATTTTTTACTCTCTTTGGATATTTCTAAAATCATCCCTCTTCTAAAACTATACTCTCTGATTTTTACCCTATTTGTTGTCTCTAATGTTCTATCTGAACTTCTATTCCAGTGTCTCTTGGCTCACACTGATTTGAAATTTGTACTGAAGCAAGGCTTGGGAAGGATTTTGTTCTATTTTGCTATTTATATATCTTGGTTGACATTCTTAATGAAATAATCCATTTTTACATTAATTAATATAGTATTTTTGTAACCATATTGTTGCTTCCATGACTTGTTCTTGAGTTGTTGCAAAATATTTCATGAGAAATTTTGGCATTAAAATTATAAGGCTAATTATATTATTTGAATTTTGATTGCATTTAAGATGTTTGTAAAAATGCTTAGTTCGTTAGCAATTTAAACAAATGTATTTTGGAACTATATTTTCATTGCATTTAGATGTTGAAAACTTGTGATTGACTATTCCAAAATATATTTAGTGATATTCACATGAAGCAACTATAACTTGTGCGGGGACCTCCCAATTTGTAAGTTAGGGCAAATAGTTATTTCAAAGTGTTTTTGGTAATGTTTAGTACTTGTTCTAGTTGAATTAAATAGCCATCTCAAGTAATCATTTGTTTGATTGGTTTTTAAATATAAATTAGTTCACATACAATAGAAATACTTCCAAAAATGCTAATTAGATAGTGCTTGAACTTCACTTGTATCATTGTTTAAGAATGAGCAGTTGACAAGATAACGGGGAAGAGACTCCAACCAACAAAAAACTGTGACAAGCTAAAAAGAATTGAAGTATATGATTTTTAATTTTAGCTAAAAAGCAGTCGACATGAAGCCTATGTTTAATAAAATGAATTTCCTCTGCATACTTTTTTCAAAGTGTATTGATGCTAAGATAATCCATGAATTACTGTCTTCCGTCTAAGCATGGAGGCTTTCCTAGCAACCATGAAAGATTAGTGTGAAACTTTAGGATTGAAGTATTGGAAAGTGTGAAAGGGAAAATTTTGAATTTTTTTTTTTCCCTTCTTTGTTAGCATGATAAATGATAATGTTAGAAAATGTAAGATTGTTAAATTTAGTGTACAACCTATAGCAACATGGTAAGTTGCTTTTCAATTTCTTGCAAAATATACATAAATGTTTCTTGCAAAAAATAAAGAATTTTTTTTCACTACTGTGTCACTTTTGATTTTCGGGTCCTGTTACCATGTGCATCGTATATCTTAACCATTAAATCTTCACAAACTAATCTAAGCCATTGAATAATTTAATGGAAAAAACTTGAAACCTACTAGTTGTTGTCTTGACGAAAAAGCTCCTCTCTCTCTCTGTTTTGTCTTTCTCTCTCCTGCTTTCTCCCCTATAAGAGAGCCCTAACGTTTTTCTCCCAACGCGACCACGACAATTTTCTCTCCCTGCTACGACACTACTCGAGGACCTTCCCGCAAAGTTGAAACTCTTCCATCTCCATTTTCTGCAACTTAATCTAGTATATATGTTGGTCCATTTTGTGAGCCTTATTCTGGTTCTGTGTTAATATAAAGAAGCAGTTGAAGTTTGTGCGTCTTCTTGTGTTCTTTTGTTGATATATTCTCTCTCTCATTGTGTTATGGTCCATTTTCTGAACTCTTCTTTGCTTGTTGACTTTTTACTTCTTCAAAGTTCATTGTTTGTGGGGTGAAACCCATATGACCTATTTATTATAACTTTTACTAACCCTTCATTTTTTGTTGTTGGAAAACTCTATATTCACTTTGATTTTTATTCAATTTTGTCTCTCATTCTTCAGATTATCTCAGAATTTTGAACATTGCGCTATTGAAACTACAACTTGAGGGTTTTTTTCCAAACTTGGTAATGATTTTTTAACTATTTTTCTCTGTAGTGTTTAAGATGTTTGAATTTGATTGGATTTAAGCTGTTCCAAACTGTTCTAAACGATTTTTGATCATAGAGTTAGATAATCCAAAGAATGAGAGACTATTCGAAACTATTCCAAATTGGATTTTAAACGATTTTTTTCATACTCTTCTTTGAATTTTGATTGCATTTAAGATGTTCGTAAAAATGCATTAGTTTTTTTTTTTTTTTTTTTTTGGATCAACAAAAATAAACTTTAGTGAAGAGCATTTGGAGAGGAATTTGAATGTGCTGCCCTTTTTACTTCTTAGAAAGAGGATAAGTAAATCTATTTGGTAAATTAGTGTTAAGCACGAGATCTTTCAATTTATTTTGGGTACCAAAGATGGTTAAAATCTAGCTCATTGAAATAGATCAAATATATCTTGGGTATCCAATGATCAAATATATCTTACTGAAATTTTTTGAATTTTAGCTGATTCAAAACCTAGCACATTGGTTGGGGAAAGCATTGTGCTTCACATTAATTTTTTATTTGCTACATTCATTTCTACAGATCAATGTTTATGTGAAATGTAATAACTTTAAAATCTTTTTCATTCTTCTTTTGTAATCAATCATTGGATATATGCAAGTAATGCATGCACGGATTAGGTTCCTTTTGAGTTTTCTTTTTAACTATAATGGTTTTAAATTATTTTTGTTAAAAAAAAATTCTGATTATGGTATTACTTGAGGTATTTGTTCAATAATTTCATTGTCAAGGACTTGGATTATTTGATTTGCTTGAATTTTATGATTTTACTGTAAACATTGTTGTTTTGAATATATTTTTGTGAGTGAGCGCTTTGTGTCGCGTGTTCTTTTGTGTGAACATAATTACATACTCATTGGGCACACAACCATATTGAGTGTTTTTTTTCCCTTGGTTAACAACACTTACCTGATGACACAAACTATGGTCACCCATTCGGCATACAACCTTAACAAAACATGCACATTTTGTTCATTTCATGAAATCAGGCATAAGTGGGAAATTCTTTTAGTGTTTAGTTTGTTTAAAGACTTTAGAGGTGCAATAATATTTGCTATAATCTGGGTTTTGCAGGGTTTACAAGTGCAATTTCACATGGAGGAGACTTTGGATCTTCCATTTTCAATTATCAAATGCACACATTTAAACATAATTGTTATACAGAATTTGTCACAAAAACAATGGAAAACAACATGCTTGAGCAATCATATTATTCATAATAAATTTTATGTATGAATTTTATATTTACATGGCATTACTCGTTTTATTTTCCAACATTGCCCTTTTGAAAACCTTATCAACGAAAACAGCTCCGCAATTCATAGTGCTGATAGGCCATGTTTGTTTGGCTCCATAGGTGGGGGGATTGGACTACCAATCCCGTGGGCCCTACATAGCCCATGTTTGGTTGGAAAAAATATGAGGGGACTAGTAGTCCCATGGGACTATGAATACCCTCACATAGGGGGATTAGCTTGGGTAAATTTTGGGTGGGATTAGGAAAATAGTGAGGGGATTGAGTCTATTTTATATAAAAAAATTAGTTTTTTAATTTCATTTTTTTTTACCAGGTGCACTTGTTTACTTCAATATTTGTTTTAATTTTTTTTAATATAGAAATAATTTATTTATTTATTTTATACAAAAATAATTTAACAATCCTATCACTAATTATCTCCCATACTATCATCAAAACAAACACACTTTTGCTTAATCCCCTCACTAACAATCCCACATTAACAATCCCTTCACTAACAATCCTTTCACTAACAATCCCATCCAACCTAATCCGCCAAACAAACGTGGCCATAGTGTTTTGTTTATTTCTTGGTCTAAAACCGAAAATGACGCAAAAATACAAAGACAATTATTTATTTATTTATTTATTTTTTTTTTTTTTTGTGTTTTAACAAAAATACAAAGATAGTTGGGTTCATATAATGTGGTCATTCCCTAATAGAAAGTCTGCTTTCTATTCTAGGAATTGGAAGAGGTTATGGTCTATTTTTTTAGCCCTAATTAAAACTTAAAACATATTTTTCAAAACATGGGGACTTTAATGTAATTGCGGATCTAGTGGCAATGATTGTGGAATATATGTTTAAAAAATAATAAATTATCTGTTTGTATTCAATCTAAAGAAAATTTGTAGCTCTAAGTAATCTTGGATTGGATTTATATGCAACTTTACAATATATGATGAAAGTAAATGTATTACTTCAAGAGCTAAATGATTATATTTGTGTGTTTGTGTAGATGGTTTGTTAATATGAAAGGATATGTGCAAAATGACATTCGTCGTACATATATTATACCCTTTCTCCCCATAATCTTAAATTTCCTTAAGCATTGTCTTTTTTTCTAACTCATTTTCATGTTCTGTTTTCTTTTGTCGCAGGTCCTCAATTTCACCATCTTTAAATAGAAGTAAAGGTATACCTTCCTCCCTCCTAGTAGTAGCACCGATGGGTGTGCTAATTAATGTGCGTTCCTTTGCTTTCTAATTGATAGCAGGGCACTGGCGGGTGTGCCAATTTATTTATTTGCTAGTATTTTATTTCTTTTAATTGATAGCAGGGCACTAGCGGGTGTGCCACTTTATTTCTTTGCTTTCTTTTAATTTATAGCAGGGCACTGGCGGGTGTGCCAATTTATTTATTTGCTTTCTTTTAATTGAGAGCCAGGCACTGGCAGGTGTGTCAATTTATTTATTTGATTTCTTTTAATTGATAGCAAGGCACTGGGGGGGGTGTCAATTTATTTGTTTGCTAGTATTTGCTCTCTTTTAATTGAAAGCAGGGCACTGGCAGGTGTGCCATTTTATTTCTTTGCTTGTATTTGTTGTAGTTTGGAACCATATTTTCGCTTCAATCTTTTTGAGCAACAAGAAGTATATAAACCAAAGCTTAATTTTTCTTTTTCTGTTTCTTTTTTTTTTTTCCTTATAATTTTTTATTTTTATTTTTTATCAACAAGTAGATAGCTACATTTTTTTTCCTTCTATTGGGAAGATAGTGAACTTTAATACACACACGCGTGCACACACAAAAACGGACAAAAATTGAAGCCATGAGGATATGAACTAAGGTAAAGAAGAAAAATAAAATTGATTACAGTTGAAGGAGTAATGTTGACTTTAATCATAGATTTGTGTCGGATGTAGTCCCCCAACCACCCCTTCCAAAAAAAAATGATAAGAAAAGAAGACAAATCAACACCAGTCTTTGGTAATAGGGAACTTGTCATGGAGTCAGAAAAAATATAACAATTCTTTGAAGGTGGAGTGCGGAATTTCCTAAGTTAAGTACTCATACTAATATTGACAAAAAATATGTCATTGTTCTAGTTCATTTGTATTAATTTATTAAAATGTAGAAAGTTCAGGGGGAAAAACAAAGGTTGCGTTTGATAAAGTTTTCTAAATATGATTTGAGAATAGAATTGTATTTTGAGTTTATGAGTTTTGGAATTTTGATTTGAGTGTGGAAAATTTTTTTGGTGAATGAATTTTGAAAAGAGTTTTGAATTGAGTACGAAATTGCATTTGTAAAAAAAAATGCACTATTCCGGTCAACCTGCCAGACGTCCGGGAGGACGACCAATTAGTCTAAATTTTCCCGCTTTGGACAGAGTTTTTAAAAGTGAGTGTGGAATTAATTTTTGAAAACCGTAAACAAACACCACACTTATATGTAATGGTAGAATTAAGTTTAGAAAGCTCTACCAAACAGAGCCAAATTCTCACCTGATTTTACAATTTCAGAATATAGATATTTGGGTTGGCTGTAGACGATTGGATCTTTCCATTTAACATTGTGAGATGTAAAATTGATATGAGAATAGTATTTAAGGTAATTATTGATGACTTAGAATATAATTACAATTTTATTTGTTTTTCCAACTTTCTTTTATTTTTCACCAAAAGAGGAGATTATCAATGCCAAGAGGAAGTGTGGTGTAATTAGTGGCAGAGTAAGGGAAATTGAAGTCAGTAGCAGTATATACATGCTAAAGTTACACATTACGACTTTTTTTTTTTTTTTGACACAAGTTTTCTACCCCCTTCTTCTTTGTTGAGTTTCCTAGTTAGTTGAATTTGTTTCCTTTTTCCCTTTGTTGGAGGTGCATTTAATGGAAAATTTGTAAATGTTGAAATGCATCTATGAATTTTGTAAATGTTTAAATTAGTGTTCATTTTCATTCGAGGGTTCCTTGTGCATCATGAGCCCCCTGTCTCAGTTCGATGTAGTTGCTTGAGTCCCCTATTCACTCCAACATAAAGGTTAGGTATTTTTCTTTTCTTTATTTGCTTTGAATCTCTAACAAGTACTACTAATTTCAGTATCTCTGGAGGAATTGAATCTGGTGTGCAGATTCCTTTTATGCTCTTTTGGTTGCTTAGAAAATGGGGAAAAAGATGAAAGGAGAAACAAAATTTTGATTTACTTGTGTAATATGAACCAAAGGTCATCAAAGTGAATTGTAGAAAATTCACTATACGAATAAGATTTGTGAAAAAGTTACACTCTGCTGTGGTGGCTGAATCGATTACCCACTTGATTGTGAAAGAATCACAAAAGTTAAGTATCACTTACGAATAAGTTGACTTTGGGCCTTTGCCAATTGTGATTTAATTTCTTGTTTTCTGATATTATTTTGGTTACTTGCCAATTGAATTATGAAATTCTACTACTGTTTTGATTTTTTTTTTTTTGGTGTTATATTTTGTTTGTGGTAGTAAAGGCTTCTTTGTAGCATTGATTTGGATTAGGTGAAGTCGTATTTTATTTTGAAGGTGTATCATTGTGTTATTAATTATTTATGTTCAAATTTCTTTCTTTTCCTTGTTAATCAAAGTGCAAATAACATTAGGTGATGGTGGCGGAGTTGCAGTGGTGATGGTAGAGTGGTGGTATTCAATTTGTTGGCCCTTAGTTTTCTTCTAGGAGCTTTTTATCTTGGTCGTTAGATAACTTACAAATAGGAAGAAGAGAGCAAGCATAAAAACTATGACAATCACATATGGCAAGATGTATTAGGCTTGCAAATTTTCTGTTTGGAGAGAGGGAAAAGAATCCAATCCAACAACACGATAATTGTTCTTCAACTATATTTTTTCCGTCAACATTTCTCTTTTGATGCTCAGATGGAATATTTGAATGCACTTCTTTATATATTTTTTATTCAAATTTTAACTCTTCCGATGAAATTTTTTGATTTCGTCCGTAATTTTGATGACTAAACATAACATTAAGCCATTAAAGCACTAGTAAGTGTCTCTTACATTTCAGATAGCCTTATTCCATTAAAGCACTAATAAGTGCCTCTTACATTTTCACCCAAATAAACGAAACGTTAGTGTCAGAAACTGTAGACCACATTATTGTTTTGATCAAAATTAGGAGCTTAACAAATGGTAATCGCAAGGTAATACCATCTTACTTAAATATAAATGAAATAAGTGAGCAACTCATTTATGTAATTTTGTTGTCTAATTACTACCTACCGTATGATATTTGAACTCTCATTAATTTGTCATCTACAGCCTTGTGAAATACAAATCATTAAGGGAAATATCATTTTACCTTTTTATCACTAAAAAATCATTTCAATTTATATTCTTTTAATATTATTAATTTTATATTTAAACTATTTGATTTTAAATTAATTTTACCTCCATTGTTAGCTTTCGTTTATAATCAAATAGAAATTGATAATGTGACTCCCAAATTTCATTTAAAATTTTATTTTGCCTCCCAAACTATCTTTAAAATATCAATTAGAAATGAAATTTCAAATAGTGTCACATCAACAACTTCTGTTTAGTTATGGTAGGGGTAAAATTGATATTAAATCAAATAGTTTAAATATAAAATTAATTCTAAACCCTAAGATTACTTAAATTTGATCCCAACCATTCAATTGTTTAATAGTGGAAAATAGGCAACTGGGTTAACCCGTTAAGGCCGTTTGCTCTCATTCCGCTGGTTCTCCATTTGCTGCTCTCACTGCCTGGGTCTCATCCCACTCACCAGCAGCCAAGCAATGAGCATGCACTTCTCCAGGCAGGGACTGCGATGTCCAGTGTGAGTTTTGCTCCGTCGAGTTCCATTTGAGGGCCAAATGTATCGATGATCAAACCCTAGATGTCACCAGCAAGGACCTTTACAGCTCCAACCACGCCGTTGTTCCGGTTGATGTCTCTAATTCCAGCTCTGGTTTTGACAATTCTGAACAGAGGTCTCTCTCTCTCTTTATGTCTATGCCCTTCTATTTTATGTTTGTGTTGTATCTATGATTAAAAATCTTATTATAATGTTATAATTATACCCATGAATTTGCTTTTTGTATTGAGGTTCTAGGAATTTTCATGTATGATTGTTGCTTTGGTTATTAATGCTTCATTTTGGTTGTTAGTGAAAAAAAAAAAAAAAGCACAAAACTAAATTGATGAGTTTGACTTGATCTTTTTATGTAGAGCTTCCTTTGTCATCTCCTTTGTTGTTGGATAGAAATATAAATAAAAAATAAAAAATAAAAATAAAAAGCTACCTTCAGCTAAGAAGAGCCAAAATCATCCATGCTCATGTACAGAAAATGAAAAATGAAAAAAGGAGACATAAAGAACATGAAGCTGTGAACTGAATGCTTTTAGTGTTGAGATTGAATTTTGGGTGCCTTAATGTTTGCTGCTGAGATTAAATATTGCTTGATGATGCTGTGAGGTTGATCATCACATTGGTTTCTTGTTGCTGCTGCTGCTGTGTCGTTGTCATTCACCTTGGCCCCATGTTGATCTATTGCCTTTGTTTACTTGGCTTTCGAGATGCCTTATGGCAGTTTGGTGTCGTTGGGGTTTGGTGTTGGGCTGTGGGAGTATGGTTTTGTTTTGTTTTGTTTTGTTTTCTTTTCTTTTCTTTTCTTTTTCTTTCCTTCCTCTTGCTGTAGTTGATCTCTTGCAAATCACTTTGTTTTTTCTTGGTGGAGCTTGCACATGATTTTGCTTTCTTTCAACCTTGTTGGGATGAGATGGATTTGCTATGATGCAATTTTTGCTCCTACTTTTTGGTTTTGTTGTACTTCTCTTTTATCATTAATAAAGTGCTCTCTTGTTTGTCGATCAAAAAAAAAAAAAAAGATTATGATCATATGCAAATATTATTTTTTATTGTGAGATACTATATTACCTTGAATTAACCAACTAGGCCTAGCCTAAGTTGACCATCATGCTTTCTTAGGGCTTAGTCCCTAGGGCGGTCATGGATTCAATTCCCCTTAGGGAAGTTGAATTAAGGGAGTGCAAGCATTTAAGTGTTTTGCCAAGAGTGGGGAGATTTTCTCCCATAGGTGCTAATCTAACAACTAAAATTTGCCGATCCAAAAAAAAAAAAATTTGTATTACCTTGAATTGGGTATCACACTCAAGTTAGTTTTGGTTGAAATTTGTGTACAAATAACCTTATGTAATTATTATGTTTTGATGGATTTTATGAGATTCTTATGCCAAACTCAATTTTATGTCAAATTAGATATTAAATTAATTTGTTACCTTTACTCTATGAAGCACGGATACTTTAAATAGGAAGACGTATCTGTGTCCGATACGATACTCCTTGGATACTTATAGATACGTATCAGATACTTATTAAAAATATCGGATACTTCTTAATTAATTTTTCATTAATTTTGAAGTATCAGATACTTAGTTTTGAAGTATCAGATGCTCCAAGTCACATATTATCGGATACTTCTTAATTAATTTTGAAGTATCAAATGCTCCAAGTTACATATTACTCCTTTTATGAAATTAGAATTGTATCATTTCTTGCATAATATCATAATATAATATAATTGCGAGAATAAATATAATATTTTTACAATACTTTGCTTAATTTTTTTTTTATAAAAATAACATAATAAGCTAAAGTAATAGAATTCATCAAATTGACATATCTTCCTTGTATCATGCATGTCCCTTATAACTACATAGAAGTAAGGATTAATAAGATAATATAACAATAGTAAAGTTAAATATCAATAAATAAATAAGCAAATAAACTTGCATAGAATGTTTTTGACTAATGCAAAAGGAAAAAGCATAGGGTCAAGTTGTGGATTGTTTTGATATTATAACTATCAACATATTAGACTTGATATTGAAATGAAATATTTGCAAGACCTATTGAAAATTTAAAAACTAAACTAGCTACTGCCTTAAATTAATACCTAATTCTTAAGATTAGTATTTTGCATCATAAAGTTACTATAGTTTTTCAACATTCTTGAGTTTATGTGTAACTCACTGCTAATAATTTTTTTATTTTTTATTTTTTACAAACATATCCTAGCCGTACCCGTATCCTACTTTTTTAGGTTTTGCTGTATCGCGGTATCCGTACCTCGTATCCGTATCCGTGCTTTCTAGCCTTTACTGGTTACATTCCATTACTTCATAATTTTAATAAAATTATTGTTGGGTTTCGTTTTGAGAATACTTGAAGTAACACACCATCCCCATTATTTTGGTTCTTTCTCTTGTTGAACCCACCATAAACACCACTATCCAAATTCGGAATAATCATAGCCAGCACCCTTTACTGTTTTGAGTAGATTGTAAATTTTCCATAGTGTCGTCCCAAGGAACAGAGTGGTCACATAATTACATATAGAACATGGACTCTATATAAAATAGATGATCATATGAGATAGAGACATTTTGGTTTTGATTTTTATTTAAGTGCTATTTGTTGATGGAGTGTTTTACCCTTAAGAATAGTACATGTGGTTTTGTGTTTTTATCAACTTGTTGAGTGTTTGTAAATTTTGTTAAATTGTTTGAATATTTTGATGTACTTCAAAAATGACATCATATGTTTTGTTCTTAAACCTGCATTGATTTTTTTACTTTCACCATCGTCTTTTTTTTTTTCGGTTCCTAAATTTTGTGTTCAAGTTTATTTTCTAGAAATCCAAACCTCAACTTCATCATTATGTTTCCAATCTTTTTGGTTGATGCTTATTTTCATTCTGGGGGATTTACAATTTTGCAAATGGATATTCTATTTTGGTTTTGGTTTTGGTTTTGTTTGTTTTGTTCAAGAGTTCTATGGTTATTCTAGCTTGCATGTGTGCACACATAGTAGCAAGGTGGGTGAATACAAGGTTAGATGGGTTTGTGATATGAGACTTCTCTCTTATTGCCAAAATACTCCTAGCTTTTGCCAAGTCAAATGACTGAATGGAAAAAAAAAATGTCCCAAGATTCAAAGAGGAAACTTGACTCGGGCAATTATGTTTAGGGTAAACTACTAATAGGGCCTAATAGTTGGACTTAATTCCCATCAAGTCCTATTGAAAATAAGTCTTGGTAAAATTGTAGCTAAAAATAATTTTTTTATGGCAAATTTTATGTATGTCGCTATAAATTGACAATTAGTGACTTTTTTTGGTCATGATTTTTATAAATTGTCGCTAAAACTTACAATTAGTGACTTTTTTTACGACAAATTTTTCTCATAGGCCCTATTAGATAATAAGTCCACTCATTAGAACCTACACATAAGTACCCCTTATGTTTATTTACTAAAAAATTACCTTGGAAACTGACAAGCCTTATAGAAATTGGAATTTAGAAACATATTTTATGAACTATTACTATATTGGTCCTATATGTTTGCTTTGTTCAATACTAGCTGAGAAAAAGGAATGTGAACTATAATTGCAACTTCCAATTTCTGACAAAAACTGATTTTTTTTTTTAATTATTAAACTTTTGAAAGAACTTAATGTACTCCCTTTAAAATCTAGTTTTGAATGTTACATAAACAAATCCTCCAAAACTAACACCAGGGCATTCCTTATCAAAGATTTCCATCAAACTAGAAAGGAGATTAACATTACTCATTACATTACTGAAGTGACCGGCGGACACAAGGAGTGGCTACAGTTAACCATGGCCCCTACGATCATTTCAAAAATCATAATTAAGTATATTTATTTGCTTTGAAGTCTATAATTTGCTCCTAGGTCTCCAAGCTATGATTTGTCTTCACATTTATATTAAAAATCATTTTACTAGCTTCAAGTGCCATGTACTAACTCACATTTTCATTTGTTGTTGTCTTTTGCCAGTAGGTCCTCAATTTCTTATTCTTCTGATAGCAAGCAAAGGTATAATTTTTTTTAGTTCCCATGAGCTACTAGCGGGTGTGTTTTTTACTCTTTTATGTATATATAGTGCTCTCATTAGGGAGCTATACTATGCAGAGCACTGCTTGGTGTGCTAAAATTCTTTTTTGTTTGTAATTGATGCCAGAGCATTGACACGAGTGTTCTAAAATTTGTTAATTTGATTTTAGTTGATAGCAGAGTACTGGCGAGTGTGCTTTATTTCTTTGTTTGCTTTTAATTGGTAGCAAAGCATTGCCGTCTACGTAACATGGACTTGTCAGTTTTGGTGAAGTACTCGTGTCGATACGACACAACACGACACGGGTACGGGTACGGAATCCGGCTGGGATACGGCATGGAAGAAAAGGATACAGCATATGGAAGTAAGAAGAAAGATGGCATACCTGCGATTAGGGCTACGAAAACTGCAATTAGGGCTTCGATCTTCTTCTCTCAATCTGTCTTCTTCTCACTCTCACTCTCACTTTCACTCTCACTCTCACTCTCGATTGTTCTCTTCGTCTGTCTCTTTTCTCCCTCTCGATCATCTTCATCTCTCTTCTTTCTATTGCGATCAACTTCGTCTCTACCTTCTCTCGGTTTTCTTCTCTCCCTTCTCTCTGTATTCTTCTCTCTTGACCATCTTCTCTTCTCTCTTCTTTTTAATTGGTGCCTATCATATATAATATAATTTATCATAAATAATATATTGAGAACAACTCCTTTTCTTCCATCTTGAAAGTTGTCACCAACCAACAAGTTAATAAACTTTCACCTTTTCACCTACTAATCAAAAGTCAAAAAAGCTACCATCCACCTATCAATTATATAATAATAAATCTAATTAAATAATATATAATAAAAAATTAATAAAATCTATAAAATACATTATCTATTTTATATTTATTTTAACATAATTTGTTATTCCTTATTTATTATATTTTTGTTATTTATAATATATATGTCAATTAAAAGTGAAAAAATAAATTATATAGATAAATTAAAAAAAAATTCAATAAAAGTAATAGAGAAGATAAAAATAATAAATATATTTAAAAAATAACTATTTAACTTATCTTTATATAATAAACATATTTAAAAAATTAAATATTTACCGTATCCCCGTACCCATATCCCCGCTTGGATCCGTATCCACGTATTCTCAATTTTTAGTTTTTAAGTGCCTGACTCCTAGATGAGTACCCGCACCCGATACCCACACTCGAGTCCGTGTAACATAGATTGCCGTAGATCCTCAATTTCTTATTCTTCTGATACAAGCAAAGGTATAACTTTTTTTAGTTCCCATGAGCTACTAGCGGGTGTGCTTTTTACTCTTTTATGTATATATAATGTTCTCATTAAGGAGCTATACTGTGCATTAGCACTACCCAAGTGTGCTAAAAAAAAAATTTGTTTGTAATTGATGCTTGAGCGCTGGCACGAGTGTTTTAAAATTTGTTAATTTGATTTTAGTTGATAGTAGAGTACTCGCCAAGTAGTGTTGTGAAAGGCGCACCTAGGCAGCAAGGCGCAGCGAGGCGTAACAGTTGTGCCTGCAGGTACCTAAGGCAAGGGGACTTGAAAGAGGAGTGCACCTTATGTGTGACTTGTCGAGGCGAGAAAAGGCGCAAGTCGCATGCCTAGGCGCAACTTTTGTTTTTGGATCTCTAAATGAATCTAATGGCTCAAATCGTGCTTTTAAAGGCTCGAATTACAAAGGATTACAACTCTGAGCTATATCCGAGAGTACCCAGCCCCAAATCGATCGAAATGCCCTAATCTCCATTCGTATTTGCTTGAAAGCTCTCTCTCTCTCTCTCTCTTCCCTTTGGCTCGTCTGGGATCAGGTGAGTTCTTCTCTTTTTCTTCTTCTTCTCCTTCCTCTTCTTTGACTTTGCTCTCTGTTTTTTTTTTTCTTCGACTTCGAGTCTTGACTCTCTCTTCTTCTTCTTCTTTGCTCTTTGTTTTTTTTTTCCTGCTTCTTCGACTCAATATTCTCTCTCTCCTTCTTCTTCGCTCAGTTTTTTTTCCTGCTTCTTTGACTCAGTCTCTCTCTCTCTCTCCTGCTGGACATAGTTCTTCTTCTTTGCCGTTTGCTGTTGGGCTGAGTTTTTTTTCCCTATCTTTTTTTGTTTTTTTCCTTGCTTCTTTATTTTCTTTTTTTCTTCATACATGGAATAATGCAAAAATGAGAATAGCAGCAGTTTGTATAAGCAAGCACATGTCTTATTTTTATTCTCCTTCTTCTTCGTCTTCTCTATTTTTTTTTTTTTTTTTTGGCTTCTCTTCCATGCATTGTGTGTGTGTGTGTGTGTTTTTTTTTTTTTTTGGCAATTATGTTATTGTCAAACATCACACATTACATTATGAATCATTAGTCTATGTTAATTTATTTATTTTTTACTAAGACTGTGCGCCTTGCTTCAAAAAAGCCCGTGCCTTGCGCCTAGGCCCCGAAGAGACCTTTAGCGCCTTGGTTCGCCTTGAGCCTTTAAAAACACTGTCACCGAGTATGCTTATTTATTTGTTTTATTTTAATTTATAGTATAGCACTGGTGGGTGTGGTTATTTGTTTGTCTTTTTTAATTAATAGATAGCAGAACATTGGTTGGTGTGCTTATATTCTTTGTTTTCTTTTAATTGCTAGTAGAAAATAGGCTGGTGGGATTATGTTATTACAAGGACACCTCAATAAATTGCAAGGTACTGATGGGTGTGGGGTAGCACTGATATTTATCTAAAGAATAATATAGATAAAGAAATTGTGGGATTTTGCACAGAAAGAAACCCTCTCCCTCCATTTCATTGCCTTCTAAATTGTTGGTCCTAGCCCTCAGAAATTCCTCCATTCTTGGTCCATTATTGAAGGATAAAATCTTTCAAACACCTAGCTTAAACACTTGAATCGGATGATTTGGAGCGGACTTTGTAGAGACGGTGAACCTTAACAAGAAAAGGACTATATTTTTTTTTGTCCTTCATATAGGACTTTATAATTATGAGGAGGTTTTGAAAGTATCATATTTTTTTGTCCTTCATATAAGACATCTTGGAAATTTTGAAGCATCTTAAATTGATTTTCTTTTATAAAGAGAACTAATTGTACTTTCCTGCTACTTTTCTGTAACAAATTCTGTGGTTATCTTAAGTTTCTAATCTATATATATGTGTGTAATGTGTGTGTTGATGGTGTGAAGATGTTATTGTGTTGTAGGGATGGGAAGAAGGCGAAGGCCTTGGGAAAGAGAAGCAAGGGATCAAAGGATATGTCAGAGTTAAGAACAAACAGGACATTGCAGCTTCTACTTCTTTCTTTTTTTTTTCTTTTTTTTTTTTGTTGCTCTTCGTTTCTCTGATTTTTTGTTTATTCATCAAATTCATGCTCTATTTTGTTGCCTAGAACATGAAGTTCATTTATTTTAATTGTCTTTTGAATCAAAGGAGCTAATAAGCTTAACCTTGTTGTGGGATGAGTTTTTCATAAATAAGGAGTTCATGACATATAGAGCAGTTTGACAGTTCAATAGGTACTGGGACAGAATTGTTTCAAAATTACAAAGTATTGGTGCAGATGAGGGCATTCGATACATCACAGTTTGACAGCATCCTCAAGAGATTGAAAGTGTAATTGTTACATTATCCTTCGAATTAAATTTAATAAGCTTTAAAAAAATTGTTCTTGCATTTTTCTGTTTCTGACTCTTCTTTTTATTTTTTCAGGAAGTTGCAGAAATCAAGGATGAAGGTACATCAAGATAAAATTGAATTTATATTGCACTTAATATCATTATTTGGTTTAATGAGGATCATCTTGTATGCATATTGCAGCTGTTGAAAAGGATGATGTTCAAGAGGTTGATACCAATGTCACCTTAGAGACTAATACAGTTGTCAAGTCAACTCGGCCCTAAGGAAGGTCAATATGGTTGCGCACATCAATGCTAGATCGGTTTTGAGTTATTTTTCTAATTTTTATAAATTTATTTATTTGTTTATTTTTGTTTCTTCCTTTAATAATCACCAAGTATAAGAAAAGAGAGAGGGAAACTTGTCCATGCATATTCTTCTGAGGATCTTGGAGGAATACTTGTGAGTTACTAGCCTTAGTAACTTAGGTCCCCAAGTTTTTTCGTATAGAGTTGATTGAAACAGGTATTGTGAGGTAGTTATTTTGTGGTGCCTCAATTTTAAGTGAAGAATTATTATTTGGGTCGCTGAGTTGTCTAAGGTGCCAAATTATTTTTAAAAAATGGAGTTCTAAGATTTTTGAGTTCTTCCATCTGCCCTTATTTTCTTAGTATGTTAATTGTACGGTTTTCAGAGGTTGCCTCTGTTTTCTTGTTTTGGCTGTAATTTTTAATGGATTGCTGTAATTCTATGTAGAAAATCATAGCTAAATTGATTGTTTGGGACCATCGCTTAAAATTTTTCCTAATTTACTCAAGTTTCACAAGGAGTTAGATTCAGATTGGTTGATTGAATTTGAAGTTGATCAAGTTTCAGCATAGCAAAAAATTGGCTATAAATTCTGAATATATGGTGAAATTGGCACTCTGGAAAAGAATGGCCTTCTTATATTGTCTATTAGTTTGGTTGGAATTTCAGCTAAATTTCAAAAAATCGGTTAATAATTCGAAAGCATTTAAAGATTGTATAGTAGTTAATGGAAATCTATTTTTGTAGTGAGGTTTCAGTAAGGTGTTGGGATTAGGAAGCTGGAATTATTTAATAAGGCGATATTAGAAAAATGGCTATTGAGATTCACACTAAAGAGGCATAGTCTAAGGAGAAGATTGATTGAGGGGAGATATGGCAGCTTGTTTGGTGGGTAGAGGATTTATACTATTAGAGGTCCTTTGGAAGAGTATTCACTCAACTTTTAATTTCTTTACGTTAATTATTGGCATTTGGATTGATAACCAGAGCTTCTTATGGAAATTATTTAGTTTTTCATTCCTTTACTCATCAATATTTAGACCCTTTTTTGTTTTTTGTCTCAATTTTGTTCGTTCGTTGGTAGGCTTATCTAGATCGCGATCTTAACAATTGAATTGTTCAGTATATGAATTTTAGTATTGTTTGGATTGGTGGGTATGGGTCAATGTTGTTTTGGTGAATTTTGGTTTGAATTTGTGATTTGGTTTTTCAGGGGAGGGGTCTGAATTCAATTCCTTGGAAAATGGGGGTTATGTCGAGGCGGGTTTTGCCCATTTGTGGTAAAGTCTTTCTTCTATCCTTCCCTGCGGGCAAGGTCGAGACAGCCTGTGAAGCGGTACAAAAATCTTCTTGCTGATATCTTCCCTCGGTCTCAGTTGAGTATTTGGCTTCCCTTGTATCAGTTTTACTTGATTGTTATGTCTCTTTGAAGTAATGTCAATAATTTTTGTTGCTTCAGAGGTCAGTTGGCATGACTTTTTGCAATTCTTGTGCTTCTGTATGTTGACGATGATTACTTCGAAGTATTCTATCAAGTACATTGTTATTGAGTACTTAACAAAAAGAGAAAAAAAGGGAAAAATGTACTTAGTGTTTGACATTGATCTGGTTGATTTATATGCTCTGGGGATTCAAATCTGTTCTGAAAATGGTGGGAAAATTTAGAGAGATGTTGATTGGGATAATCTGCTTTTGAGGGTAAAAAGTGAAAAGGGCAACTTATCATTACATGAGGCCTTGATGAACGGTCACCGAGTTGTAGCTTATTAGTTGATCGCGGTAGATCCGTAAGTGTTATATTATCTGAACAATGAAGTGAAATCAGCTCTGTTTCTAGCTGCTGAAGTAGGGTTTTTGGAACTTGTCACGCATATTCTATGTGATACAGTTGGGATTGAAAATACAAATGAAAGACTTAAAGGGTAATCACCTATTCATTCTGCCATTTAAAAAGAAACCCTAACACTTATTCTTGATTTCTCTTTGGCTTTTGCATTTTTGTTTCTCAATTTATTTTAAAATCCCAGGTGTTTTAGATGCCTTACTGAAATCAGAACCATGGTTCATTCGATTAAGAGATGAAGGAAGGACTTAACTTCACTTGATTGCATGATTGGGCTATCTTGAAGAGGTTCAGTACTTGTTAGGAAGACAGAGTTCAGGTGCTATTGCAAGGGACAACAATGGCTTACTTCCTATTCATTTAGCATCAATTAAAGGCCAGATTAATGTTGTCCGGGCTGTTGCTTCAGTATTGGCCTGATTCAAGGGAACTGCTCAACTGTCATGGTCAAAATATTCTTCATGTTGCTGCCAAGAGCAGAGGACTTAACATGGTTAGTTACGTTCTCCAAACTCCTGAGCTCAAGAAGCTTTATAAACATGAGGGGGATAAGCATGGAAACACACCCTTGCATTTGGCCACCATGGATTGGCATCCAAAGATTGTTAGGGTATGTCTGCTCTTGATTCTGCTGAATACTACATGGAAAGAATGCCCTCATTTCGAAAGGTATGCACCCAGCTAATTAAATAACCCTACACTTCGGATACCTAATCAAACATAACAAAATGAGGGTATGTCTGCTCTTGATTCTTCATGTTATTTATTTATTTTTATTTTGCATCAACTCCACTTACATTAATATGTCAAAATAGGGTCCAAGCAAAGCTATATCTATTGTTAATCATGATTAATGTTTTGTGATGGTAACTATGTGAATCTTGTGCCAGTCCATATATACAATCTCGAAATGCTTCTTCATTTGTAATGCTAAAGCTGAATTTCTCCGGAGGTTGTCTGTGCGTGAACATTCCTCTTCTTAGTACTATGAATTATTATTTAGCATTGACTGGAAGGAATTTTAATGGCCTGCTATTTCAATAGCCATTAGGTGGTCATAGCTTAAATTTGTGGGACATTTTTATCTTGCAACGGTTAACATGGACTGCATTGCAAGCCGCAGGTGCACCACAAGCTTACTGTAGAAAAGCCTTCAATGCTAAAAAGAAACAAGCATCTATGCAATTGGAGCAAGTGAACATAGATAGCTATAAGGACCGATTCAACACTCTTCTATTGGTGTCCACCCTCGTTGCCACTGTAACTTTTGCAACCGGTTTTACAATACCCGGTGGCTATAACAACACTGACCCTGACCAAGGCATGCCAACTATGCTAAGACACAAGTGGTTCCACATGTTCATTTTCTGTGACACCATAGCCATGTATAGCTCCATTATTACTGCTGTTACCCTCATATGGGCACAATAGGGGACCTCAATTTGGTGTTTACTGCCTACAGATTGGCACTGCCACTACTGGGGGTCGCTCTCACCAAAGCAAGGAGGAAATGATATCAATAGAGATATTTCCTTGTTTAATTTATTTGATTTGTTGGTCAATTGAGTTGTGTTTTCCTTTTGTTTGCCTTTGGTCTTATACGTTGGTATCTAAGTATCTTGCCAGCAAGTATGTAATGGTATGTAATGTTTTGATATTTTAGTGTTTTGCAGTTATGTGGCTGTTATGTGTGGAGATGTGGTTTTGTTCTTGTTTCTCCCCAGTATGTACTCATTTTATTAATAAATTTTTTGTTGGTAAAATAAAAAAATTTAAAAATAAAGAAAAAGAACTCATCTAGTGTATATAGAAATTTTCTAAATATGCGTTGGGTCTAACTAGTAGAAAGAAATACGTAGAGAAAAATCAATGCATGGCTTAGATTTGGTCTAGGTGCAGAAGAAATTAAATTCAAAATAAAATGAGATACATATTGATTTTTTTTATTTTTTTTGGTAAAATTCATTTTATCCTTTGTTTAATAGCATACCCTCATAAGGTTTTGGACTAAATAACAACACCTAACTCTATTAACAAAATTATAAATTTACTATTTTACCCTCTTGAACAAATGTGTTGACTAATTACATATACACAGAGGATTTTACTGAGTTAATTCATAATATATATACATACACAGGTTTACATATACACATTACATAGAATTTCCCTTAGTGTATATATATATATATAGGTTTATCTATACACAATTTTATATATGTGTGTATATAATCAAATTGGGTATTGATTTGGTTGAATATTGATTAGTCTGACCATAATTGATAGAGTGTGAGGTACGAACTTTGTTTATTTGGACGGAAAGATTGACGGTGAAGAAGTAAATTGTAAAACGATCCAAATCACATGGGGATAATTGACTATTTTTAAAATATCGGAGATAAAGTGCTTCACAGGTTAAACCACAAAGGGGTTAAATGAATTTTATCCCTTTTTTTGTTTTGGTGCATGTAACATTATTGGAAAAGTTAAAGCCGAGAGTTAAATTAAATTTCTTGTCATCCAATTTAGCAGTTAAAAATAAGGTTGCTATTCAGGCGACCCAAACTGATTCCAACTAGAATTTTTAAGGATTTTACAATATATTTTTAAAATATAGGTTTATGCAGTAATTTAAAAGCCCTAATTAAATTCAAGGCTAGGCGTAGACAAAGATTTTTAGCAACGTGAAACCTAAATTACAAATTTAAATATAAATATATAAAAATATTAAATATACATATAAATTATTACAATTTCAATTTGATTTGCATTAATTGAATTGTTTTGCTTTCTTTGTTTTTTTTCTTCTTCAAATTACTAGGAGATGGAATTGAGGATTGGAGACTAAAGAAGTGAATGAACTACTGCAACATTTGTTTTAAGTTTATGTTTGTGTTAGTAAAATTTTTATAAAGTCTTGATCGACAGAGATTTAATAACATTTTTAATCAAACAATCAAATAGAAATTAAGACGAATATGTAAAGGTTCTAACGCCTTAAAAGTACAAGGACTTTTTTCGAACAATTAACAATCGAAAGAGTGAAATAAACACATTTTTTTTAATTGAAATCTTTTAAGTTTATAATGTTACAAACTATTGAAAGCTACTACTAAAAGTTGAGATATTCGTAATAATAAAGAAAAAAGACTGTAATGAGTTTGATGACTTCTAGATCTGGTTTCTTTGTTTCATCCTTGCCTTCCTTCTCTTGTGACTGCTGAAAGGAGCCCACTTTCACATTAAGTTATATTCCACTACTTCACTTTGTAAGCAACATCTTCCATAGTCATCCACGCTCCCAAGTTCTTTGCTATTCTTTGCACATCAGTGGGTTCACAACCACCTTTATGCCCCACGTCTGCTACACACTGCACAAAAACAGTAACAAAAACAACAACAACAACAATAATAATAATAATAACAACAACAAAATATGCTCATAATCAGTTAAAAAGATAATTTTAGTCTAAATTGACCGACTAAAATTGATAGGCCACAATCAATGAGATTAGATTTGGCCATGATCGACAGGCCACAATTAATAAAATTAAATTTGGTCACAATTGACATGCTACAATTGATAGAAAATAATTTATAGTGCAAACAGTTTGTAATGTGAACTTATTGCCTATTACTTAGTATTATTGGCCAGTCTAGCCTAGTGATATTCGCTTAGAGCAATTCCAACCGTACTCTTCATTTTTCATTAGCTAAAATATAAAAAATGTATGTTCTTTATTTTACTTAATTTCTTTTTTATTTATGTACTCCAACGTTACTATTTATTTTTTCTATCTATACATACAAACTGTTTAAAGAGCCTCCCAAGACTCTTCAAATGTAGCTAATTTTGAAAAAAATTGTTAAAATAACTATTGTAATAGTTAGTCCATTGGAGTGACTAAAATATACGGATAATAGGTATAATAGCTAACAAGCTTCATTTAAAGAGTCCATTGAAAATGGTCTTAGTACTATTAATGTGGCTAGGATGTTTAATTTGTTTTGATGTTATTTCATAGTTGATACTTATGTTTCTTATTTTGTTACTTGTTAGGATGTTTTATAAAAATTCAACTTAAATTTGTGGGTAATTCGGGCCTAGCCCAAGTTCAATTTATTGAGCTCAAACTAGCCTTGGGCACACAAAATTAGGTTAGAGGTTGGACTTGGGCGGGGTTAGACAACACTCGACACTACTTAGATAACCCTCAACTTACTGAATTTGTTTGAGTTGCACCCCTAGTTAAAAATTATGAGCTACCTTAATTTATACTAAAATCCTAATGTAATACAAAGCAATCAGTTTTCATTCCTAATGTACCCAGATGTCATTTCCAAGTGTAAATTTTTTTTTTTTTTCCCTATCTTGTGTTTCAATCATAAATTTGGATAGAGATTTAGAAAAAAAAAAAAAGAGAGAGAGAGAGAGAGAGAGAGAGAGAGAGAGTAAAATATGAATTAAATATAAGTTAAATTTTTTCTCCATTTTCCTTTCGTTTTTTGTTTTTAAATCTTTATCTAAATCCATAATCTAAACAATTGTTTTATAAGTAGACTCTTCACATTTATAATCTCATATGGAACTTTGACGAAATGAAAATTTTGATCATAAAATGAGTATATAAGATCAATATTTAACCAAAATAAAAATGGAAAAAATTATAACATAATGATGGGAAAGGTTTGATTGAAGTTGACATAAAGAGCCAGAGGCTAAACCTTGTATTGGTTGGAGGAATTTGAAATATTTCTCCCTTTTATCCCACCAACCCAAAGTTGGTTTGTCTTCTATTTCTTTAACAAAATGTTCCATTCACTCTTGCTTTCTAATACCAACTCCAACTTTTTCTTCACTTACACCAACCTTTGTTGACTTGCTTTGGGACCACTAGAATCAATGCTTAAAATATATTTGGGCAAATTATTTGGACCACTAGTCTTTGTATTTTCAGTTCTATATTATTTTGGACTATGTAAATTTTTAGTGACAAATGTGATTATCAATTTTTCAATAAAATGAATCGTGAATCATGAGACTTTTAGTAGAATATCCCGTCAAATTTACTTTTCAAACTTTGAGACAACAAAAAATAATGAATCTTAAACTTATGTCATAAAAAAGCAAAACAATCTCAAAATTGTCAACTTTTAATTAATTCAGACAAATTATATTAGCAGCCTTTATATTTTTACTTTTATGTCATTTTTGTTTTTATAATTTCAATGGATTCGATTTTGATCAGAATTTATAATTTTATCTCAATTTAGTCTAATTAATTATAACTTTTAATTTTTCTTTTTATTATTTTTTTTGATGAAAAATGAGCACATGAGTGACACATGTTATGCTTTTATAGACAAAAAAATATAAACTTGTTCAATTCAATGAATTAACTCCAATCAATTACAATAACATTTTCTTTCAAGAATCCTAATTACTATTATCAATTGAACCAAATTAACATAAGATTTAAAATTAAGAATTAAAAATCGGGCTCACTAAAATTATTCAGACTAAAAATCACAAAAAGAACAAAATGTAAAGATTACCAATATAATTTCTCATTTGGTGTATGGAAAACCATTACTGATAGCTTTGGGACCACAGGAATTAAAGACAGAGACTTACTGTTGTGAACTTGGAAGTCATGATGGCTGATGGAGAAAATTATATAGTTGCCGTGCTTGACCACCACCAGTAGAGTAAGACTTAGAAGTGTGTATAAGAATGAATAATATAGAGTTATTCCTTCTCCATCTATCATCAAACTGCTGTCCTTCTTACTCTCCCTTCATATCTCTCTGAATCCTCCTACCTATAAAGAAAACAAAATGAGTTGGCTTATCTTTCTTCATCAATTTCTTCTGCTATTTCTCTTGTCTTCTTCTTCTTCTACTTCCGCACGCCATACCTGTCTTGAGGGCCAGAGATTTTCACTTCTCCAATTTAAAAAAACATTTACCATAACTGCTAATGCCTCTTTATATTGTGGATCTGGTTCTCATATTCCTAAAATGGTGTTCTGGAATGAGAGTACAGATTGCTGCTCGTGGGCAGGGGTCACGTGCGACTGGTCGAATGGTCATGTGATTGGACTTGACCTCAGTTGCAGCCACCTTCACGGCACCATCCAAGCCAACAGCACCCTCTTCCACCTTCGTCACCTCCAAAGCCTCAATCTTGCCTTCAATGACTTCAATTTCTCTACAATTTCACCTGATTTTGGCTCGTTTGCAAGTTTGACCCATCTCAACCTCTCTTCCTCTAATTTTACAGGCCGAATTCCTTCAAAAATCTGCCATCTATCCAAATTGATTTCCCTTGATCTCTCTTATTTAAATGATTATTATTATTGTTACTATGAACAACACACTTTCAATATGATCCTTCGAAACCTAACCCAATTAAGAGAACTACACCTTGATTGGTTGAATATCTCTTCACCTTTACCTCATGCTTTGCTAAATCTATCTTCTTTGACATCTCTCACTCTTGCTTATTGTCAACTGCGTGGGAAATTCCCAGAAAACATTTTTCACCTTCCAAACCTACGAAAGATCAACGTATGGGCAAATTGGGACCTCACAGGTAAACTTCCATACTTCAATGTGACTAGTTCCCTTCAGTTTATTGATCTCTCCGAGACAAGTTTTTCTGGCCAATTGCCTAATTCAATCAACAATCTTAAAGCCTTGAATATTTTGTACCTCTTTAACTGCAATTTTTCGGGGTCCATTCCAGCTTCTCTTGGAAACCTTACACAAATCACCAATCTAGGCTTTGCGGATAACAGTGTCGGCGGTCAAATCCCCTCATCAATTTCAAACCTTGTAAAGCTTAATGGCTTGTATCTCGACGGAAACAATTTGAACGGACAAATACCGGATTCCCTTGGCAACATGAGCCAACTTACTGACTTGTTTCTTTCTAGAAATCAGCTAACTGGTACAATACCATCTTTGTTGTTTGCTTTGCCTTCACTGGTGGTTATAAATTTGAGTAACAATAACTTAAGTGGTGTAGTGGAGCTAGATAAGCTGCTTAATCTAAAATATTTGTCCTATTTTGATCTCTCACATAATGGTCTCTCATTGAACATCAACAATAGTGTCAACTCTACCTTGACCACCTTTGACACTATAGGATTAGCTTCTTGCAACTTGAGCGAATTCCCAAACTTCTTGAGAGAACAAACCAGATTGCGTTCTCTAGACCTTTCAAACAACAAAATTCATGGTGAAGTTCCTAAAATGGTTATTCAATGTGGGGAAATATTCATTGCAAAATTTAAATCTTTCTCATAATTTCCTTATAAGTTTAGAGCATCTTTCATGGAAGAATCTATGGTATATTGACCTGCACTCCAACTTACTCCAAGGACCACTCCCTGTTCCACCTAACACCACAATTGTTTTCTCTATCTCAAACAATAAATTGAGCGGGGAAATCCCTCCATTGATTTGCGGTCTGAGTTCACTTCTAGTTCTTGATCTATCTAATAACAGTTTGAGTGGCTTGATTCCACAATGTTTGGGAAACTTGAGCAACAGCCTCTCGGTGTTGAATTTAGGGATCAATAGCTTTTCTGGCACCTTTACTGCAACATTTACCAAAGGCAATTTGCTAAGGAATCTTAACTTGAATGGCAATCAAATTGAAGGACAAGTTCCGCGATCTTTGCTCAATTGTGAATACTTGGAAATTCTAGATCTTGGAAAAAACAAGATAAACGATACATTCCCCCACTGGTTGGAAACTCTTACAGAATTGCAGGTTCTTGTCTTGAGGTTTAATAGGTTTCATGGTCACATAGGCACCTTCAAGACCAAGAGCAAACATCCGTTCCCTAAGTTGAGAATTATCGACATATCTTACAATGAGTTCATTGGGCTTTTGCCAACAAACTACATCAAACAATTTGAAGCTATGACGAATGTGGATGAACATGAATTGAAATTGAAATACATGGGTGAATACTATTATCAAGATTCTGTGGTGGTAATGATGAAAGGATATGAAATTGAATATTCAAGAATCTTAACGGTCTTCTCAATCATTGATTTATCAAGCAACAAATTCCAAGGAGAGATTCCGAAATCCATTGAGAAACTTAATTCGCTTCGAGGTCTTAACTTTTCTCATAACAACCTTACAGGCCATATCCCAACTTCACTTGGAAAGTTAACAAACCTTGAATCATTGGACCTTTCCTCAAATGAGTTTGTTGGGAAGATTCCGCAGCAACTGGCTAGTCTAACGTTTCTTGAGGTACTAAATCTTTCAGATAACCAACTAGTGGGACGAATTCCTCAAGGGAGCCAATTTAATACATTTGGGAATGATTCATACAAT
Source organism: Camellia oleifera (assembly GCA_022316695.1). Lineage (NCBI taxonomy): Eukaryota > Viridiplantae > Streptophyta > Magnoliopsida > Ericales > Theaceae > Camellia > Camellia oleifera. The sequence goes on along the minus strand of CM039306.1, from coordinate 183,924,029 downwards.
GGGAACTTGGCCTTATGTGGATTCCCCTTATCAAAGATATGTGAGGAACAACAGCCATTGCCACCTTCACCAACACTCCAACATGATGAAAATTCAGATTGGGAGGGCGGATTTAACTGGAAAGTTGTTGTGATGGGGTATGGATGCGGTTTTGTATTTGGAGTGGTTATGGGATATCTTATGTTTGTAACTCGAAGTCCAGAATGCTTGATGAAAATTGTTGAAGGAAAACAATATAAGAAGGTGAAAAGGTCCAAGAAGAGTGCCCAATCAGCAAAAAACAAATGGCGTCATTTAAGTAAGTAGAATTTATCTTTGAAGCATTACTTTGTTGAATTATCTTTTATGGTTTTTATGTATATGCTATTATTGAGTTGCCAATGTTTTTATTTCAAAACTAGATCAGTTCCATTAAGTAGCACAATAAAGCAATGGTGTCCACTTGAAGGGATGTCTCATGTAGCTGTTACATTTGACTCCATGTGCATCCGGATAGCAGCTATACAGGATCACTTCAAAAGATTTTACCCTTGTTGCTGTATTGAGTTCTAAAGCTTTGTTATGTTGTTTAGTTTTCTTAAAGCACGAGTCAAATAAGAGTCGCATATCATGACTCCTTGTTTCTTTTCTCGCAACCTTTAAGGATTTGTACTTTTTTTTATGTAGTTGCTTTTAAATTGGATTTCAGTCAAACTTGGCCTTGCTGAGTTTTTTAACTTTAAAATGCAATCTTAAAAGTTACAACTAAAACCATTCATCTTGTTTCATTCTTAATCATTTTTGAATGACAAAATTGTGGCTACTTGATAGAGAATTTGCACTGGAAATAATGATGTGTTACTCCATTTTAAAATATTGCCAAGTTTGCTTGTTGGGAGGTAAAAACATTCTCAATTCAAAGGCGACTAAGGGATCACACTAGAGATATAGTGTAGCACTTGTTTCCATTGAGATGTGGGAATTTTGTGATTAATTACAGTAGGAAAATGGTGATTCTGAGAGTATTGATTGGAAATGTCATTCATAAGCAAGAAAAGAATCATGGAAATACAATCAACAGTGGGGTTTACTTTTTTCAATTGTGATAGTTTGGTGTACTATATTGTTGTATTTTCTCTGCCAATACAATAAACTATTAACTGAATGATTGTTCTAAACATTAAAAAAGAAGATGGCAGCACAAGCAATAGATGCGTGGAGCTCCTCCAATTTGAATGTCCGAATTCCACAACCAATCCAAATATTCAAACTGGACGTTTAGTTTAGTACAAGCAATAGATGTTTGTCACATTGACACTTTTTATAAATTAATAGTTAAGATTTTGTCTACTTATTTACAAATTCACAATTACATCCAAATAAAAAACTTGACCCAATATTTAATATGTTAATGGGTAGACAATCTGAGTGCCCAAACAACATTCTTTAGTCCATATTCAAATTGGAAAGAAGCCGTTCTCTTTGAATTATCTACAAGAGCATTGGATAATTTTTCTTCTCAAACTAGTTTTCTTCTGACCGACTACCTAATTCAATCAACAATTTTTGATCCGTAGTAAGTAGTTCATACCTCTCTTATTTTGCAACTTTTTAGTATTGTCATTTTTTTTAAAATGATTTTGTTATGATTTTTACCATAGTAAAACATGTCTGCAACATAACATTAAAATTAAAGTAAAATGACATTAAAATATTATGTTTTTATTTTAAACTACACATCCTAAAATGATATCATTTTAGTTTAGCTTTAAACTTATAAGATATATTCATCCACTTTTTAGGGTCCATTAGAGATTGCACAACTTACTTTAACATTTCTAAAAACAATTTAAATAAATGGATATCAGATATTTCTTGGATAATCTTAAGATTGTATTTCGATCTTAAATTTATGAAAAAAGCCATTTTTAATCACACATTTTGAGTGTCATTAAAAGATGATTCTATCACACGTTATGCGTGTGATAATAAATATTTAAATCACACTTTTTACATGTGATAATAAACATTTAGATCACACTTTTTATGTATAATGTATAATTAATAAAACCTGTAATAATAAACATTTAGATCACATATAAAAACATGTGAATAAAAATGAGATAAGATCACACGCTATATAAATTTCTCATCACAGTTAATGCATGTAATAAAAAAAAGGTTCGACATAGTTGAAGAATAATCAATATTATTTTTGTATGCATTTGAAGAATGTAATACACACTATATATTATCCTTTGAATCACAACTACATATTGAATGGAATAACGTCATATATTTCATAAATGAAAGTTGAATGTTCAAAAGTATATACAAAGAAATTAATAAAAAAATATTTAACTGTGATTACATATATTAAAAAAATTAAAAAACTTGAAACACAAAGTCCTTGAATTCTTTGATCATATTTTGCATCTCTCCAAGCTATTTCTGACCTGAGAAAAACACAAATTAATTCAGAGGCAAAATTTACCTCTTCTTTAGAAATAATTTTGGGCTAAAGGCAAAATAAAGGCAAGAAATGTACAAAGACGTGTGTTTCAATCAAAATAATTGAGAAAATGTGATCATTATGTTTTATGCACTTTGACTACAAAATCATTTCTAGGTAATGGCACATGTGAAAGAAGAATAAAAATTGAATAGTCAACATTCAAAGTTTCACTTCTAACTTTAGTCTTATATGCAAGTATGAATTTATAATTTCTTTAACTCGTTAAGGCTCATGAATAGGCACGAGCTAGAGTCAAGCCTAAGCCAACTCGACTCGAGCTCAGTTCGTTAAATTTTTATTAAAATTGAGCTCGAACTCGATAAATTCTTAATAAACAAGTCCAAACATACTAAAGTTCGGCTCGGCTTGTTTTTAACCCTATGCAAGTTCAAGTCTAAGACCATATTATACCCAAGGCTAGGCATTTTTCCCATCTACCCACCCTCGCAGCATCCTCTAATCCCTGACTATTAGAGACCAAAACTAGGGAATAGCCGATACAATAGAACAAGGCGCAAGTGTGCACAAACATCTATGATTCATGAGGCTTATAAGCCAGAAACCCAAGAGAGAGATCTTTCAACTAAATGAGCGACATGGGTTTATGTAGCAATGCCCAAAATACCAAGATAAGCAAACGCCCTAAGATGCCAAATGATGTCATTTGTCTCAAGTCTTCACACACACACACACCAACCCCAAAAAAAAAAACTATGAGAATGAGAAAACAAAAGCACAAATGTACGGATGTCCTTAGAACCAGTAAGAGCAAGAGTTGAATCAGAGGTTATTGTTAAGCATGTCAATCCTTCAGTGTGATATGAATGACCTACAGAAGATAGAACATTCTTCGTCAATAATGAATAGAAAAATCCAAAAAACAAATACCACCAGCCTAAAATTCAAATTTTCTTCTGTTTAGAAAGAAACAAAACCATCCCAGAACTCAGAAACCGTTCATCCAGTTTCTCGTTTTTTGTTGAATAACATTAATAGAAAAAAAGCAGTTTACTAAATGGCACCAAATACACAAATGAAATAATCAGATTAAAGTAGAAACATGAAAAAGACGCACGTGCTATATTCTTACATATAATTTTGACATGAATCAATGCTACTGGATGCTGTCATTGCTGGTGATGGGTCTTTAACAGATGCAACTAACACCCTAAAAAATCGAGAATTAGACCTTAAACTGAAATATCATGAGCACAATAATTAGAAGTTCAAGACTTGAAATTTTAAGGTGGCCATGCTTCGAAGCTACAATTGCAGACCTCAAAATCCAAAATTGCTTTCCGGATCACATTCAGAATTTGCACATACGACTGTGTTGCATCTTTGCAAAGGCAGAAGAATACACCGGTGAGAAACTTAATGGACAAAGAGGCAATCGGAATGTCTCTGCTGGTTATAACTCCTACCTGCTTTAGTAACTTGCTTGCACAAAGTTTTCTTTCTGTTGTATCAAAGAAATCCTATTTCACCTTTTTTTTTTGTTTTATTTTATGCTATTTTCAACCACACCAACATGCAAGCATGATGGACTCCATTTTAGGCATTAAAGCCATGCTCACAATTCATTTGAGTTGGCCCTGGAATTCATTTTTTTTAGGATTTTCAGCCATCATAAACTTCATAGGTATCTTGAAACAAGATATTATGCCTTGTCAACAGATCATGTGTTGACCATGGGTATTAGGGAGGATAAGGCCCATCTTCCCCCATTAACTTCAAGCATTTCATATTACGACGATTCAAATTTCCACAAAAAGATCTGTTGCAGCACATCAAGCATGTAATTACACTATTATGAATTTAGCACAAAAATTGAATGTTAAGTACTACCTGCAGAGGACAAAACAGAACACAAATCTTTAAAAGGAAACAAGTGCATACCTCTAAAATGTAGTTTCTGAATGAAAATCCTTAAATATACATATATAAGCACAATTTCTATTTTGTTGTGACCAAAACTAGGATAGTACCATTAGGTGTAAAATCACCACAGGTCACACTAGTAGCATGACCTTAAAACATACAAAGATAGGCACTTTTGTCAGCATTCCACATCCAAATAATGGAATCCTCCGAAGCAGCCAAGACCAAATGTCCTTTTGGATGCCACCTGATCCACTGTGTAGGCAGATTGTTCATACTCAATCTTCATACATTAAATATGTGACAAAAAACACTAAGAGTAGTCATAAAATCTCACCTCAATGCCCCCATTATGACCATCAAGCGTACACTTGAGATTCCCAGAATTTATGTCCCAGATTTGAACGAGTCCATCAAAACTTCCAGATGCAAACAACTGTCCATCCGTACTAAAGGCTAAACTAGACACAGATTTTTAATGACCTGCACGGTTTTTGACAAGCTTCGACTAAAGCACAAGGATTAAGGAATCATGGACCAATTTATGCTACAGTGATTGAAGGCAGAGAAAAATTGGACTAAACAGAAATCATCTTAAAACGAAAATCATGAACTTTTTTTTTGGAGCCGTAAAATGATGACATACTGGATTGAAATATGCAGACAGCTAAACAAAATCATTTGCAGTCCAAGATGAGCTTGGACATCTACACATGTATTGAAATGATTAAAGTACCAGGTCGTCAATTATTTGACCGAAACTCAAGATCACCATAATAAGTATGAACCCATAAATTCTGTTTTCCCTACACCTAAAAAGTATAAAAGACTTGTGCATTCTAAATAATTTCCTTTTGATAGGTAAGTTAAGGAGACTCAAATTTATCCTCTTTATTGGGAAGAGAGCTACGTCCCAACTGTTGGGAACCCTAGGGGACATATACTACTTAAATTGATTTTGTGATTAGACAACATGTCACTTAAATTGTAATTGGACAACCATTAACAATAACTTTGATGTGCTAAAAATGGCATTCAGCTAAAATACTTTTTAAGATGTTTAACTAGTAGCACTATCTGAAAAGCAACAGAATAAGCACTTTATCTTTGGTTTTGGCCCCTCAAGAGCATTATAAGTAGGGAAATGGAGCTGTCCATGGGGTAACCATATTTACCCTTTCATTTCTAAGTCAAGTTTAAGGAAATCATCAGAGATGTTGTAACCAGGGATAAAAATATCTCTCTTCACTTTCTTTCTCTTTTCTTTTTTTTTGGGGGCGAAATAAACCATATGGGTTTACATATAGTTTTCTCAAACAATACTGTTTTGAAATGTAATGTCAGCATTTTGAGTTCCAAAAAAGAAAATTAAAAATAAGAAACTAAAAATCTATGACATGTAATCTTAGTAGCCTATGACTTGTAGCAGTTGATGTGAATCTAAAATAATGACAAAAGTATAGGATGCCAAACCCATATGACAGGAACTGCATGAATAACTTGAAACAAGCAATCATTCTATACATTTAGGAGTTTATAACTTTCGTAAATAAAATAAAAAAAACTATTTCAAAGTAACAAAATGTAGGAAGAAAGAAAAAGAAAAGACAGATTATTAAGGTAAAAAAATGAAAATAATAAATTTGTCAGTGGATGATTTGTGACAATCTTCCCTAGCAGGCCTTCTAGAAAGATGGTCGGTGTGAGCCACGCGTTTTGATCTAATTATGTATCAGTGACTAATACCTTGTAGCTCAAAAGCCCAATCTCCTTGGCCAATCTTCCAAAGAAATCCTTTGTCATCTCCACCCCCTGTTGCCACTAATGTACCATCTGTTGGGCTGCATACAACCATGTACAGTTCACCTATGCTCAAAAATAGAGAAGAGAGGTTATCTCTAGAAACTCAGTACTACGATGCATTGCAAAATCAGAGCATAGTTAGTTGTCCATAACTATTCTAGGATCAAAAGCAACCAAACAGGAGCATGTGGTTCACGAACACCAATTAATAGAGCACACTGATTTTCCTACCTCAGTGTAGTAAGAAATCCCATAGCTGGTAAGTGGAAAATAAAGAACACAATCAACAAAGACACACATGATTAGGCTATATTTGATTCCAATCTAGCTATATCAACCAGGACAATTACCTTCATATCACAAAAAACCATAACATTGGAATGGTGAGAACTCATTGGCCCACCTAAGAAACTCAAATCAGAAGTAGATGAATTACTCTAATCAATATTACAAGAATCATACAACATACACTAAGGATGGGAAATTCTAGTTTCTATTTCTCTCATGACTATGGAACAAAAATATAAAAAAGATACTTATATTTGTGCTTGCAGATGTAATCCTATTTTTGTAAAACCTTTAAACACCCAACACTCACTTATGAACAGCCACTTAACATCCACTATTACACTTTCTACGGTGAAGCACCCATTGGAACCGTCAAAGAGAACACCTATACCCGCACATGTATCATGTTATCAAATTCCACCAACACAACTTGTATGACACCAATAAATATTAATAAAAACCCAACCAAACACCATACTACAGCACTCAAGCCAATCCCCAATCAATACAAATATGAGCATGGATTAAAATAAATCAAGTGAACAAGGAAGGAAAATGGTGAAATGCATACCCAAGATAGTGATTCCACTCGAAACTCAAATGGTGTGACGGCTCGCAATTTTGTAATCCACTCGAAACATTCAAGTTTGTTGTAATCAATCAGCAAAATACTTCAAATCTCCATCAATACATTTATTCCTTAGCAGAACAGATCAAGCCTCTGCAAAAAAATACAAAAATACAAAAAAAAACCTAAATCTAGAACAAAAATCAAAACACATTTACTCATTTCACAAGAATCAAGATTGAAAGAAATATTATTACACTCAATTAAATTAAGTGTAATTAAAATATTAATCTAATTTTTTTTATCATATTTTCAATAAAAATGAGATATTTTCATTTCTCAAAGTGTGATATTTAATTATTTTTGTAGTAGTGAAAGAAAATAGTTTTCTTGGGCACTATCAAGTGGGGTGAACTAGTTTTCTTTTTCCCAATATCATAACTGGGATAAGAGATAGTTTTAATACCTAAAGTATGCGATCTTTTTTATCTTTGTCCCTTAAATTTTAATTTTGTCATTTTGATCCTTAAAATTGTCAATTTGAATCAATTTGGTCATAGCTCTTACGTTCAGTGTATATTGTTAATGGGAACAGTATGGCTAAAAAACAGTTTTAGTCCACAAAGTCGTTCTTATCATTTTAATCCCTTAAATTTTAATTTTTATCATTTTGATTCCCAAAGTTGTCAATTTGAGTCAATTTAGTCTTATCTCCAATCATATTATACCACATGTCTATTTACTTTGAATATATATCCTATTATACTGTATCACCATACACAACGTTTGTCACACCCCAATTTTTAATTACTCGGAATCATTACCAAAAGTATTTAATTTAGGTCCATTTTTTTATTTATTTATAAATATCTATTACCCTTGAGTAATAGAAACATAATAATACATGTTCTCTCTCATAATGAATATAATAATAATAATAATACATGCCAAGCTTCCGCTATGGAGTTACAAATAAATAATTACAAACGTTAATATATAGAATTCAATTCTTTCACACCTACCATGAAATTACACATAAAAGATACATGAACTTCTTAACTCTCCAACCAATCAATCTGAATTCTCTTCCTGTAAGAAAAATGAAATAACGAGGGGTGAGCACAATTGCCTAGTAGGAATCTCATAATTCTAAAACAATAACCATCCTATAAATAGAAATGATCATGCATACAGGGTAATACCATATATTAAGGTGATGTTTTATATGTTCAAAATATTATACGTAAAGTATCTTTTTCTTAAAAATTCATTTGAACAATAAGAAAACTTTCTGCCATAAATGTTGTCTCTCATCATTAGGAAACCATAATTCTCTTTAAAAATAAGTGCACTTAAGAAAGAACATCATCTTAAATTTATTAACCCGCTTCCAAATTATTTCTCATTTCATTTTCATTTTAATATTTCTCATTTCATTTCAATTTTTCCCTTATACTATTTCCAATTACTACAACTACATAACACCAAAATCCAAATTTCCTTTATATTCAAAAAGACGATCCTCATACACTTAACTCCCTCTTGTCTAATGATTACATCACATTAACGTTTACATTATCAATTAGAATTCAAGCATAACACAAGAATAACAAACCCTTTTTAATTCAATTTCTCAATTATTTACAAAACAAAACTCGTAATCTTCCCATATAGTCACAAGCAATCCAGTGAGTTCATCATCACCAACTTCTAATCCAATTACCATTTCATTTTCCATTCTTTCTAATAATGTCATATCCAACACCGGATCCATTAACAAGTCATCTCCATGAGTCACACGCTTTACTGGTCACAAGCCGGAAGGAACGTGGAACCTCATGCTTTACCGGTCACAAGCCAGAAAGAACGCAGAACCTCAACATACCACAAGCTTTACCGGGCGCTACTCAGGAAGGAAGGCGGAACCCATTTCAAGCGCCATGTTTTGCCGGCTCAAAATATGGCGGGAAACGGACCCCAAGGTAACATCACAATCCATCATTATAATTAGTGGGCAATGTCAACACATCTTCCATTATTCCCGTAACACATTCGTTCCATTATTCTCGTAACACATTCGTTCCATTATTCCCGTAACACATTAGTTCAATACACATCCACCATATGTTAAAATTCCATTTACATAACAAGTACACAAGATGTTCCACCACCATCTCTATTATTCATCAAATCATTCATTGTTTTTATTACAAAGAAGCATAAAGATTCATCTTTAATGTGTTCACAATTCTTGGGTTCAAATTAGTTCTTTACTTTTTCATATTATTATCAAGTCTTCAAATTCAATTTTCACAACACATTAATTATCAATAACTACACAAGGCTATGAATTCAATCTCCAACATTAATTTCGTTGATATAACTCCGTCATATAACACCGTCATATTTCACAATCTCTCATTTATCATTACTCACGCTCATCTTAACCCAACCTAGACTAAACACAATTTAACATAACTCAATGCAATTCAACATAACACAATAGAATTCTTAAATATTCACTTCATCATTTTATCACAAATCTCATATCATCCATACCATTAACAATTCATTTACCCAAATTTGGTTTCATATTATAACATAATTTAAAAGATCAACAATAAGAGTTCAATCGCAACTTTTATATAAATTTCCAAACACTTCCAAAATTCAATTAAACCTGTATATATGCAATTTAACCCCTCAATTTCACAATACTACTTTCAATTTAAGCAAAACCATCACCCATCTTTATGAACCAAACTAGGGCTTTTAAGAGAAATTAAACTTTTCACAAAAACACATTTTTATTCTAATTCTCCTATTGATTATACACCCAAATCTCCATAACCCAAAATCATAACCCAACAAGTAAACCCCAACACTTCAAACCCTAAACCCCCAATCCCATGATTTATCACAATATGCTTTAACATGTAAATTTTGTATTTGTATAAGGAAAATACCACAAATCTATCTATAAATGAGAGTATTGAAGGAGAATTAGAAACCCCTACCTCTTGAAGCAAGGAGATGACAACCCAAAAATTACCAGCGACAAAACCACGAAACTCTTGGATCAAAAGGAAGCTCTTGACGTGATCTACAATCTTTCTCAAAGGACCAAGGTGAAAAGATCACTCTAGGTAAGTAAATCTAGGGATCTAAGTGAAAAAGTTTGAGTTTAGAAAGAGAAGAGAGAACTCACGGCTTGGGAGGAGAAAGGAGAAAAAAATAATGAGAGAGAAGTGGTTTGGGTCTATTTATAGTAATAGAAAAGTAGCCCTAAGGTCAATAAAAAAATAAGTCCAGAACCACCCAAAGGTAAGGCCCATTTGGACCCAAAATTCTGAAAATAAACACGCAAGGGTCGACCCCTAGTGTGGGGGTGTCTACCCTTCAAGAAGAAATGACAATGCTATCAAGGCAAGGTGTCGACCCTTGGATAGGAAGGGTCGACACTAAATTTTAGCACCTAAACTTAGATTCTGCGATATACAAGGGTCGACCTTTCCCACACTGGTGTCGACCCTTGTGGACAACAACAAGAGACAGGTGTCGACACCACCAAGGCTGATGTCGACCCTAAATTCTAGAAACACTTCCAGAAATTTCATCAACAAGTAAGGGTCGACCCTTAGGAAGGTTAGTGTCGACCCCAGAACAGAATTTCTAAGTTTCCAAGAAACTTTTGCCAAGAACAAACGCCAACAAACAAACCCAATAAGTTTAAATCGGATTGTACTCCTCCAAAACCAACATACAACAACTCCAAAGACTCTCAAAATGAAAATAAAGGGATTAAATACACCTTCCAATAAATTAAAACACCCAAGTGTTACAATGTTTTCCTATTTTATTAAAATAAAATATCATTTTCCTAGTTGTTTTACATAACAAAAACAGATAAATGGTTTAAATTGAAAAGAAATCAAACTAATATGGTTTAAATTGACAAAGTTAAATACTCAAAGTTCATTTTGCTAGAAGGCTCAAACCTAGGATTTTTTTTTTAACTCCAATTATAAATTTTTTGTTAGTGCTACTGTTGTCATGAGTAGGACCATATTTGGATTTTATGCTTAGTTGTTCATGCCAATTGTTTGTACTTAAAATTGTAATTAGTGAATGAAACCACTTTTTTTTGTTAATTTTATGTGCAACAGTTTCTTATCCCCAAGTTCAATATATTAAGCTTGAGCCAGCCTTGAGCACACAAAATTGGGCTAGAGGTCGGACTTGGGAAGGTTTAGACAACTCTAAGCACAAGTTGAGCAACCCCTCAACCCAGCTAAATATGCTTCAGTTACACCCTTAGTTAAAATTTTCTAAAATTGCATGCTAAAAAATTGGCCATAAAAATCAATCAATTTTCATTGTAAATGCAACATGATTTCATTCCCCAATGTTTAAATTTTTTTTCCCCTTAAATGTCTGTCTTGAAAGTGGACTCTTTACATCTATAACTTAATCTGGAGCTCTGAAGAATTGAAAATTTTGATTATAAAAAAGCGTGCATGGGATCATATCTCAATATTTCACCAAAATTAAAATGAAAGTTAATATACAGAGCCTGAGGGTAGACCTTGTATTGTAGAACTTGGAAATCTCTCTCTCTCCCTCTCTCTCTCTCTCTCTCTCTCTCAGTACGAGTTCGCTCACTTTGAAAGTTCAACATGTGTCCACCTCAAACTACTTATTTCCAGCCACATTGCTTAAGAAATAACCCACCTACCCAAGTTGGTTTTTCTTACATCTCTCTAACAATTTCAGTCTCAAACTGTTGCATTACTTGCTTAGTAATACCAACTCCAACTTTTTTTTGTGACTTATGCCCAACCTTTGCTAGCTTTGGGACCACTAGAATTACCACTCTATTTGTTTCGGTAAAATATATTTTGTCCCTGAAAAAGTTTATTACAAATACAAACAAATATTTTTCAACATTTCATTGTGACCTTAAAATTAATGTGCTAGTGATTGTAGTAGTGGTAATGTTGGTGTGGCAGCATCATCGATAATGATGGGGCAGGAATTGTGGTGGTGGAGGTCATCTGATGTTGTTGGTAGGAAAGGAGTTTAGTTCAAAAAATATTTTTCACCCAAATAAACTTTTTTTTATGATCAACAGAAAATGTTTTAGTTAATTTTCATTTTCCTTCATACCAAAAAATCAAAGAACGAAAAAGGTGTTTTTTAGAAAAAAATCCAAAATTAGATGACCTCCACTTAATTTTTTTTCCAAAATAATTTTTCAAAGGAGAGCCAAAAGTAGGGTTTGGTAAGCCCTGTGTTGTATATGCCTTGTTTTTGGTATCGCTTTTAAAAATTTATTTTGGCTTTTATATTTTCGGAAATAAATATCTTAGAAAAACACTCATTAATTTTTTTTTAAAAAAAACTTTTGTGGGAAAGTAATTTTAATTTTTTAAAAAGGTGTTTTTTAGAAGAAAAAAATCCAAAAATAATTTGAGAAAAAATTTTCATGGGAAATACAAAATGGTGTATACCATATATAACTTATAACTAAAGAAGAAAATGACATAATTTCATACTTTTTCAGTCATAACTAAAAGAAAATTATCATAACTAAATACAATATGAGACATAATTAAAATTTCATAAGTCATAACTCAAATAATATCATAACTAAATAAGAAAATCACATAATTAGGCAACACCCACAAAAAATAAAAAAATAAAAAAAAAATTATATAAAAACAAGATTATGTTCTATTATATAACGTGAGCACCCAAGTTATTGTGAACTCCATCATGCTATTTTTGCGTACCAATTTTGCCCAAAAAATAGCAGATTTGGTTTCACAAACTTTGGTGGCAAACATGAAAATTAAAATTTTGCATTAACCACACATTCTACACAAGTCAAAAAACCGTTTCAGTTTACAAATTTTGAATTCAATTGGGACTCTTCACAACCTTTTCTTGCTATAAGGAAACAATCCTATGCACATACATCATGTGTGCCGCGACTTGTAGTTTTGTTTGTCAACAAGCTTAAAATAATTGTATAATGCACAACTTTGTTAACCAATGACGACAAAACCTTACAAACAATTGAGAATAACAGAATCAAAACAACAATAAGAAATAATGGAGTAACAAGAGAGAAGCCCATTCCAATATGCCCTACTGATTAGAAGGGAAAAAACAAAAGAACACAAAGAGATGAATATTCAAGCAATTCTTAAAACTTCACTTCTCTTGCTATAACCCACGAAACCCAATGATATTACTGTTCGATAGTTCAATTTTGTGATGGAAAATCACAAGGAAACACTTAAAATCATGCTTTTTAAACCACATAAACACACACACACACACACACATATATATATAATCAGAAAATCAAAGAACAAAAAATCAAAGAACGAAAATTTACCCGCGGCGGAGAGTGGGAAGAGGGTTTTCAGAGGAGAGCCAAAAGTAGGGTTTGGTATGCCCTATGTTGTATATGCCTTGTTTTTTGTATTGCTTTTAAAATTTTGTTTTTGCTTTTATATTTTTGGAAATAAAAATAATAAAAATCTTAGAAAAACACTCATCATTTTTTTAAAAAAAATTGTGGGAAAATAATTTTAATTTTTTAAAAAGGTGTTTTTTAGAAGAAAAAAATCCAAAAATAATTTGAGAAAAAATTTTCAAGGGAAATACTAAATGGTGTGTATCATATATACCTTATAACTAAAGAAGAGAATGACATAATTTCATACTTTTTGAGTCATAACTAAAAGAAAATTGTCATAACTAAATATAATATGAGACATAATTAAAAATTTCATAAATCATAACTAAAATAATATTGTACGAGCACGAAATAATCTTCTCGTATAATCCTGTTGATCAAGTTTGCACTCCTCCAACCGTCGTTGCTTTACTACCTGAAAACACAAACGTGAGGTAGCCGGCGAGGGTGTGCCAGAAACCTCTCCAATGCCTAAGTCAGCAACATAAACAATAGACAAAAAAGCTCTGTGTATTTGAAAGTAAGAATTGTGATACCTGTACATAGGTTCTATATGAGCTTTTGTAGATTCTGCCTGGCACAATCCTACTAGGACTCAAACTCTCCTCAGCAAAGTCCTCCTAGGAATCACACTCCCAAAGATAATGCCTATCTTGATAATACCCTACTCACTACCAACCAAGTGAGATGACTTAAACCTCCTTACCTCGGTTTGGTAACAATTCAACCGAGCTAGCATGGTCGTGCCCTACGTCCAGACTTAACCGTGCTCACATAGCTCGGTGCTACTTTAGGCAACACCGTAAGTCTTTACTAGTTTAGACAATGCCCTATAGAGCTATCATATACCTCGGTCCTCCTTCCAACGATACCTCGGTCCTAGGATAGCCAGACTAGGCCACTGGTAGCTTGCCTCTAACTGAACTGTCAAGATAAAGGACCAAGCCTCATTACCTTGGCCCGTAGTTCGGCCTAACATCTAGGAGATTGCACCTAGCTGAGTCCATTTCAATAATTGCACTTAGCTCAGCCCAATTTACACAAATTACCCTCTCAATTACCCCTTAATTCCATTTGCAAAGCATGATTGGGATTATTAACTTCCAGCCGAGCTACCCAAGTCCAATCACGTTGAAATAACGATTCCAACCGAGATAAAACAATGATTCCTGCCGAACTTAAGTCTGTTCGGCTTCCTAAACTTGCACCGATCGCACGGCTTGTCGTTTCAAAAAAAGTCTGACATCACATCCTTATCAGGACACGTGGCACATGTCAATTGCTTCCTTGTACTATGCTAGCCGTTTCACATTGCTCGAAAAATTTGAAAAAAGCCCACTGTTTTGCCTCCATCATAAATACAACCCCTTCATTTTGAACAGTCACTTTTTTTACTGTTCATCTTCGTTCTGGAGAGAATCTTTGCATTCTGAGTTCCATATCTGTGCTTCCTGAGCTCTAGTCCCAAACTAAGTAACTACAGCATCCGTTTCGCTTGCCTTCTTGCTGGTTGGATTTTGTCTTCACGCTTTTATACTCGTAAGTTGCTAATGCTTCTCTCTCCTTTTGCTGACATTCCTTTTGATTCATTTCCATACTTCCAGTATTTAACCTCCATTTATGTGTGTTATATTTACCAGAGTGTTTGAGCAATATGCCATAAACCCAAAACCTAAACACACATATATAACCTTCTAAACATGATCTTTGATTAAAAATCATGCTGTGACCGAACTAGGCACTTGTTTGTGACCGAACTATAAATGCATTGATCACCAACCGTGCTATAAACCTTGAGACGGCCCTGTTTTATGGTCGAACTAGGAAATTGTCCATGAACCTGTTATAACCGAGCTACATTTACTTTACTTTGCCCTTAGTTAGCCCAGCTTAATTATCTAGGCATAACACCTTTTATTTCCATTTTGCAGACTTGACTAGGTTGGCCAGGCACACCCTAGCACTTTGCCCCAGGGTGATTTTGCTCAACCGAGCCATCCAAAGTCACATCAGCAGCCGAACTAGGCCTACCGTGCTCATTTTTACACAACAATCTTTAAGTTTAATAGGTAAATACCTGATTCCTGGTAGACTCGCCTGGGGCCATGGCCGAATTCCAAAAAGACTACCATATTCCGATGACGTCCACCTCTCTTTAGTCGAGCTAGACACCACACCTTAGGGGCAAACCGAGCTTCGTCCCATTTACAGTGATATCGATCATAGAAGCCGGGCTTCGGTTCCCTGTACAACCCCTTATATGTGAGTTCCTTAGGCAAACAAGATTGTGTCCAACCTAACTATCCACAAACACTTACAAAATAATAAATGGTATTGCCGAGCTAAACTGCTGGCTTGGCCTCAACCTCGGATTGGCCAAGCTATTTCACCAATATTCGCTCAGCCAAAATGACGATGATTGGGTGTACTACCTCAGAGTAAGAAGAGGCCAAGAAAAAATTATAAAAAACACACCAGGCAAAGACTTAAACGATGACGATTTCTTCTGGGTTTCTAGCCATTTTGAAGATCATGAAGCCCAAATACCGAGCTATAACATAAACTGAAATAAAGGAACTGCCGGTAAGAGCATTTCGGTTTAACTTTATTTGTTGTTCCAATAACCACCATATTATTCCATTACGTTCCTTGTCACTTTTTTTTTTTTCTTTTTTTTTATAGATTTAAACCATCATAAATCACATTACACTTACGCCAATCAAGACGCCCTTCTTGCCACACTTCGATACCGCCACCGCGATTGGGCCGATCTACTAACCTTCGAGCCGACCTACCGGTATAGCGGAAAGAGGAAAACCAGAGTCACTGACTTCCTCCTAGAACCTTCACCCGAGCCAGACCCCCCTCTTTCCCAAATCAACCTAATCCCTCTTACTGAAGAACAGGAGATGGCAAAAAGACGAGCTGTCCGCGCCCTTATTACCGAACAAACCACTTCTTCCACAGTCGAGGCCCAGACTGAGCTGCCTCCAGCTGGTAACACACGTGAGGCCGTGGTCGCCCTACCAATTGCTAGAGCCTCGTCATCTCAGCCTAGCAAAAGACCGCGTACCTCGGCCCGCCAAACACAGCGTTTGGTTGACAAAGAAAAAAACCAAACAGCCTAAGGTTGCCCTCCCTAAAACACTCATAAGTAGACACCGAGCTACCCCATCTCCCCCTCCAGCGTGGGCACCAGTTGTGTCTTTCAAGGACCGCGTTGTGACTACGTCCGATTCTGTTTGCGCCGAAAAGGACCATCTTCTGGCATTTAATTTGGCAAAAAGTGTCTATCTTCCAACCGACATGGAGCACCATGTCCATCTAACCAAGCTGAAGGCCATACGATCTGCCAACAAATCGTTTATTTCGGTAATGCTGAATTCCATTTATATTCTGAATTTACCACAAACTTGTCGCTCGTGTAACAACCCAAATTTTTAATTATGCTATAGAATTTATACTAATATTATTTAATCTCAGTTAAGAAAATATATGATTTATTATTATGCGTAATTTTATATAATAATATAATTATGAAAAGTTTAGGGGTCAAAATATAAAAAATAATAACATAGATAATATTAATAATAATTTATTTTCTGTTAATATATGATAAAATGTAATTTAATTAGAAATTAAATTAATTTATATAATTATATTAAAATATTGGGTCAAAAGGTAATTATCTTAAATATTTATTTAGGATAAGATCAAATCTATATAATAATTATCGAATCTGGAGAGAAGGATAAGGATGGGCCACGCGTTGGCCAACTGCTGGTCGTCCCTCCCTATAAATAGGGAGGCGTTGCGCCTGGGTGGAAAAATGAGAAGAAAAGAAAGAAGAATAAAAGAAAGAAAAGAAAGAGGAAAGAAAGAGAGAAGAGAAGAGAAAGGAAATAATAGTGGAAGTTAAAAAGGATCTTTGATAGTGGAAAAGAGAGTAAGGTATTAATGATAAGGTGAGTTATATTATACCTTAAGTTACCAAAATGTATTTTACTTATGTTTTGACTTACCAAAATCTATTTTATATAAGTATGTTTTATTAGTATATTAATAAAATTTATGTTTTATAAAGATTCTGTTTTACATAAGTTATGTTTTATTTATATATTATTAAAAGTTATGTTCTATAAAGATTTCAGTTACGTGGTTTTATTTCTGAATCCTATTTGCTTAAAAGGAAACCCATGGATATGTTTGTTTATATTTTAAAGAATATTTGACTGTGACCTTATAAACAATTATGTTTTGTAAGTACCACCACGGAAGTCCCATGCCTTGGGGGACTTAAATAATCATTGACTTCTGTTTGGTTACTTCATGGCCAATCTGCACGTGGCCCTCGCCCAGGGGTAACAATACTGTGGCATATGTTCATATGGCCCTCGCCCAGGGGTAACAATACTGTGGCTTATGTTCATGTGGCCCTCGCCCAGGGGTAACAATACTGTGGCTTATATTCACGTGGCCCTTGCCTGGGGGTAACAATACCATGGCTACTTGTGCGCCAGATGTTGACCTTTGTGGTTGTCGGTACCATGGTTGTGGTTACATAACTTCTGTATTTCAGTTCTGCTACTTAAATGTTTTCTGCTACTTAAATGATTTGTTTATATAAATGTTTTGGCCTAACTAACGATCCATGGTTATTTCGTGTCCCTTATACTCTTTGTATAATATTTCTCACTCTGCCATGTGCTTATAGTTTTTTACCAATTTTCAGGAAACATGCAATTCATAATTAGCCTTTGGAAAGTCTTAGATGCGGGGTTGCGGAATAGATGCACGCACAACACTTTTCTGATATTTTCTATGTAAATAACGACCTTTTTGGTCAATATAATTTTGTAATAAAAATAGAAGCTCCAGTGATTATTTTGGTACCCTTATTTAAATATTTTTTCCGCTTGCGTTTATTGATTTGTTTAAGAATTGGCCGTAGGTAACTTCAGTTACTGGCCATCACAATGCTTAACCCTTGGATACGGGGAGCGGGTCGTGACAGCTCGGTTCTTCTAACTGTAGATGTTCTGCAGGCTATGCAAAAGATCCAAATTGCCCATCAACGCATGCTGGAATTGTGAAAAATGACAAAGGCAGCCATTGCAGATGACAAAGCCAAGGAAGCCGAGCTGAAGGAGCTCCAAAAAAAATTTGCCGAACTGAGCGCTGACCGCGATCGCTTGGCCGAGCTTGTCAGTACTGCTGAGGAGGACAAGCAAAAAGCTCTGGCCGAGCGAAAGGATCGTTACCTTCGGGAGCTTACTAAATTAGAGAGGAAAAAAGATACCGAAATAAAGGCACTTCAAAAGCAAATGAAAGATGCCGAAGAGCGCGGCTTCAAAGAGGGTGAGGCAGTCTACGTCAAACAATGCGAGGCCACAAAAGGTATCTTCTTCAAGAGTGGTTGGAAAGCCGTGCTAGAGAAGCTCGATCATGCACCCGACGCAGACATTTTTGTGAATCCCCCCCACACTACATACCGAGCTACATGGTGGACTACGCAAATGCAGTCCAACAGACGCTTCTGCAAGAGGGGGAGGAGGAAGAGAAGACCCTTAATCTGGTAAATGCTTCACCTGCCGACACAAACCTCAGTCGTCAGCCTTCTTTGCCTATCACGGTTGACGCAGAGTTGTCGACCGAACTACCCCATAAGGCAGTTGCCCAAACAGGCCTTCCTTCTGGTGAGCTCCAGGTTGATCTGGACGCTGACCTTAATGACTTATTTGCTTGAGACATTCCCTGTATTTATTTATTTTTATTTTTTTTGTGTTTCCTTTTGTTTTGACAGAATGTAACCGAGCTACAAGCCTCTCCATTTGTACTCAATTTCAAATGAATGAAAGAACCTTTTCTTTTTTTGACATCTTTTTGTACAGTTTACATCACTTTTCCGCTTTCTGGTGTAAGCAGTTTTGCTGCATACCCAGCTGGCCTAATTAGCTAGGTCATGCCTTTTCATGCCCACCTTGTTCGGCCGAGATACTTATCCTGACTGAAAAATAACTTTGGGAAACTGCAAAAACTTTTGTAACCAAGATGTGTGCCTAGATCCTTATCTCGGCTAAAAGAAAAATAGGTTTGATTAACCTGCCAATGTACTTGAGCCTAGATCCTTATCTTAGCTTGAGGGATGAACTAAGTGTTGGTCAAACCTACCCACCTTCTTGAGCCAAGATCCTTATCTCGGCTGAAGGAGAAAAAATCTGTTGTTCAAACCTGCCAACTTTCTTGAGCCTAGATCCTTATCTCGACTGAAGAAGAAAAATTTGTTGGTCACACCTTGCCAACTTCCCTGAGCCTAGATCCTTATCTCGGCTCTAGGGACGAGCTAAATATTGGTCAAACCTACCAACTTCTTGAGCCTAGATCCTTATCTTGGCTGAAGAAGAAAAATTTGTTAGTCACACCTGCCAACTTCCCTCAGCCTAGATCCTTATCTCGGCTCTAGAGACGAGCTAAATGTTGGTCAAACCTACTAACTTTCTTGAGCCTAGATCCTTATCTCGGCTAAACAAGAAAAATTTGTTGGTCAAACCTGCCAACCATCTTAATTGCCCCCAGTCAGCAATAAATATGAACAACTTGTACATACAAAGGAAAGAATTTTATTGAAAAAAAACTACTTATTTTTATTTGCAAAAGAAAAATTACAAGTGCTTTAAGAAATGGCTAAAAATAAAATAGTTTGAGGTTGGCCGTGTTCCATGGCCTAGGAACAGCCTTGTTGTCTGTATCTTCTAAGTGATATGCCCCTTTTTCCCGCTTAACCAATCACTTTGTATGGTCCTTCCCTAACTTGTCATCTCCAGGTACTAAAGTGTTGCCCATTACTTTGCGCAGTACCCAATCTCCAATCTTGAATTGTCTTGGGTGCACTGTTTTGTTGTATTTTCTAGACAACTCTTGTTGATATGAAGCAATGTGCATCAATGCCCTTTCCCTTCTTTCTTCTGCGAGGTCGAGTTCTAGGGCTATGGCCTCTCCATTCAAGTTTGGATCAAAATTTTTGTTTCTAATAGTGAGGAGGCCCACTTCCAGGGAGATTACTGCCTCCATGCCATAGGCCAATGAAAAAAATGTTTCACCAGTTGACCGCCGAGGTGTAGTACAGTAAGCCCATAAAACATGGGAAGTTCCTCAACCCACTTGCCTTTTGCTCTTTCCAACCTCTTCTTCAAACCGTCTAAAACTACTTTGTTGGAAGCCTCAGCCTGGCCATTAGCTTGGGGGTACGCCGGTATAGAGTTGTAGAATTCTATCTGTATTCTTCGCAAAAGCCCCTAAAGATTTTTTCATCAAACTGAGTGCCTTTGTCAGATATTAAAGCCTTGGGTATGCCGAACCGAGTTATGATGTTCTACCAGACGAACCTCTTGACGTCTTTTTCTTTTATGGATGCAAGTGCTTCTGCCTCCACCCAATTTGTGAAATAGTTTGTTACTGCGAGAAAAAATTTTCTGTTGCTGGGCACAGTTGGGAGTGGTCCTACTATATCCAAGCCCCACATTGCAAAGGGCCACGGGCTGGTCAATGGTAGAAGCTCTCTAGCTAGTTGATGTATTTGGCGTGCGAACTTCTGACATTTCTAACATCTCTTGACATACTTCTCTAAATCTACTTGCATGTACGGCCACCAATATCCTTGTGAAATTGCTCTGTAGGCCAGCGATCTTCCTCCTTGGTGGCTTCCGTAGACGCCTTCATGTATTTTGAATAAAAATGTCTCAACCTTACTGGGATGGACACACTTCAAGTAAGGTCCTGTAAGGATTTTTTGTACAATGCTAGTGATGGAGAGAGCCAAAATCGCTATGATTTTGCTCTAATTTTGCTGGCTTCTTTCTTTTCTTTAGGTAAGATGTCATCTTTTAAAAATACTATGATGGGGTCCATCCAGGAAGGGCCCAGCTCGGCAGAACACACTTCAACTACTTCGGGTTCCTCAATACTTGGTCTGGGTAGGAAGTCAATCAGCAATGGGTATGGGATAGATGTATCTGCCATTGACATAAAACTGGCCAGCTCATCTGCTTTACTATTTTCCTCCCGGCCAATTTGCTCTATCTGGATTACTTCAAACTTCATGATTTCCTTTTCTGACCAAGTCTTGGTACTCAGCTATCCTATCATCTTTTGCCTCGTAGTTGCCTGAAATCTGGTTGACTACCAGTTGGGAGTCATTGTACACCATCAGCTCGGTGGCCTTCATACGAAATGCTAATTTTAAACCTGTTAGTAATGCTTCATACTCCGCCTCGTTGTTGGATGCTGGGAAGCCAAGGTTGACGCCTGTTCAATTATTAGGCCATCCAATGAGATGAGGACTATGCCAAGTCCTGCACTGACCTGGTGGATACTCCATCCACGAAGAGTTTTCCACATCTCTCCAACGAATAGCTTCTAGCAAGTAGGAGGGATCGGATGATGTCTTAGGATCAGGGGCGTTGCTGATGCCTTCTTTCAGGTTAATGTCTACCGTTAGGCTTCGATCCTCACTGTCTGACTATCTCAGGACTTTACTTTTGGATGAGTCCTTGCTGGCAATGCTGCGATCTGTTCCTTCTTCCCATTCTTCAGGGCTGAATGGCTTGCTGTTTAGTTAAGCGTCCTACTTTGGGGGTTGCGCCATTCCTGCGGCACTATCCCCCCTTCTTTCGGTTGCTTCGGTCAAATCGATTGAGTAAACATGATGACTACCTGGTGCGAACTTGGCCACGAAGTCTGCCAAAGCTTAGGCCTTTATCGCGGTTCTTGGTTGAAACTTAATGTCAAATTTCCCTAACTCCACTGCCCACTTCAAAATTTCTCCAGAAAAATCGGCACTCTCAAATAAGGCTTTTAAGTGGAAAGCAGTTAAGACAACCATTGTGTGGGCATGAAAGTAGTACAATAACTTTCTTGACACAATTATCAAAGCTAAGGTCAGCTTTTTCAACGGCAGGTACTTTGTTTTAGTGCCCAACAATGTCTTCCTCACATAAAAGATAGGCAGGTGTTGTATTCCTTCAGCTTTTACCAACACTACGCTAACTGCATGTTGGGAAACTACTAAGTACAAAAAGAGCTCCTCTCTTGGTACTGGGGTTACTAACAACAGAGGAGAGGTCATGTAGTCTTTCAAGCTTTCCAGGGCGCAGTTGCACTCATCATCCCACTCAAACTTGGCCTTCAGTGCCTAGAAGAATGGTCGACACCTGTCTAACGACCGACTTATGAACCGGTTGAGCGCGACTGCTAGGCCAGTGAGATGCTGCACCTCTTTGACTTGTGTTGGGCCTCTCGAGATCTTGGATGGCTTTGATCTGAAAGGGATCAGCTTTTATACCTCGGTTGGTCACTAGAAAGCCCAGGAATTTGCCTAACCCTACACTGAATGCGCACTTAGATGGGTTCAGACGCAACTTGTGGGACTTCAAAATTTGAAACATTTCATCTAGGTCCCTGAGATGGTCCCTCTCATCTCTGCTTTTGACCACCATATCATCTATGTAAGCCTCCATTGTTCTGCCTAATAATGGTTCAAACATTTTGGTGATCATCCGTTGGAATGTAACCCCTGTGTTCTTTAGGCCAAAGGGCATGACCTTGTAACAATATAGTCCTCTGAGTGTTGTAAATGACATGACCTCCTGATTCGGTTCATACATAGCGATCTGATGGTAACCGCGATACGCATCAAGAAAGCTAAGTCATTTATGCTCTGCTGTTAGGTCCACCAGTTGGTCTATTCGTGGTAGGGGAAAGCCGTCCTTTGGGCATGCTCTGTTGACTATTTTGTAGTCCACGCAAAAACGCCATTTGCCGTTCTTTTTTGGTACCACTACAGTGTTGGAAATCCACCTGGGATAGTGTACTTCTCTGATTGCTCCTGCCTCCAGCAAGTTTCCCATTTCCTCTGCCACTATTTCTGCATGGTGGAATGTCGATCGGCGAGTTCGCTGTATAATTGGTCTGGCAGTTAGATGGATATTAAGTTGATGGCAGATGACATTAGGGTCAATGCCAAGCATGTCATATGGCGTCCAGGCGAACACTTCAATGTTAGAGGTCAAAAATTCCATGATCTCTATTCTCTCGGTGCTGAACACAGATGAACCGAGCAAAAAGAACTTTTCTGGGTTCTCTTCACCTATCCTTACCTCTACCAAGTCTTCCATTGCCTTCTGTTCGGCTATTTTGCCTACGTTTGCAAACAATTCGTTGCTTTCTAGCTCTTCTACCATCTGTACAAACCCTTTTGCAGCTCGGCTGCCGTTTACTATGACAAAGCATTGTTTTGACATGATTTGGTCCCCTAAGACTTTTTCAATCACTTCGATTTCGTTGGGGAACCGTAACACCTAATGGTAGGTTGACGCCACCGATTGCATGGTGTGTAACCATGCTCTTCCCAAGATTATGTTGTAAGTGGAAGGGACTTTCAATACCCAAAATTCCACCTATTTCGTCATCAGTTCCTGCCTTGATTGGCAGAATTATCTTGCCCACCGGCCACTCTAGCATTGAGTTAAAGCCGACTAAGGGAGATATTACAGGTGCCAGGTCTCTATCCTTCAATTTTAGTTGCTTGAAGGTCTCGTAGTACACTATCTCATAGGAGCTCCCTTGGTCTATTAGGATCCGCTTGATGTCGAAGTTCTTGACACGCAAAGTAACCACCAATGCGTCGTTGTGAGGGCATTGTAACCTTGCTAAGTCCTTGTCAGAAAAAGGAGATGACGTTCGTTGCCTCCGTTTTTTCCCTTTTAATAGTAGGTTGTGCACTTAGTACCTCTCTTAAGTATTCAACCTTTTTGATCATCCCTCTGAGCTCACATACCCGCTCGAGCTTGACGATCCCATATATCACATTGATTATACTATGGGGTGGACCGTCGACCGGCATCCCATTTGGCCTGTTGCGGTCCTGAGGGGGGTGGCGGTTGTGTTCCCCCCTCTATATACTGGTCCAGGTGACCAGCAACCACTAACTTCTCCAGATGTTACCTCAATGGTGTACAATTTTCAGTTCGGTGCCCCTTTTCATCATGGAAGGTGCAACAGTACCTTTCATCGTAGCCCTTCTGTGCTTCTCCCAACTTGGCTGGCCGCCGAACGAAGGGTTCGTCGCGTATCTCGCTAAGAATCCGGTAGATAGGTTTGTTAAATACTGTGGTGATGTTAGTGTAGACTCTTAACTTTCTTGCTTGGGGGTCCTCTCTGTTAGCTCGTCTGTCTCGCCCATTCTTGCTCAGTTATTCTTCTTGCCTAACTATGTTTACCTTTGCCGTAGGCTTTCTAGTCTGACATCGCTGTTGTGCCAGTTTTTGCTTTGGCACGTGTGACATTTTCTTCTACTCAGATGTTCTGATGCACTCTTTCCATTAGGGTCTCCATTGTGAATGGTGGATTCATTGTCATTGAATCTCTTAATTTATTGCCAGCTGGCAAACCTCGCTTGTACTGCGCAATAGCTAGGTTTGTGGGGCAATCTCAATCTGATTAAAAGTTTTCCAATACCAATTATTGTAAGACCTCATTGTTTTCTTCTCGCCTATATCTATAGAGAGAAGTTGGTCAATCTCCACAGGCGTTTTGGTGTTTGTTCTGAATTTGTCTACAAATCCCTCTGCTAGTTGCGCCCATGAAGCCATGCTACCTTCTGGCAAACTTTCAAACCATGTTAGACCCAGGTCACCAAGGCTGAAAGGGAAATAAGATACACATTAGAGCCTCGTTTCGCCGATACACTGCCATGACATGGCAGGAAATGGCTCAAGTGCATGTAGGGGTCCGACTTTCCTTCATAAATAGTGAATTTGGGATGGTGGAAGCCGGAGGGTAATGGTGCGTTCTCTATCACCGGAACAAACGGCGAGCTTTGCAACTTTGCTAACTGCTTTGTCTGTCGGTTCATAGGCAAGGTGTGGCTCTGGCATTCCTACCTCAGCACTCCTATGTGTTCTAGGAGCCAACCGTTGTAGTGCGGAGACTCTGCGGGGGTCGCAAGCCTGAGTGTCTTTTGTCTTCTCTCCTTCAAGCCCTTTTCTCAAGCACTGTCCGCAGGTCCGCCGACCTAGGCAACTTCGTGTGCCTAGATGTCGTTTGGTGTGAATGTGAGGGCCAATAACTGCTTCTTTCTGTGTGAGACCTTTCAGTCCTCGTTCTCTCAGACCTGGAGTAATGAGTCCTGGAAGTCCTCGATTGTGTATCGCCTGACCTGAGGCTTCTACTTTTAGCTTGTGATGGTGTGATTTGTCTATCACAATCTTCTGAGTAGCGAGGGTGCGCCCTGCTCTTGCCCACCTCTTCTTCCACCGCCCATTTGCCCTTTATCTGGTGCTTCATAGTCTCCATGTCTGCCGCCACCCTCCGTATCAATTCATCTTGCTCCCTTACCCAATCTTCTAGAACTTGAGGATCCAACATTCACCTCTGCCTTTCAGGGCTTTGGGAGCGACGAGGACTAGAGCCCTGTCTTTCATAGGTATCCGTTCGCGGATTCCGTTGCTGGGGGTCTAACTCTGCCATGGGCGGGATAAAAAGTAAGCCTTCGCGCCTTCCGCCCTCCTACAGGGTTTGCCCATCAATGGCAGAGTGTGGCAAGTCTTCATTGTGCGCTATTGAAATCAATTGAAAGAAAACTTAATCAAGAGGTTCATTCTTTGTGATTGCAATTCCCACAGACAATGCCAATTGTACGAGCACGAAATAATCTTATTGTATAATCCTATTGATCAAGTTTGCATTCCTCCAAATATCGTTGCTTTACTACCTGAAAACACAAACGTGAGCTAGCCGGCAGGAGTGTACCGGAAACCTCTCCAATGCCTAAGTCAGCAAAACAGACAATAGACAAAAAAGCTCAGTGTATTTGAGAGTAAGAATTGTGATACCTGTACATAGGTCCTGTATGAGCTTTTATAGATTCTGCCTGGCACAATCCTAGTAGGACTCCAACTCTCCTCACCAGAGTCCTCATAGGAATCACACTCCCAAAGATAATGCCTATCCTGATAACACCCTACTCACTACCAACCAAGTGAGATGACTTAAACCTCCTTACCTCGGTTTGGTAACAACTCAACCGAGCTAGCATAGTCGTGCCCTACGCCAGACTTAACCGTGCTCACACAGCTCGGCGCTACTTTAGGCAACACCGTAAGTCTTTACTGTTTAGACGATGCCCTATAGAGCTATCATATACCTCGGTCCTCCTTCCAACGATACCTCGGTCCAGGATAGCCAGACCAGGCCACTGGTAGCTTGCCTTTGACCGAACCGTCAAGATAAAGGACCAAGCCTCATTACCTCAGCCCGTAGTTCGGCCCTAACATCTAGGAGATTGCACCTAGCTCGGTTCATTTCAATAGTTGCACTTAGCTCAGCCCAATTTACACAAATTACCCTCTCAAATATCATAACTAAATAAGAAAATCACATAATTAGGGGATACATATAATACACCCCTTTCAAGGGTGTGTATATTAGAATTTCCCAATTTTCATATCAAATTCCGAATTTCTCTTTTAAATAACGCAAAAAAAAAAAAAATCCAAACAATTGTTAAAGTACTCGGTCCATAAATCTAATTTTAGATTTCTTTAGTTTAAAAGTCCACCCACTGAATTACTATGTCCATAAGGACATGTTTATGCAAAAAGACTAAACTACCCTTATACGATCAACGCATATCTGTTCCTCCTATAATCAAACCCCTCTCTCTTTCTCCTCCATATTTCTCTCTCTATCTGTTTCATACCACCCACCGTTCTCTTCCATTCTCATTCTTGAAACCCTAACCTCAAACTATCTCTCTCCTCCATCTCTCTCTTTCTCTCTTCTATGTCTTCAATGGCGTCTTTTCGCTTTTCTACCCTAATTTTAGGGCTTTTGCTCATGGTTTCACTAATCTTACCATAGCCTTCGTCGTTGCTTCTATCACGATCGGTGCCGATGCCGGTGCCTAGGGTTGGATTCACAACTAGTTAAATTTTAAAATTTATAAGATTAGTTCGAAGTAACTAAATTAAATAATGCAGCAAAATGAAATAAAAGATGTAGATAAATATTTGAAACATACATGGAAATTATTATTTATGTAACAGATAATAAATAAATACGAAAAGAAACATGATGTTTATATCAAATCTGGGTCCTGATCAATGAGGTAAAACCATTATTCCTTAAGTTTCTTCACCTGAAAGGGTTTTAATAGCTATAAGCACATGGTAGAGTGAGAAATATTATACCAAGAGCATAAGAGTATACAAATCACCATGGATAATTATTTAGGCTAAATAATGAATAGTTTGGTTCGAATAAATCATTTTGAATAACAAACATATAATACAAACAATCATAATCACGATACAGAACATACCAGAGGATCAATGGATCCATGATAGACAGAGGGTCATGAAGTGACTAATCTGAGGGCCAATGGTTATTTAGGTCCATCAAGGCATGTGACCATTAGAGGGTCACTAAAGTGACAATTTACAAAGCAGCACTGTTAGGGGGCCCGAATTTGGGTGCCCCTAATGGCTCAAATTTCCCTATCAGGTAAAAAAAAAAACAAAAAAAAAAACAAAGTTACTAAAACTAGAAATTTTGAGCCATTTGAGCCACAGTTTTTAGGGCCACCAATAATTTTCCTTTACAAAGCCAATGGTTATTTTAGTCCCTAAGGTATGAGACCGCCGTGATGGTACTTATAAAAATAAATTGTTATATACTCATAATCAAATAAATTTCAAAATTTAAATAATCATATCCATAGATTTTAATTCTAAATAAATAGGGCTCATAAAATAAATAACATAATTGAATGTTAATACAATTAAAAAACATGATTTACATAAAATAATAAAATAATTTATGATTACTGAAAATATAATATAACTTATTTTAATATTGACCGTACTATTTTCTTTCTATTTTCTCCGATTTCCACGACTCTTCTCCGTACTACCTTACTGGTTTATTGTTGTTGATTAATTAATTTATTTATTAATTTTTTTCTTCTACTGCCTGGTTACTGCTTCAGTGCCCCTTTTATACTTAAGCCTAAGGAGGCTATTCATCCTTCAAGTACCAAGGTGAATCACCATCCATGCATTAATTCTACTACAGGTGGCTTATGCTGGGAATGCCACCATTGAGCTTACCTTTCCCTTAATTTCATCCTAACCCTAAATATTTTGATAATTTTATGATTGTTTTGATTTGAACCCAAACAATAATTTAACCACATTGTTGTGTTTTTTTGGCAACAATGCTTCTAATTTTAAATTAGATCACATTTTAACACGTATAATTATAAAATCAAATATTTTATTTTACTTTATTTTTATTTTATTTATTTATTTATATTAAATTAATTAAACAATTGGGAGCTTTGACGAAGTCCGACAGTTGGATTTCATGGGCCATACACAGTTGGATTTGATGAAAAAAATTGATTTATGCTGTCTTTGGTTGGAAGATTTGAGAAGGAAGTTGGAAAGGGAAAGGGAAAGTAAAATGTGAATAAAATATAATTCCATTTCACCTAGTTTCACACACCTTTTCCCTTTCCCTTTCCAAATCCCTCTCCAAATCCCCCAACCAAACACAGCATTAAGGAGTGGAGATGCTCTAAGAATGCTTTGTAGAAGAAGCTAAACTAAACTGATACAATTGTTTGGTGGAGAGGAAAGAATGTTTTCTTGCATCTTCCATTTTGTAAGTTCCAAGAGGAAAGCTTTTAGTCGGTTGATAGGTGACAATCATGACTGTGGTTTGTGTAATTGAGTACCCTAATGAGAAGTCGATGGGTGTTTTATGAATTTTCAACTGATGGTTCTTGTGGAATTCATTGTGTGATTCTGTTAGGAAGTGTGATCAGAAAGTTTTAGTTAAGCAGTTGTACTGTCATTTTGATCTCGAAAGTGCAGTTAATAGGAATAACCAAAAGATATTGCTATAATATCCCACAACACAAGTTCAGGTTTTGGAAGTAAGAACCTTGGGTTATTGTGTTGATTGTGTCCGAAACCTTGGTATGTTTAAATTGCTATAATTTCATGTTATAAATGATTTTCAATCAATCTATCACTCAATCACAGGCCGCTCTGTCATTGTCTTTGTTTCAGGTGGGCAAAAGGATTGAAAGACTTTTGATACCCAAATTCATGCCGAGAACATATATATATTCAAATAAATATGCAAACTTCGGGAATAAGGGCCAGTTGCATTGGGATGTTTTCTAATTTCTGATAGAATTTCAGTTATATTTTGCATGAATCTTGCCAATCCCCATTGAATGTCATGAAGCTTCTTTATACTAGTTATTTTTCTCTTGGAAATCTTTCTAGAAAGGAGTTGGAATCACATAAGAGTAAGCTGAGCTAACATCACTATGGCGTAGATAGCCTTAGCCACACTGAAGTGATGATGTTTCTTGCACACAAAAATATGAAAAAAAGATGTAAATCTTTGTCTGCTTTGTGTGATTGTTGTATATGTGTAGTAGTAATTCTTTTATTCATATTTCATCACTGGTGTATGCGTTTGATACAACAATATGGAGATCAAAATAGCCAGATTGCTATCAGCTGCATATATTTGAATTTGAATTTGTTTGGTTTTATTTAAGAATTTGATGTGGCCTGGCATTGTCAAATATGTTTGAATAGCACACCTGCAAGTTCCTTTATGTCTGTTCTACTTATACATTTGAAGAGGCATAAGGTTATTTTCTTTTCATTCAGTTCAAATTCATTACAGATCATCAGTATTCTTTATATTTTAAAGTTTCAATGCCGTAATTTTCTCTGCTTGTAAACAAATATTATATTTTTGGCATGAAGGTGCGTGCTTCGTGAATGTGTACCAAAGAAACTACTTGTGTTCACATCCAAATATTCTCACGAATTTGAAGAGTCGTGGTTTTGGATGGAAATATGAAACTGAACCTGTACGAGCACAGAATAATCTTCTCGTATAATCCTGTTGATCAAGTTTGCACTCCTCTAAACATCGTCGCTTTGTTACTTAAAAACACAAACGTGAGCTAGCCGGCGGGTGTGTGCTGGGAACCTCTCCGATGCCTAAGTCAGCAAATAGAAAATAGACACAAAAGGTCTGTGTATTTGAGAATAAGAATTGTGATACCTTTGCAAAGGTCATGTCATGAGCTTTTATAGATTATATGTGGCACAATCCTAGTAGGACTCTTACTCTTCTTAGCAGAATCTTGACTGGATTCTTACTCTTATCTTTGGAACACTCTCCTCACTGCAAACCAAGTGAGATGACCACACTCTGTTTGGCTGCCGATGCCCAACCGAGATACCTTGCTCTAAACTGCACCACCACACACACACAGTGTTTTACCAAACTGTGCATAGCTCAGCACTCGAGGAATAAAACACCCCGGTTCATGTGTGGACTCTACAAGTGACCCATCCAGCCATCACCTTCGACCGACCTACAACAAGCTCAGCCCAAAACCAGGCTACTCACTGCTGGTTACCTCGGCCCGCTAAACGGCCCAACATGTGCCATCCATTTCACCTAGCTCAGGCCCAATTGTGGTTTTCACAAATTACCCTCTCAGAACCCAAGCATGATTGGAGCACCCTGATGGCTAATAAGAATGCTGAATTGCAGCGCCTTATTGGTATCTACAAGAACATTCTGAAAAATGCTGGTGTCACTTTGATTGAAGGGCATGGAAAGGTTGGATGTTGTGTGGCCCATAATAACATTTTAGTGTAGTATTTGTGGAAAAAATTCCATCGACATGTATTGACATTTCATTGTTTTTGTAACTATTGCATTGACTTGTATGACAGTTGTATACACAGATTGTGGACCCACACACAGAGGATGTAGATGGGAAACTCTACTCGGCAAGGCATATACTAGTTGCAGTTGGGGGACGCCCTTCCATTCCTGAAATTCCTGGAAGTGAATATAAAATAGATTCAGATGCAACCCTTGATTTGCCTTCAAGACCTGAAAAAATCACAATAGTTGGGGGAGGTTATTGCACTTGAGTTTGCTGGAATCTTTAATGGTTTGAGAAGTGACGTCCATGCAGTCATACAACAGAAAAAGGTTTTGAGAGGTTTTGATGAGGAGGTGAGGAATAACAAACAACATTAGTGTAGTTGGTTAGTCATACTTGGACAAAAGTTTCTCCTGATGCCACAAATCTTGCATTCTTTGATTGCCACAGGTCAGAGATTTTGTCGTTTGAACAGATGTCTCTAAGAGGGATTGAATTTCACACAGAGGAGTCACCTCAGGCTATCCTTAAATCGGCAGATGGTTCACTATCTTTGAAAACTAACAAAGGAACAGTTGAAGGTTTTTCTCATATTATGTTTGCAACAGGCCGCAAGCCTAATACGAAGGTTTGATTTTTTAATGTTGTGGTTGTCTTCTCTCTGCACAGGCCTTGTGGTCATGGTTCCTCTCTGTCATCATTTTTTTCTTACTTCAAATTTTGACTTGGTGCTCAGAAATTGGTAACCTAATAAAGTTGAAAGTGATCTAGAATGGAGAAGTCATACAATTTAATAGAGCTTATATAAATTCTGTGCTGAAAATGTGTATGCTTAACCATTTTTCGATGATTGATACATGGACTCCTATTCCATTGCAGAATTTGGGGTTAGAGAAGGTGGGGGTAAAAAGGGTAAAAATGGAAAGGAATGGAGCGATAGAGGTAGTGTCTTTGGTTTTTAGACTTCTCTTTTACTTTTATCACTTTATCTCTCTCTAATTCTTCAACCTGGTGCATTTCCTTGTATTGCTTTCTGTTGAATGCTTCTTTAGGTTGATGAGTTCTCCCGTACATCAATTCCATCCATTTGGGCTGTTGGAGATGTTACAGATAGGGTGAATTTAACTCCAGTTACTTTAATGGAGGGAGGGGCATTGGCGAAAACTCTTTTTAGGAATGAACCAACAAAACCGGATCATATGTATTTTACATGTCCTGTGATAAATTGTATAATAGCCTTAAGCATGTGGGAAAATCTCTGAAGTGCTCCTAGGGATGCATCGGTTAGTAGCTTATTGGGTTTGTGGGAGTTTAGGAGACCATTTAATGACCATTAGACTGTTTTCTACACTCATTTCCTAGTTTGAGCTGTATGTGCGAATCTAGGAGGCTATTTGATAACCCTTGGATTGTGCTTTATATTGAGTTCTAGTTTCTAAGGAGAAAGTTTAGTTGAATATTTATTCAGTAATGGTGATTTAAGTTCATGGCCAGTAGCTTTCTGACCAGATTATTGCTTTTGAGTCGGGCTATTCCATCTGCTGTGTTTTCCCAGCCACCTATTGGACAGGTCGGCCTTACGGAAGGAAGAACAGGTGTTGCAAATTGTGAACTATATCTACAACAGCTTCAATTGTCTTGTTGTGCTTATTATTTAAGGATTTTTGCAGACTGTAAATGAATATGGTGATGTTGATATCTTCACAGCAAACTTCAGGCCCTTGAAGGCTACACTTTCTGGACTTCCAGACCAGATTTTCATGAAACTTATAGTATGTGCAAAGACAAACAAAGTCCTTGGGTTGCACATGTGTGGAGAGGATTCACCAGAAATTGTGCAGGTTTTCCCGCCTCTAAGTTCAGTGCTTTTCTGAAATTGTTACAATATTTACAACTGATAGAATTTTGTTTAATTGAATTTCAGGGATTTGCAGTTGCTGTGAAAGTTGGCTTGACAAAGGCTGAATTGGATGCCACAGTGGGTATTCACCCTACATCAGCTGAGGAGTTTGTCACTATGAGGACTCCTACAAGGAAGATTTGAAATGGCCCTCCACCAGAGGTTTTGTCTACTTAGAACCTTGTCAATTATGAGATATTTATATAAATATATTCCTTTAATTTTTGAAGTTATGGATTTGTTGCTGCTTCTGCCTACCCAACCCAAAGAAGAAAAAGGATGAATACTAGATTTTTAATTAATACTAGCAATTTAACTTGTTAATGTACTATATTGGTAAACATTAGGTAATGACAATCTAATATTGTATTGAAGACTAGATTCTCAGTTAATACTCGCAGTTTATGTGATTTTTAGATATTTTTGTACCCAGTTTTTTCATGTTCACAAATTGTATTAATTGACTTATTATCCCATGTTAAATTGTTTTAGGGGAAGATGGACTCTGGGGTTAAAGCTGCAGCAGGGGTTTAGCATTGTACCACATTTCATTTTTAGGTAAGAACAATTGCATAACTACTATTTATGCCCTTCACAGCGATTGTTTAAGGTGTTGCATCAACTTTCCTTGTTATTTTTTGTTTTGCTTGTTGCTGTTTTCCTTTCCCTTTTCTTCTTCCTCATCTGTTTATTTCCCTTAAACAGAAGTAAGACATCTAATAAGAAGTTATGATATCTGTGGTGTTTGTATCACAATAAAAAAGAATAAAAGAAAGAACAAAAAAAAAACTATGGTGTCTGTATGACCCTGCATGTTACAGAAGTACTTTTGGCACATATAATGAATGTTCACCCATCTTCTGTAAAATCAGTAAAAAACATTGTTTCACAGTGTCATGATTTTTTACTGCAAGTGGTTTGGAATTTTAGTATCAGCTGCTAACAAATCTTACTTTCTTCCCTTTTCTCGGTGGATGGGGGACTGACAATGCGACTGCCACCCCAAAATTTTGAAAAATCTCCTGAAATATAGTAGTATGAGTTAAATTTTTTTTTTAACTATATAGGTTAGCTCCCTTGAGATTTTTTTGAGAAATTTAATACCCGCCCCCCTATGATTTTTTATAATAAAAATTTAAGATTATTTTACCTTTTATTTTTAGGTAACATTTGGTTAGATACCTTTTTACTTTGCCATGTTATAGAAAAAGCAAATAACATAATCTACTCAAATAAATAAATGGCCCATTATTATAAGTATCTCGTGAACATTTCATTAAACCTCCACTTCAGCTATACCCCCCTCCCCCCTAAAAAAACACTCGACACTACCATTATGCCTTTATTTACTCTTAAAAACTTTGTTAAAGGCTATAGGCAAAAAGAACTTCTTCGCACGAGTGGCGTACATACAAGGTTGTTCCAACCCACTCGATCTTGTGGAAGGAAAGAAATGTTTGTAGCCCAAAACCCATAGTTACCCATGTGGAGAAAATGAATTTAGGACAAACTTTTAGGGCAAAAAAGACTGGGGAAGCATCTTGCAACAACTTGGATCTTCAACTCATAGTTGTAGTCCAAAACCCATAGTTACCCATGTGGAGAAAATGAATTTAGGACAAACATTTAGGGCAAAAAAGACTGGGGAAGCATGTTGCAACAACTTGGATCTTCAACTCAGTCATATTTTTAAGTTTCAATGTTTACTCTCGAACTTCAAATGTGTTTCTCTCTCTTGTTCTTTTTCCTTGTTACAATTCTTCTTTTTCTTCTTCTGCTCTTCTTATTCTCTTTTGTTCCAACTTTTCATCATCTATATATTTTGGTTTTTTTTCAACTCTATCCTTCGTTTTTGATTTCTTCTTCATCTTCTCAATATCTATTTCAAACTACTTCTGTTTTAGTTTTTCCTTTTCTTATTTCTCTATTTCGATTATCTTTCTTTCTTCTTTTTTTTTTTTTTCTTCTTTGCCAGACCTTCAAAAACTTAAGATATTTGTAATAATTGAACAACCAAATTAAGAAGGATGCAATTGAGTTACTTGTTCTTAGCTCGTCTTCACTTGCGGAAAACTTCTAGCCGAGGGCCTATGCACCCCTGGGAATTAGTCGGGTTTTGATCCGGACACTCCAGTGCCAATAAAACAAAAAGAATTTTTTTTGTTGCAAGTTTGCAAATAAATTTTCTCAATAACTTCACATAGTAAGAAAGTTGCATTCAAAATTTTAATTGTAAAACTATTAAGACTAGTATCTTTGAACATCCCAAAATTCAAAAGTTGTCAACAATTTCTTAGGTGTGTAAAGTGTGATATACATATTTATATACTATTGTATTTTGATTATATATATTTTAAAATTATATACATTGAATAAAAACATCTAATAATATAGTTTGTGTTATTTTTAACATTTGGTGTTGATAGAAATTAAAATTGCAATGCACACATTCGTTATAAATTTTTTAGTTACACATACATTTGCCCCTCCAAGGTCAAAATCCTTCATCTGTCCTTGGTGACAGCCCTGGTGATTGCAGGTTCACCATTTATGTTCTTTTAACCATTTTGTTAGGTTTTTATTGTTGGCAACCCCGTTTGACAAAACTCCTTTGAGTTGTAATTTTATTCGCATGTTTATTTCAGTGAGGCTATGAGTTTATTAGATGCGAATCCAACCCGAATCGAGCCATGCAGAGAAGTTTGTGATGTTAATGCTTTCAAGATTGCCACTTCGCTGATTATTACGGGGGTCGAGCTGACCGGTCAGCTCGCGGCCGAAGCAAAATTCAAATTTGCATTCAAAATTGCATGTCAGCCGTTGCTCGCTCGAGCCAAGGAGTGCTCGCTCGAGCTAAGGATTGCTCGCTCGAGCCAAGGAATGCTCGCTCGAGCCAAGGATTGCGTCCATACAAAAACCTGAAGAAAGTGATTGGTCGCTCGAGCCAAGGATCCGTCGCTCGAGCGAAGGCACTAGTAGAAATCACGAAATTTACTCTCCTCGCTCGATCCAGGAAATCCTCGCTCGAGCGAGCCTCAGAATCCGGATTTTTTTCAAAGAGTTGGTTTTCTTCTGAAACAGGATTTCTTTTGGTGTTCTACAAGAAGTTGGATTTCTTCCAAGACAAGGATTATTTTGGTTCTTTATAAGTAGTTGGTTTTCTCCCAAAACTAGACTACTGATTAATTATTCCTCCAGATCTTCTTTTTGGTCCTTAAAGGTTTATATCTGGGGATATTTTATTTTTCTTTGATGTCTTATTGAGTATTCAACTCATGATCTGAAAAGGCTACATCAAAGGTTTTGTTTGTTACACAAAAGAGAGAGTTGTTCTTCAGTTGTGGATTCTGAAGAATTCGGTCTGAAGCTTCGGTGGTGGAATCCGGAGTGGCTCATCAGAAAGACAATTCCGTGGTGAAGATGGGATTGGAAGAGGCACATAGAGGTTGGTTCAATTAGGCGTTGTGAATTCGCTAGATAATTGAGAGTGATACCTGTGTAATTCCTTTATATCTTCTTAGTGGATTGTTCTGGTGGCTGTGGCCCGTGGTTTTTTGATCACAATTGGAAGGTGACCAATTGTGGTTTTTCCACGTAAAATCTTTGTCTCTTTCTCTTGATTGTTTGATTGGGATTTTTATATTCTGCTTAAAATTGATACATAATCACAAATCAACATCTAGGAGGTTTCTAGATTTTTCACATTTTGTCCATGTCTTCTTAAAATGCCTGTTGAACAAGTACATATTGCATTCCTATCGTGGGCTTATATAATTATGGATCTCCAAACCTAGCATAGGGCAAGGAAGAGGAAAAGTATTCGTCCAAAAAGTACACTTTGTTTACCTCTCTTCTAAAAATTCTAGGTTCCCCTATTTTCTTTTCAGAAAGGGTTTTGGTTGAGAAATGTGAAGGTTTCTTTTGATGGAAAAATTGCTAAATAGAGCAATAAAGTAGTCAATGCTTATGCCATCAATTGCTTCACCCTCGGAAGGGTTTAGGCCAATCACACACAAACACAATCTCAAATTCTCATAATATCAACTCTTTCTTGAATCATTTATAGGATAGAGACTCTCATTCTACAAGGACCATGACTCAAATGTAGAAACTAAAAATATTTGGTAACTACTAATATTTTAGAACAACTAACCCCAAATAAAATTCAAATATAACCCATGGACTATGACTACTACTCATGTCTATTAATTATTGAAATTACCGATTTATCATAATACCCCCAAGTACTTGAACCTAATATGATGACATAAAATTGTCCTCTTTTTTCTTTCCATGATCTTCATCATTTCTAGTTCATCTACGTCTTGTTTCTTGATTTGTTCATCTTGTCTGACTGATGGATTCATAAAGAGCAGTTTCTCTATCTTGCTTAAATAATAGAATTTTCGTATGATGGGGTAAAAATAATGTTAACAAAAGTTTTAATTTTTTTGCTCTGTTGCCCATTATAAAAACTTCACATGATGTCCCTTAACAACAATGATTGGTGGCCCGAAAAATTATGGCTTAAATGGCTCGAAACATCCAAAACGACGTCGTTTTGAGTATAAAACAATGTTGTTTTGACACATTCGAGCCACAAAAATTCGGGCCACCAAACATTTTCCTTCCCTTAATGTTTGGCAGGTAAGTTGCCTTTGGAAATTGAAAGTGGAATCCCACTAATGGAATACAGAAACCTGGATGTTGACTCACAGCAGTGATCTTGGAAGGACTGTGAAGAGCATAGGATGTCGAGGCTATGGATGATCGATCCTCAGTAATGGATAAAGTTTTGAGTAGTAGTTGCTTGGTAATGTAGTGTGATTTTTGCACTTTCCTTCAAAAGACAAAAGCCAATGATATATAGTACACAGTTCGTTACCCTTCCCCTCCCCCACCTTTGATCAGTGATGGTCCAAATCCAATATTGTACACTAGCAAAATGCATATTAGCCACGGATAAGTTATTGCAATGCCTATAGAGCGATGGTTTCATGATGAAGTGTTTTTTTTTTTTTTTTTTTTTTTTGGGGGGGGGGGGGGTGGGTGTTTGTTTTTGGTCTATTTAATACAAATGATATATATTTCCTGCTCAAATTGAGGACGACTGGAAGGTAGAGGGCAACTGAGATCTCAGCTCCAGAAGCATACAAAATGGAGTGCTTTTGAATTTTTGTTTTTAAAATTAACAAATTATAATAAATAAATAACAGAAAAGAAAGAAATGATACCGCACCAGCCTGGTCCTTTTTACCTACTAAAAAAAGAAAGAAGAAAGAAGAATAAAGGTCTTATGTTGGGACATTTATTTTCCTTGTGTTATTTGTGTAATTAGATAGTTTCGGTACAACGACAGTCAATGAAATTGAATCGCAGAGGCCTCAGGACCCTTAGCACAGAGTTCGGTAATTGTTAAGCCCTTCTAAGAAAGTTATAAGAAGAAGGTAATACTACAAAATCAACGATGGCCAAATCAAACTTTCACTACAAATAGATTAACCATCATCTATTTGTAAATTAACCATCATCTAGCAAAATTACAGGAAAATACTAGAAGTTCAACTGTAAAACGTTTTACATAACATATTATGAAAAACAAACTATGATTCATGACAAATATAAAAAAAACAAAAACAAAATAAAGAAGCAGTGTTCAATCTGCAACTGAATGCCTTAAAAGCTCACAACACTTGAAACACCAACAATGAGAAAGAGGAACACTGCATTGACTTGGGAGCTCCATGTAATAGAATATTGCTGATATTAGCTAGATTTGCTCTCTATGCATGATGATAATGATGCAACTTGTACAATAACACTTTTCCAGCAGCATTTCCCATATCCATCAAACCACCACCGGGACCAAAATGACCAAAATCCAAACAACGCGAATAATGTAATGTCCGATTTGGTGGAGGCTAGTTAGAGAACACAGTAAATGATGGAATGTGAATTAGCTTTAGACTGTTCTTCTTCATGCTCGAACTGATGGCCAAAATCTGAGCATCATTGTTGAATTTCATAAAACCCACACTTGTGGTGAGATTTTCAATGGTCTTGATTGGCTTTCTCTTTCCCCCTAAAAACTCTTCTCTGTTGTAAACATTCACAATCCCACTAAAGATCCGTCTGGAGAAGTGCAAAGAGCGAACCATGTATGCAACCTTCATCAATAGCCTTGTGGAAGCAAGCCCTTGTTCTCAAATCCCAGTGGTAAACATGTCCATCGCCCCCAGAGCTCAGCAAATGCTGCCCATCATTAGCAAACGCTAATGATCGAGCTGTCCCATTCATTTTGAATGTTCCAATAAGTTCCTTTGTTTTGGATGAAACTAACAAAATATACCCTTCATTCCCCACAAAAGCAAATGTATTAGAATCGGGTGAAACCTCAAAAACATCCAAGCTCTTCTCTTCTCGGCCAATTAGGGGGCCTATTTTATCTACAGTCGCTTGCACTAGATCAAAACTATAGAAAAACTTTCTTCTTCCTGATGCTATTACTTGAGATCCATCAGGTAAGAAACACGCCTTTTGAATGGGACAATCATCTGGAAAAATGCTTTGTATTTTGGTGTTCCTTTTGCCTGTGAGAAATATATTGTGTAGTGTATCAATTAGGGAAGATTGTGTTGTGTATAGAATTAGGAAAAGTGTATAGAATTAGGAAAACCTGTGCTGCAACTCTGTATTTCCTTTTTCACTCATAGGTTTAGGGTTATATAAACGGGTGACCTCCTTGTAAAGAAACACAATTGAATATATAGAAAACCATAAGAAAACTTACATGGTATCAAAGCCAAAATCCTAGAAACTGTTGCTCTCTCTCAGTCGTGAGTTGTGGGTGATCTTCTCCCCCAATCGCGATATTGAAACAGGGTCTTGACTAATCTCTCTCTGGGATCGTCTTCGCTGATTGGAGTCGAGTCGACTGATCTTCCTTGTCGATCGACTTTGGTTCTCTAGCAACAGGATCATGTTCGCCTGAACTCTCTCGTTCAAACCTTGGTTCACGCGATCGAAGCGGTGTTGATTTGCCTCACTCGGTCGATCTCTGCTTTGCCTTGCTCTGTTTGTATCTCTCTATCTGTCTCTGTCTTTCTGAGTTCAGCTTTGACTCCAGTATCGATATTTGGGTCAAAACTCTTATTTACAATTTGGCCCAATTGTTAGTCATTATTATATTTCCACCTGTGAATTTTTGATTTATTATAATGACGAACACTAAAATCCAAGCAATCAGATGTAAACTCATTGGTGCCAATTATGTTTATTGGGCTAGTGTCATGAAGAATTTCCTTCTTGGTCAGAAAAAACGGGGCTATGTTTCTGGTTCTGTTCCTCGTTCATTGGACTCGAAACGATAAGGATATCTGACTTCCTGTGGCATTTAAGATTGTGATAATGCCCAAGTTCTGACCTAGTTTCATAATTCTGTGGATGATCGTATGGGAATGAAGTTTTCCAAATACATTACTGCCGAGGAGGTGTGGGACTATTTATTGGGTGTGTATCAGCAGTCCAACTTTGCCAAGCGGTATGAGTTGAAAACAGCTATTCAAAGTGCTCGTCAGCGGGATCAATCTATTTAGGACTTCTACATAGAGATACAGGCCTCTGGGATCAGTTGGCTCTCATGGAACCATCTAGCCTCAAGGCACTAGATGCTTATGTTGAGTTTCGGGAGCAAGGTTGTTTAGTGCAGTTCTTAACAGCTCTCTCCCCTCAGTATGAGGCTATCCATGGTAGACATCTTTCATCGGTCTCCTCTCCCTTCTATGGATGCTATTGTTCGTGAGCTTCTCTCCGAAGAAACCCGTCTTAAGACGGCCAGTTAGACTCTATCTCCATCTGTCTTCTTGGCTCTTACTCAGTCTCCGCTTGCTGTTGAACCCTCCACCTCATTAGTTTCAGGCCATTGCAAAGACCAAGAAGGGGCCCCTACCATCAGATGAGTGTGCTTTCTGCCTATCAGAAGGGTCATTGGAAGTATAATTGTCCCAAGAAGGGACGTTCATCTTCTCAGAAGTCTCATGTCCCGAGCACCAACTCAGAGTTCTTTCGTCCTCCCGCCGCTTATACTGCATCCACTCCGGCTCCAGGTCCTGATTTGGCTTCCTTGAGTTCTCAGCTTGCTCAACTTCAGGAGATCTTGTCTACCTCTCAGTGATCTTCATCTGCCTCCGCTCTCACATCTCTTCATTCAGGTTTGCTTGGGTCCTCTTCTGGTATTCTTTCCCCTGTCTGGCTTTTTGATTCTGGTGCCTCTCATCATATGACTCCTCATCATTCTTTACTCTAAAACTGTATCCCCCCTCCCTTCCTATTACTATTAATACTGTTAATGGGTCTAGTATGCATGTTCTATCTGTTAGGTCTATTTTACCCTTTGCTATGTCCACTATTACTATTTCATCTGTTCTTTATGTTCCTCAACTGTCTGTTAGCTTGCTTTCTATCAGTTAGCTTGATGCTTCTGGTTTTGATGTTATCTTTTCTTCTTTTTTTTGTTGTGTGCAGGATCGGGTGTCCAAGAAGCAGATTGGGACTGGCCGTAGAGTTGGAGATCTTTATATGGTGGAAAATCTGCATCTTCCTTGTCTACCTCCCCCGTTGGACTTTCATCTTTTCAGTTAGATTCTCAGTCGAGTCAGTTTTATTTATGGCATTCTCGCTTAGGTCATTTGTCTGTTGACTGCTTGCGGTCTTTAGCTCAGTCAGGATTGTTAGGTAAAGTTTCTCTTAGTCAAATTAATGAGTGTCGAGGATGTAAACTTGTTAAAATGACAGCTTTACCTTTTAATAACAGTACTTATATTTCTACTTCCCCTTTTTCTCTTGTCCATACTGATGTCTAGGAACCTTCTTCTATTCTCACTAAAGGGGGTTCTGCGTACTATGTGTCATTTGTTGATGATTGTACCTGCTATACCTGGGTTTATCTTATGGCTTATAAATCTGACTTCTACCAGATATATCGTACCTTTCAGTCTATGATCACTACATAGTTTGGAGCCACAATTAAAATACTCCGGTCTGACTTGGGTAGGGAATAGTTTAAAACTAAATTCTGTGAGTATTTGGCCAAATTGGGCACCATTCACCAAACCTCCTGTACTGATACCCCTGCCCAAAATGGTCGTGCTAAACATAAACACCGTCATCTCCTTGAGATAGCTAGATCTCTCATTTTCTCTGCCTCTGTTCCGGCACCATTCTGGGGTGAGGTAGTTCTTACCGCTGCTTTCCTCCTTAATCGCATGCTGACTCCCCTACTCTTCCGATCAATCCCCTTATCAGCCTCTTATATTCCCAACCTCCCAATTATTCCCTCATGCGTGTCTTTGGATCTGTTTGTTTTGTCCCTCCTTCCTTGTAAAGATCGGACCAAACTCAGTGCCTAGTCTATCTTGTGTGTCTTTTTGGGCTACAGTCTTACTCAGAAAGGCTACCGCTGTTATGACCCTGTCTTCTCGTCGCCTCTATGTCCCCCGTCATGTTGCTTTTCTCGAAACGTCTATCTTACTTTCAGTTTCCCTCTCTCATTGCTCCCATTTCCAAAGAGGATTTGGTTCACATTGACCCATTTCCTTCTAAGGTCCCATCAGATGAGTATATCGCCATTGTTCCTCCTGAGGCCATTTCTACTTCTCTATTTGCGTCACCTATAGCTCTTTCTTCGCCTTCGGTTGCTTCTTCTCCTCCAGTTGTTGGTCTATTCTCGTCGCAAGGCTCCCCTACCACCAGTTGTCTCTACTCTTGTTATTGCTACTCTTCTGCTTCTAACGACTCTGATCTTGCTACACACCGCTATGCTCCTCGTGAACGTCGTCCTCCAAACAGGTTGGGTTAGTCTAATATATGTTTTTCTGCTTCCTATCGTACTTTTTTGTCTGCTATTCACTCTTTTTCAGAACCTTAGTCTTTCAAGGAGGCCTGTCAGGATCCTCATTGGGTTCAAGCTATGGAGGATGAGTTGTCTACTTTACAGAAGACTAGTGCTTGGGAGTTGGTTCCTTTGCTTGCTGGTAAGAATCTGGTTGATTGCAAATGGGTCTACAAAGTCAAGACTCATTCTGATGGTTTTCTTGAGCGCTACAAAACTCGTCTTGTTGCCAAAGGTTTCTCACAGAAATATGGTATTGATTACGAGGAGACCTTTACTCCTGTTACCAAGATGACTACTGTCCGTACTTTGATCTCTGTCGCTGCTATTTGTTCTTGGTCTCTTTATCAGATGGATGTTAAGAATGCTTTTCTCAATGACCATCTCATTGAGGAGATTTACATGCGTCCTCCTCCTGGCCTTCACCATTCCTCTGGACAGTTTTGTCGCTTTCGGCGTGCTCTGTATGGTCTGAAGCAGTTTCTTTGTGCTTGGTATGATCGCTATTGGATTGCTGTTACTGAGATTGGGTTTCATCCTTGTGCCCAGGACTCTGCTTTTATTTCTTCTCCACACCTCAGTCGGATTTGTTGCCTTATTACTATATGTGGATGATATGATCATCACTGGCTCTGACTCTTTTGCTATCTTTGAGGTCAAGTAGCATCTCTTCCCCACCTTTGAGATGAAGGATCTTGGTCCCTTGCGGTATTTTCTTGGTATTGAAGTTGCTTCTTCTCCAAAAGGTTATTTTCTGTCTCAGGCTAAGTATGCTAATAAGGTTATTCACCGTGCTGATCTTACTGATACTAAGGTTTCTGATACCCCTATTGAGCTTAATGTGAAGCTCAACTCTACTGATGATGTCCCACTAGATGCTTGTGGGTTGCTTAGTTTATCTGACGGTTACTCGTCTTGATCTTGCCTATGCTGTGCATGTGGTTAGCTAGTTTGTTTCTGCTCCTCGC
Organism: Camellia oleifera; assembly: GCA_022316695.1. Taxonomy (NCBI): domain Eukaryota; kingdom Viridiplantae; phylum Streptophyta; class Magnoliopsida; order Ericales; family Theaceae; genus Camellia; species Camellia oleifera. The sequence goes on along the minus strand of CM039306.1, from coordinate 183,879,981 downwards.
TCTCCACATTGCGCTACATTAGGTTCGGATTCTTCGCTATCTTCCGAGGTACTATCTTTCAGGGTTCACTATTATCATATACTTCCTCTCTGAATTTGGTGGCCTATGCTGATTCTGATTGGGCTGGTGATGTTACTGATCGCAAGTCCACGTCTGGTTTTCTGTCTGTTTCCTGGTGATTCCTTGATCTCTTGGAAAGCAAGAAACAAACTGTTGTTGCTTCGCTCTACTGCCGAAGCTGAGTACCGTGCTATGGCCCATGCTACTGCTGAGATTGTTTGGCTTCGTTGTCTCTTATCTGATTTGGGTGTCCCTCAGTCTTCTCCGACCTCCCTCTATTGTGACAACCGCAGTGCTATTCAGATTGCCCACAATACTGTCTTCCATGAACGAACTGAAACACATTGAGATTGATTGTCACTTGTCCGACAGCATCTACAGTCTGGCTTTATCTCGCTTCCTTTTGTCTCTTCGGCTTTGCAATTTGCGAACTTCTTCACCAAGACTCACATTACCGCTCGGTTTTAGTTTCTTCTTAGCAAACTCTCAGTGTTTTCTGCTAAAACACCTTGAGTTTGAGCAGGGGTGTGAGAAATATATTGTGTAGTGTATCAATTAGAGAAGATTGTATTGTGTATAGAATTAGGAAAACTTGTGGTGTAACTTTGTATTTCCTTTTTCACTCATAGGTTTAGGGTTATATAAACGAGTGACCTCCTTGTAAAGAAACACAATTGAATATACAGAAAACCATTCAGAAAACTTACATTGCCATCTATCTGAAAAAATCTCTACTTTTTATCTAATCCAGCAGTAAGGAGCAATTGAGCGTTTCTGTGGAACTGAACTGAAGTTATTGGAGAATTAAAAGGATCATATGCATTTGCATCTACTAATCTTGAGTACTCAAGGAGTCCAAGCAATAGCTTCACACTGCTCTTTACAACAAGGTCCTCTTTTGTTCTAAGAATGTTGTCGACACCTTCAACATCATTATAACTGTGAGCAAGAACTGCCCCATTTTCTATATTGGAATCTTCATCATTAGAACTGTAATTCCTGGGTCGTGAATCAAGTTAGGCCCACTCTGTTCTAGGGTTCAATTTTATGTGATGAGCCCTTAATCTAGACACATACGTGGAACCAGATATCACACTTTCATCCTCTTCCTTTCTCAGTTTCCTCAATCTGTTGACTTTAGCTATATTTATACTGGTCTTATCTTCTTCATTATCCACCCATACGGGTTTTCTTTGGCCGGGCTTTCCTCTTCATCATCACTACTCTCCCCGAATTTTGCATCCTCTTCATAAACAGAAAGTATGCTACTTGCAGACTTATCTAGTAAAGAACAAAGCAGAACCTTTGTCAATCCTCATCTTCTCTCAATTCCTCATCATCTTCCTTTCCAAATTCAACTGGGAGTACAAAGAACCAAACAAAAAGTTCTCCAATTTCTTCATTTTTTTCCCTCCTTAATTTTTAACATCTTGTCCTTTTCCTTGCGCTTTTCCTTTCTTTTCTTTATTTTGTATGTAACTGACTTGTTCTCTTTTCTATCTTCAATCTCTTGGTCAGCTTCCAAGAGTGAAGGCTAATCATAAGCCTTCCTCTTAACCTTCTCAGCTTGGTCTTTAGGAACCACATTTTGAGAAATCAAACTCATCTTTGTAAAAAGGCAACTTCTAGATAATCGCAATCACTAACAATATCAACAGGACAAAGATTCTCAAGTTTGCAAATGACAAACAAACTAAAACACATCCACACATTGACACAGCAGCCTCAAATATGATCATGGGATGCACAAAACAATACTCAAACAACCCATCAATCTTGGTTTTGGTCTAGAAAGCACGGATATGGATACGGATACGGGATACAGATACGATACGATACGATACGGATACGGTAACACGGGAAAATTTGAAAACTAGGATACGAGTACAGCGGAGATACGTTCGTAAAAAATATTATTTTTACAATTTTTAGTAATGTACTATGTATGAAAATAAAACCTAAAGCAAAAGACAACTTGATAAAAAAAGAAAGATTCCTATAAAGTTAAGCGTCTTCAAGGTCAATAGCTTCAACTTGTTCCACTTGTTGAACCTAAACTTCCCCGTACCCGAACTCATTTCCTAAAATTTATAAATTTGGTAAAGAAATAAAACAAAACATTAATGTAGTTATCTTTTGGCATGAACATCAAAAAAAATTCAGCAATTCAATTAAATTTCAGCAATCCAATTCAATTAAATTTAGCAATTCAATTAAATCTCTTAAATCTTTATAGAGATAATCTGTAACAAGTTACTGAAGGGAAAACATAAATTAACATTAAGCAGAAGATACAACACAGGTACAGAAAAAAAATTAAGAGTAAATTTTCGGTTACTATTTAACAGGACTGGAATAGAGTAAGGCCTTGTTTGGGACATGCTTTTTTAGTAACTTTTTGGCTAAAATATAATGTAAAAAAAACTAGTATGTTTCGGATGACTTTTTAGTTTTTTACGACAAGATGTGCAAAAAGTAGAGAGAAAATGAAATCTTTGACTTTTTTGTATAAGTTGTTGACTTTTTAATTTTCTTAGTGACTTTGACTTTTTAACTAAAATCACCACTTGTCAAACGAGGCCTAAATATACCTCGGATTAGGATTTCCTTTCAACTTATCTGCACGAAAAAAAAAGAAAAAGAAAAAAAGAAATTCAAAGGGGTTAGAGACAGAGAGAGTGAGTGAGATTGAGCGAGAGGGAGAGACATAAAGAGTGAGTAAGATTGAGCAAGAGGGATAGAGAGATCGAGCGAGAAGGAGAGGGGAGAGAGAGAGAGAGAGAGAGAAACCTTGATCGACTCCTCCTCCTTCTTGCTGCTGTTCAAGAGCCTTGTGCTAGGGCATGGTTGATTTTTTTTTTTGTTTTATTTTAGATTATTTTTGTTATTTTACATTTTGACTTCATTATAAGTTTTTTAAATTATTTTTTCACCTTGCCGTATCTCAAAAGTATCCCAAGTGTATTCCTGAAGTATCCTAATGTATCCCAAATTCAAAAATTTTTTAAAAAAAATTAGGATACTTCTTTGCCGTATCTGATATGTATCCCGCCGTATTGGATGCGTATTCATATCCAATACGTATCCAACACGCATATGGGGGCCATTTCGGAGTATTTGTGCTTCATAGGTTGTTCAGAACCTAAAAATTGAACTTTAAAACCTGAAATCCTGTCTAAGAGCTGAGATATGATGTGGTTGGAACCTGAAATTGAACTTTTATTAGTGTTTGATGATTTAAGTAGTTCTATATACTACTTTTTGGATTATATGAAGGGCTGATTATTATTATTATTATTTTAATTTCTTTGTAGATAACTAAGAGTAGTTGTAGAGAAGTTGTGAACCACTTTGATTTTGGTATTCCTTTACTTTTACTTTTATGCGTTTCAATCATTAACTTTGTAACCTCTTTGTAGCAGGTTTGTTTATGTAGTGTTGATTAAAAAAAATTCTTGGGTTTCTTTATGGATGAGTAAAAGAGGAGTGCAGAGAAGTTGGGCAGAATTATTTGTGTCACGACCTGCTCCCCATATCCAAGGGTTAAGCATCGTGATGGCCAGTAACCAAAGTTGCCTCAGGCCAAATCTTTAAACAATTACTAAATGCGAGCGGAAAAAATATTTAAGTGAGGGTACTAAAATAATCATTGGAGCTTCTATTTAATTAAATTGTCAGAGTTGAACTATGTTTACAAAGTGCTTTGTGCCTACCCTACGCGCTGGCCCTGACATATCACCTGAAAGTGGTAAACAACTATAAGCACATGGCAGAGTGAGAGATATTATACTAAGAGCATAAGGGCATAAAATTCACCATGGATAATTATGGGGCTAAACAGAGCTTGATATTAAAATACAGAATATATAATACGGAAATCATTTGACATATAATACAGAAATTACGTAAATAACTATAACTACGGTACAGAACATAACAGAACATGGGTCACTGGAGTGACAATTGGAACAAGGGTCAATGGATCAATGACAAACAGATGACCACAATGTGGCCAAACAGGGGCCAAAGGTTTATTTAAGTCCCCCAAGGCAGTGAGACTCCCATGATAGTACATACAGAACATAATTGTTTATAAAATCTTTGTCAAATAATTTCTAAAATTTAAACAAACATATCCATGGGTTTTAATTTAAGCAAATAAAGTTCAGAAAATAATTCACGTAATTGAAACATTAATATAACCATAAACATTATATAAAATAAATTGTAGTGACTCAAAACATTTATAAAATATATTATGGTAACTCAAAACATATAAAAAAACATATTATGATAACTCAAAGTATAATATAACTTCACCTTATTATTGACCCTTAACCTTTATTTTCTTACTCTTGAGTCCCTATTACGTATGTTGCACCTGTTCTTCTCTATGTATGCTTTGTTCACTTTGTTCCTTTCCTTATTTTTGTTTGTTCATTAATCAAAACCACACCTATATATATATAGGTGGGTAACAAACGCATGAGAGACATCTGGCTTGCCAGGTGTCTTCTGCAAATTAGAGGTGGCATTTCACTTCTCCTAATTACACTTTGACCCCTGAATTTCTTGATAACTATATTACTTTACACAATGATAATTATATTACTTTACACAATTACACATAATAATATAAAATAAATCGTATATTTTCCTAACTGTGATTAAATAATATTAGTATAAATTTTAAAGAATAATTAAAAATTTGGAGTTGTTACAATTTGTGTTTCTTTATGATTTTGATTTCATTTATCTGAAAATGAAATGGGTTGAAATTGTTTGATTTATGCTAAATAGGTTACTATGAGACGAGATAGGTCTTTTTCTATGAAATGGGTGACTTCTATGAAATTGTTTGATTTATGTTTTTATAATTTCTTATACTTTGTTGGGCTTGATTTTTAAATATTGCAAACATATTAAGATGGAAGTATTAACGGTGCATATTTAACTTACCCCATTTTTAAATTGAATGTGTAAATTGCAAGGGTTGTGAGCAAAGGTGTAATGTGGCAACATGTTTCTTGAGTTTATTAAACAAACAAACAAACAAATTTGTAAGTGTGTTTGTTGTTTTCCTTCTTTTTTTTTTTTAAAGAAAAGAAAAGAAAAGAAAAGAAAAGAAAAACTCTTTTGTCTAATTGTTTATTGAGTTCAACAAGGCAATGGTGGCAGTGAATTCTATAGATGTCTCCAACAATTATCCTAGACCAGTAAGGCATTGAAGGAATTTTTTTTGGTGATAGGGAATTCTATTTTGATCATAGATTGTCAATTTGATTATAAAATCTATTTTGTGGCAGTGAATTATATTTTGTAATTCAAGTCTGATTGTAAAATTTGTTTTGATCTTAGAAATTCAGTCACTCACTCTCCCTCTCTCTCTCTATGTCGGTTTTGCTCACCATCTTGACTCACACTCTTCATCTCTCTCCATTTCGACTCCTTTCTCATGCTCTTCGACGGTATCTTTCACCATCACCAAATACCATTTTCTCCGGTATCTCTCTCTCTCTCTCTAACTCCAACGATGTCTTCATACCATTTTATCTACACCCACACACTACCACTGTATCGCTTTGTTTGGAAATTTTCCCAGAATCCATAGTTGCTTCTGCCAATTTCTACACCAACCCTTGTCTCGATCTCTACCCAGCACTGGTTAATTCAATTTCTCTCTAACTCCCTTTCCTTTTCCCGATTTCTAAACCCTAGCTATGTTTATGTTTTCTACAATAGTTACCATTAGATCTTATTTTTTGCAGTAAAAAAATTTGTATTTTGGTGCTATTGTTTCCAACTCTATAAATTCAAACCTATACCCTAATCTATGGTTCTCTCTATAGATATTTGTAGATCTATTTATATGATTGTCCATTTTTAAGTTCTAATTTTAAGTTTTTGTTATTGTTTGTAGCCCTAAGTTATTTATCATGTTATTCTTCCTAATGGCAATGGCCTAAAGGTTAGTTATTTCTATAGTCCTATCATGGAAGTTTGATTGTTGTATGCTTGTGTAATTGAATAATATTACAATTATGTTTTTGTTATGTAGATTTTATCTTATATTATTTGTGGGATTTTGTAGTGTCAGTTTCCTATTTTATTTTGTATTGGTTTTTGTAATATCATTTGTCTATATGAGATGTTTATTAGGTGATTTGTTTTAGTAATTTTCGGTTCTCTTTGAAGTTTAGATTTTATAATTTTGTAAACTCGTGTTAAATAATATTTGAGTTTGTTCTAAAAGGAAGTTGCTAGGAGTAGAAAAGGATATCAAAGCATTCCTTGTGGAGGAACTATGCTGATTTAAATGAAAGCTTTTGGTATTACTCTTTTTTTGAAGATCATTTTGTCCTTGATTTTATATCAAGTTAGCTTTGCCCTTCTAAAATTACAAGTGACTAATGTACCGGCAATCAATGTCATTGCTAAGTCTGTAATGGTGTTAGGCTGGTTTTCTTTTGTTTGTGATGACCAAATATATCCCCTAAAGACTAGACTATTTGTTGAGAAATATTTATCAATTAATTCCATTTCTGTTCACGTTTTTTGAGAAATTCTTCACTTCATGCTCTTGCTTGGTTTACAATAAAATTGAATTCTTCCATTGACTTAAAATGCATGTATGGTTTGACACGGTGGATTCAATAAAATTGAATTCTTCTTGGTTTATTTTTGTCTCACTGAATGTAAATTTTGTTTTTATTTTTTTGATTTTGTGACTTTTCACTTGTTGGTTTTGTTATTCTCGTTAAAGGTTTGGTGTCATGACTACACGTCTGAATCTTTTTGAAAAGTTTATAGATTTATAAATTATGTTGCTTCTTCGAACCTATACCCATAATTGGCTTTGTGTGTAACATTTTCATCAAAACTTCATGAGATTTGGGATATATATACAAAAATAATATATATATTATATATATTTATATTTGGTGTAATTTTAAATTATTTTTAATTTATACTTTCTAAATATATCTAAATTTTGTATTTTTTTTGCACAAACTGAGTCATAAGACTCCAATAATGTAAAAAGTATAAACAATAAATAAAATTAAATAATATTAATTTAACAAGCCTAATCTATTTTTTACATCTCTAAAAAATTTAGGAGCAAATTTGTTTACAAAATTTTACCTTAATTTGAAATTCCCACTCAAATTGGGGATTCCGCCAAAATTTTGCCCTTACCTTTCTACGTTTCTCATCTCACTCTCACGCACGACACAACTCCTTCCTCTCATTCCTCCTCCCTCACGGACGATTTTGTGTAAATCCAAAGTCGCCACCGCCGACTATTACATGCTCACCAGGTAAGGTGGTTTCTCTCTCTCTCTCTCTCTCTCTCTCTCTCTCTCTCTCTCTCTCTCTCTCTTTCTCTCTCTCTCTCCAATTTCTAAACCCTATCTATCTCCCTTATCTTCCATATGTTTTTGAATGGGTTTCTAAAATGGGTATATTAGATATCTGATTTTTTGATTGGATTTCTAACCCTTGGCATCTCCCTGAGCTCCTTTTTGCTATTAGGTTTGAGTTAAAAGTTCTGATGTTGAGGATTTGAGAAGATGTTTTCTCATCTTTGAGAAAACCCTGATTATTATTGTTATTAGGTTTCATATTTGTAATTCAGCTATTATGTCACTAATTTATTACCATTCCTTTGTTTTTATTGTCCAGTTTTGGCCATATATCTCATAGACATTGTTCTCAACGTATAGAACTTTCTGTCTTATTACATTTGGTTCCTTGCCAATTGAATTCTGGACTTATGCTGCTGTTTTGATAATTTTTGTTGGTGTTCTATTTTGTTGGTGGTAGTAGAGGCTTCTTTGTAACATTGATTTGGATTAGGTGAAGTCTTCTTTTATTGTGGAGAGGGAGGTGTATCATTGTCTTATTACTTATTTATGTTTATATTTCTTTCTTTCCCTTATTTAAAAAAATTAACAGATTGACTAGTCAAACCTTCCTCTTTGGATTTAAACCTAGAAACAACTAGCTTTCAATCAAAAGCTGCTACAACCCATGCTTGCTATTAGCTTATTTATTTACTTGAGGCATAGGCGGGATAGAATAGGACTTGTTTTTAGCCTCAAAGCATGTCTTACTCAGGTTACACAATTATTGTTGGGGCTATACCCATCCAATTTATTTTCTTGCAGGGCCTGTAACATAATCTGATATCAGTTTTTGACCATATCAGCAATTCAAATTTTGTTATTTCAACTTACTTATTTAACTATTATATGGACCTTTCAAGAGTCTTTGAGGCACTTTGACCAGTTTGAAAACATAAAAGACCTTTGTACCAAAATTTCCTGCACATTGGCTTCTCAATAGTCCACTTTCAAAGCTCATAGTTCTCAGTGAATTTCAAACCACAATTTGAAGTTTTTACAGCACCTATCCTCGTGTCATATTTATTTTAAGACAAGATGGACCACTTTTGACTTCAAATCAAGAGGCTTATCGATGTAAATGTAGGCTTTTGTGAAGTATTATTTGAGGTTGATAATGTCTTTATTTGTATCGGGGATTCTTATATTTGGGTTTGAAGAATTGTGGATATTTAGTTATAGAGATTTAAACTATATGGGCTTCATTGGTTTTGTGCGTGTCTTTGTGTGACTTCATTTGCCCCTTGAGAAATTACATACTTTTGATTTTTTTTATTTTATTTAAAATCTTGCTTAAAGAGAGAAGAATAGTCGGCCAACGTTGGTGGTGTTTTTCTATACCTATAATGTGAATCTTCTTCTTGATACGGAACCAGACTTTTGTCTTCCAGGGGGCCAAGACTTGAATAAAAATGTGAGTAATGTTAGAGATTCACAATTTACCCACAATTTTATGACAATGAATTGAGCATTATATGGTTGAATTTGTGACCAAAAAAAAAATTAACACGTAATTTACAATAAAGAGATAAGTCCAAAAGAAAAAAGAAAAAAAAGAAAAACTTAAAATTAAAAGAAGAGAGACAATAAATAATATAAGAATAAAAAAAATTACAAAAGACAAAAGAAAGAGAAGAGCACATGAATTGCTTTAAAGTAAAAAAAAAAAAAACAGAATAAAGAAGAGTTGGGGGCCAATACACATCACATAGGAAATAGTAGTAATAAAAAAAAAAAAAAAAAGAAGAAGAAGAAGAAGAATACATAGGTAGTCAAGCCAAAAGCGGGGGCCACAACCCCTTACAGTCTCCACATAGATCCGTCCTTGGATATTTGCCTTTTTCTTATAGATTTCGAGTCTTGAAACTTTGTTGTGGTCTACTCTGAAGTTAATGATGCTTTGGGTTATCTTTATGGACTATGAGGTTTGAATGTTTTTTTTTTTCAGATAAACATCACTTTGCAAGTGTATGTTTCATAAGAAAACACAATTGTGCTGATCACTCATTAGGTACACAACCATATTGAGTGTTTTTTTTCATGAAGTCAATCATCATCTATGTTATTGATTTTTGTTGTTATAGAGCATTATTGGACCTCATCAATTTAATTTAACATGTAACGCTAAGAAATAACATAGGTACTAGTTTTACTTTTTCCCAAATGCATGTTAACATGTGATCAAAGAATTCAAGAATTTTAACTATTGGCAATTTCTTTTCATGTGAAAGTAACATCTTAGTTGATGGGATAGTTTTTGAACAATCCCATTCCCTTTGGGAAAAGAAAAAGAAAAAGCAATCATTATTGAACAAATTTAGCTTTTGTTTAATTGTTTGCTTGGGTTCAATTTATGCAGAATTCAAAATTAGTATATCAACCTTTGTTCCATCATCTAATGAACAAATAAAAGTTACTTTTATTAAGTTTAGGTATGAAATCCTGACTCACGAGCGATGTAGAATGCAGTTTTGACCCATGAGTGCAATTTGGAGAAGCATTTATTGATCATGTGTTTTATTTATTTATTTTCCCTTTTTGTCTCATTTATTGACTCTTTATTTTTGCTTTGTTCTATTTTTTCTCATTTGATTTTTTTTTTCCTAATAGTGATGAGTGACCAAACCTTTGTTTTGTTATTTTTTTTTTCTTATCAAATGAAAGTATTTGAATTAGATTTTCAAAGGAAAACAAGATGAAAGGGAAAGTGGTAGTTATATATGTCATTGTTATGTGTATAGTGAATGGAGTGAATAAAAGTTACTAGAAGTCTGTAATGAATTACTTATTTTTGAAGAAAATGAATGAAGATTATAGTTCCAACAGTAAAAAATAAGCAATTCATTGCATTGTTGAGTCTTCCACAGTGGCCCCAAGTTCAATAATTAGAAAAACTCAGAACATTTACCTTGAAAAAATGTAGAATACTTGAATGTGTCAGGTTGATTTGTGTTGGAATTTACATTCGACAGAGTGATCAAAGCATGTCAAGCAACAGTTTAGATTTTTAATCGTTGTGGGCTTTGTGAAAACTGGATGAAGAGAAATGGTGTGCAAGAAGATCAGAGATTATGAATAGGAGAGGTTGTTGAAGGAGCATTAGAAGAAGCTTGCCAACATCAGATTGGGCATTAAATAAGCACAAGGTGCATGTGATTTCTTAGATTTGCAAATGTAATTTTGCATGAGTATTATGTTTTTGCAAATTAACTTCATGACTCCTCAATGATGAGCTTTTGGAATGGATTGTGATTCTTGGCAATAGTTTCCCTGTAACCAGTTGTATTGTATTGACAATGTTTAAGTTTATGATTCGTTCAAAATGAGTTTTGACCCTTCTTTTTTTCATTTCATGTTGGTTGGTATTCTAAACAACTACATGGGTTTTGATAATCTTGTTTGTATTTGTTAATGTATTGTGTTATCTTATATCTAGTGTCCTCACCAATTAAGTGCGAGGCTGTGTTTTGATATTGGTTAATCTTTTTGAATATTGGTTGAGATTGCATTAGGACAAGGCAAGAATGCCAACACTATATACTATAATGTTTTTTTTTGTGCCAATTGATTGTGCAACTGATTATGCATACAAGCCACAAGTCTTGGTTGAAATTGACTTTGGCAATTGAACCAATTATGCATACAAGCCACAATCCAAATTTATAAGCCAATCAATTTTGCACATACCATTCGTAAAACTAAGGCCAACTAAGTGTTTTATAATTGATTACGTAATCAATTATGTAACTATTTGTCTACTTGTCATTCCAACTCATAATTGAAAGGCAATATTGTGCATAAAATGTAATTAATTTTTTAATGTTGACATAGTTGTTGCAAATTACATTTTCGTATTTCCTCTGCATTTGTTGTGAATAAAATGAATTCTTTTTATTTTCTTAGAAGGTACTATTGTATTATTTTGTGAAAAATAACAATTATATCTCCGCCAAAATTCTATTTTCATTCAAATATATGAAAAAATCAATTAACAAAATAAAAATTTAATTGTCGATAAAACTTTATCTATTCATCATAAAAAAAAAGATACAAAAAGAAGGTTAACCCAGTGTCCATTTAACAAACACATTTTAGGAAAACCCAATTAGGATTCAACATCTAATGATCACCGGAATGTAGTCAGTAACCAAACAAATACAAAGTTGCAGCCAAAATTAAATTAAGAAAAATGAAAAGTCAAATCAAAATTTAAAAATAATAATTAAAAAATATTAATTTAACAAACATAACATATTTTTCACATCTAATAAAAAAAAATTAGGAACAAATTGTTTCACAAAATTTTACCTTAATTGGAAATTTCCTCTCAAAATTTAGGACCTCAAAATTTTGCCCTAATCCCTCCTGCGTTTCTTATGTCTCTTTCTCTTCCTCTCTCTCACACAACTACTTGCTCTCATTCCTCCTCCCTCACGAACGATTTTGTTGCTCCCATTCCACCGTTGTACCGCCTGAAATCCAAAGTTGACACAGCTGATTCACGAACTTGGACTATTTCATTCTCACCAGGTAAGTTGATTTCTCTTTCTCTCTGTGGATCTTGTTCTCTGCCCTAATTTCTCACAAATTGACTCCCTTTCTTAGCAATCTCTACCCTCACACTTTCACCGCTCTGTTATCACTACCGCACCATGCCACCGTTGGCACCGTCTCTCTGAATACAGTGGAACCCCACATTCGCACGACCCATCGCTACCGCCAGCTAATCCCACCGGTAAGCCCGCTTTCCATTGCTTTTGTTGTCCCTGTACATCCTCTCTTGCTCCCTGCCATCGTGCCCTAATCTCTCTCTCTCTCTCTCTCTCTTAGCCACCATATTTCGTTCTGGGTATATGTTAATTTCCAGATTCAGTAATTCGAGGAGTATTTTGTGTTGGTACTTCACATTTATGTTTCTTTGATCAATTGCAAATTCAGTTAAACACACAATATATTTATGTTGGATGTACACATGAATTATTGGAAGAAAAAAACCTAGTGTGAACTAAGAATTTGGGTCTCGTGTTGTAGTCTATTTAATCAATTTATTGACTTTTTACTGCTATAATGTGTGTAATTTCAAATTCTTATGTATGATTGGTTTGTATATTATTTGAACAAGAGGAAAAGGACTAACAAGGCACCTCACAACAAAAAAAATCCATGCAATTAGTCCACCAAAACAAACCTTAATCATGTTAAAACCTCTTGAGGTTAAGGGTAAAGGGGTAGTAGTTCAAATCTAGTTTCAGGTTTCCTGTTTTACTTATTATTATTATTTTTTGTTTTTGGTTTGGTATGATGCTTTGGATTGAACCCTCCAAATATTATTACAAGAAGTGGGTTTACAATTCATTGATTTAAAAGTTCATAGTTTGGGAAGGTTTATAGTGATTTAAGTTCCTTAAAATAGTGATTTAACTTTAAGTTTTATTTAAATGTTGAAACAAACTGATTAATATCTGAAACTTATTTACAAATTGGTAGTAGAATTGATAAAAGTTGTTGGCTATCTCTTCCAATGAATTTGGTCCAAAGCATTTATAATTTATTCTTGATTTATATAAATATAACAAAACAAGGGGGATGATGATGGTTATCCTATATGGACATTTGATTCAATTGTTGAGATAACTTTTGTCTTTCTTTCCTTCAGCTTTCCACCGTTACATTACAAATGTAAAATGTATGTGAGAGGATCTGTCTTTGACTGCTCAAATTCATTATTTGCTTCAATCGTAGGGCTCAAGTTGAGATGAGTTCAAAATTCAAAACTCAAATCCTGTTTGAAGTTGACACTCTCATCGGTACTCATTCTTTGCTCTCTCTCTCTCTCTCTCTCATCAAATGACACTCTCATCGGTCCTCTCTCTCTGTCTCTCAACTCAGGACTCCCCCTCATTCATTCACTCATTCTTTGGTGTCTTCCATACCCACCATCACAATGAATCCTCCTTTCCATGAATTCCTAACTCTAGCTTAGCCCATAACCAGGTTTGATTATGTTTGGGTAACCCATTTTGATTATCTTTTTTATTTTATTTTGTAGATCTAAGATTTTGAAGATCATAAGAGCCTCAATGGAGTTGTTTCATGGCGGTTCTCTTCCTCTACTAAGAAAGTACCCCAAGTTAGTTTTGGTTTAGTTTTTTTTTTTCATTGCTCTGTTTTAGGTTATTTTGGGTTTGTTTGTGAATGATTTATCTGAATTGAATTTTTCTTTTTCTGTTTTGGGTTATTTTGGGTTTGTTCGGGAATGATTTTTCTGAATTGAAATGTTGTTTTAGGTTATTTTTTATTGCTCTACAGATTTGTGTGTACTGAAATTTCTTCCCTGAGTTGGCATATCTAAGTTTATACTTTAAAGAAATTTACCCATGTGTTTACTCTGTTTTTATTCTCTTTGGATTTTTATTTATTTATTTTTTTGTGTGGGGCCAATGCAAAAACACTAACAAGTGTGCTTGGATTGTTTTTCTAGAACTTCTTACAACTTAAAAAATCTTTTTTGTTTCCTAATGGATGGGATGATGGATAGAATTGCATTTTGCATATAGCTGCACTTGCACTGTGAGTGATTTATACCTTGAAACCAACCTAAGTAACCAACCCAAAGTTGGAGATATATCAATGTTGGCCTCTCTTTAACTTCCAGCTTTCTTTTCCGGCTATTATGAAAAATCAGCTTGCTTGTTTTCATTTTTCAGAAAACACTTTTCAGAAAATTCTACTTTCTTATTTTCTGTGTTTTTTTTGTTTTTATTGAATTTTTTTACTTTTTAGACACACCTAACATAAATACACCTAAATGCCCTGGTTGTTTGGGGTTATAGGGAGGGGATTGGGTTTGATAGTGAGGTGAGACTACTATATGGGGTGTTTGTTTTGAGAGATGGGGAGGGGACTCCTAATCCTTTGGTATTAATAAAGGCCTTGGAAGGGGGATTGGGAAGGAGGAGGTAGAGATGGTATTAGAAAAATAGTAAGGGGATTAGAATTTTTTTTATTTTTTATATATTGGGAATTTTTAAAAAAATATTAATGTTTAATTTTTTATATTTTTTATTTGTTTTATTATTTTATATAAAAATAATTTAACAATTCCTATACTAACAACTATCATCAAAACAAACACAATTTTACTTAATCCCGTCACTATCAATCCCCTCACTAACAATCCCGTCACTATTATTCCCCTTACTATGAATTCCCTCAATTCTACCTCTGAAAACAAACGGGGCCAAAAAGTAAAAAAAATCTTTTAAAAATTCACTAAATACCAAAAATACAAAAAAAATACAAGAATTCAGTACATTTTTTGTATTTCTATGTATTTATTAAAATTTTAAAATATTTTTTCACAAATTTTTTACTTTTTAGATACGTCTAACTAAGGTGCATCTAAAAAAGTAAAAAAAATGTTTAAAATTTAAAAAATATTCACTAAAAACAAAAGAATACGAAAACCAAAAAACTCAGTTTTCAAAAAATTAATCCAGAAAACTCAAACCAAACACACTTGTCTCTATATTCATCTTATCTTGCAAGGATAATATCTTAGAGTCTTGGTTGCTGCTAATTTCTTTTGGTTTATGTTTTCCTAGATTATCTACGTAAGATTATTAGATTTTAAGCCTTGGTAGATGCCTCAACCAGGTTACACTTTTGTTGAATAAGTGTAGTTAGATGATATTCTATTTTATGTTGATAGTTTTGTTAGATTATATTCTATTTTGATTCTATTTGGATTATTTTATTCAATTATGTTGGTTGCATTAAACCTTGATTTGGTTCCCTTGAACCAAGTGTTGTTGGCTCTATGTTATATTTTGCAGTGCCACAAACTGGTAGTTTGGGACAGTTTGTTAGAGAGTACTTTGACAAATTATTTGTTCACTGAAAGCAACATTTTGTTTTTAAGTATTCAATTGGTTTTCCCTTTAATGATAATGTAAAAAAATTGACACGTGTATGTCATGATGATGGTTTGGCAAAACTTCCTGCCTTCTATGCATTGCAACCCTGCCACACATTGATGATATGGGCAAAATTTGAAGTGATATTGCAAGTGTGAGGTTCTCGACGTAGAATTGCATTTTTTTTTCCTTTTCTTTTTTTGAACTTTGTTGTCAAATTAGAGTTTATTTCAAATTAATTGTTTTCGTTGATCGTTGATGGTTGACTCTTTGTTTTATATTAGTTTGTGTGCTTTTGTTTGGAGTATATTAGTTGGTCTACTTTTGAAAATGCATTTTCATGGCATTTGTATGTCATAGGTGAGAGAGAACCTATGCAAAAACGGAGAGAGGGGTGTGTGGTTGTGCAGTGAGGGTATGGGATGAGGGGGAGGAAAAACGTGCAAATAAATGAATAGACGGTGAGAGAATGATGTGGAGGATATGACAACAATGGTTTGATATTGAATTAATGGATTTGATGTAGTTTCAAAGAGGCAAAAATGTAAGTTGGCGAAAATGTCAGTATGAATTGGAAAGTTGTCTATTTGCTGCAATAATGTGCCCAAGGGCTGAATTCCGTGTCTCTAAGGCTAACATTTATGCTACATGCTCAATTTATGTTCAGAAACTTTTTTATTGGCTGGAAATTAATTATATTTGCTGAATCAATTTTTCTAAATGTTGTATTTGTTGTTCAGAACCTAAAAATTGAACTTTAAAACCTAAAATCGTGTCTAAGAGCTGAGATATGATGTGGTTGGAACCTGAAATTGAACATTTTATTAGTGTTCGATGAGATGTGGTTGGAACCTGAAATTGAACGTTTTATTAGTGTTCGATGATTTTTGCTTTTGCAATTGTTGTAAGTAGTTGTATATACTACTTTTTGGATTATATGAAGTGTTGATTTTTTTTTTTTTTTAAATTTCTTTGTAGATAA
Organism: Camellia oleifera; assembly: GCA_022316695.1. Lineage (NCBI taxonomy): Eukaryota > Viridiplantae > Streptophyta > Magnoliopsida > Ericales > Theaceae > Camellia > Camellia oleifera. Next base: position 183,863,620 of record CM039306.1, on the reverse strand, counting down.
CTAAGAGTAGTTGTAGAGAAGTTGTGAACCACTTTGATTTTGGTATTCCTTTACTTTTACTTTTATGCGTTTCAATCATTAACTTTGTAACTTGTTTATAGCTTTGTTTTTGTAGTGTTGATTAAAAAAAATTTCTTGGGTTTCTTTATGGATAAGTAAAAGAGGAGTGGAGAGAAGTTGGGCAAAATTATTTGTATTTCTTTATGATTTTGATTTCATTTATTTGAAAATGAAATGGGTTGAAATTGTTTGATTTATGTGAAATAGGTTACTATGAGATGAGATAGGTCTTTTTCTATGAAATAGGCGACTTCTATGAAATAGTTTGAGTTATGTTTTTATAATTTCTTATACTTTGTTGGGTTTGATTTTTGAATATTGCAAGCATATTAAGATGGAAGTATTAACGGTGCATATTTGACTTACCCCATTTTTAAATTGAATGTGTAAATTGCAAGGGTTGTGAGCAAAGGTGTAATGTGGCAACATGTTTCTTGAGTTTATTAAACAAATAAACAAATTTGTAAGTGTGTTTGTTGTTTTCTTCAGTAAGGCATTGAAGGAATTTTTTTTGGTGACGGAATTCTATTTTGATCATAGATTGTAAATCTGTTTATAAGATCTATTTTGTGGCAGTGAATTATATTTTGTAATTCAAGTCTGATTGTAAAATTTGTTTTGATCTTAGAAATTCGGTCACTCACTCTCCCTCTCTCTCTCCATTTCGGTTTTGCTTGCCATCTTGACTCACACTCTTCACCTCTCCGCTTTTCGGCTCCTTCCTCATGCTCTCCTACGGTATCTTTCACCCTCACCAGTTACCTCTCTCTCTCTCTCTCTCTTTCTAACTCTGGCGATGTTTTCATACCATTCTATCCACACCCACAGACTACCACTATATCGCTTTGTTTGGAAATTTCCCCGGAATCCATAGTTGCTTCCGCCAATTTCTACACCAACCCTTGTCTCGATCTCTACCCAACACCGGTTAATTCAATTTCTCTCTCTAACACCCTCTCCTTTGCCCGATTTCTAAACCCTAGCTATGTTTATGTTTTTTAGTTACCATCAAATATTGTTTTTTGCAGTAAAAAAAATTGTATTTTGGTGCTATTGTTTCCAACTCTATAAATTCAAACCTATACCCTAATCTCTGGTTCTCTCTATAGATATTTGTAGATCTATTTATATGATTGTCCATTTTTGGAGTTCTAATTTTTATGTTTTTGTTATTGTTTGTAGCCCCAAGTTATTTAATGTAGTGGATCATGTAATTCTTCCTAATGGCAATGGCCTAAAGGTTAGTTATTTCTATAGTCCTATCACGGAAGTTTGATTGTTGTATGCTTGTGTAATTGAATAATATTACAATTATGTTTTTGTTATGTCGATTTTATCTTATATTATTTGTGGGATTTTGTAGAGTCAGCTTCATATTTTATCTTGTATTGGTTTTTGTAATATCATATGTCTATATGAGATGTTTATTAGGTGATTTGTTTTAGTAATTTTTGGTTCTCTTTGAAGTTTAGATTTTATAATTTTGTTAACTCTTGTTAAATAATATTTGAGTTTGTTCTAAAAGGAAGTTGCTAGGAGTAGAAAAGGATATCAAAGCATTCCTTGTGGAGGAACTATGATGATTTAAATGAAAGCTTTTGGTATTACTTTTTTTTTGAGATCATTTTGTCCTTGATTTTATATCAAGTTAGCTTTGCCCTTATAAAATTACAAGTGACTAATGTACCGGCAATCAATGTCATTGCTAAGTCTGTAAAGGTGTTAGGTTGGTTTTCTTTTGTTTGCGATGACCAAATATATCCTCTCAGGACTAGACTATTTGTTGAGAAATATTTATCAATTTATTCCATTTCTGTTCATGTTTTTTGAGAAATTATTCACTTCATGCTCTTCTTGGTTTACAATAAAATTGAATTCTTCCATTGACTTAAAATGCATGTATGGCTTGACACGGTAGATTGAATAAAATTGAATTCTTCTTGGTTTATTTTTGTCTCACTGAATGTAAATTTTATTTTTATTTTTTTGATTTTGTGGCTTTTTACTTGCTGGTTTTTTTATTCTCTTTCAAGGTTTGATGTTATGACTACATGTCTGAATCTTTTTGGAAAGTTTATAGATTCATAAATTATGTTGCTTCTTCGAACCTAGACCCTTAACTGGCTTTGTGTGTAATATTTTCATCAAAACTTCATGAGATTTGGGATAAATATACACAAAAATAATATATATATTTTTATATTTGGTGTAATTTTAAATTATTTGTAATTTATACTTTCTAAATATATCTAAATTTAGTTTTTTTTTTTTTTTCACAAACTGAGTCATAAAACTCCAATAAAGTAAAAAGTAAAAACAATAAATAAAATTAAAAAATATTAATTTAACAAGCCTAATCTATTTTTTACATCTCTAAAAAAATTAGGAGCAAATTTGTTCACAAAATTTTACCTTAATTTGAATTTCCCTTTCAAATTGGGGATTCCCCCAAAAGTTTGACCGAACCCTTCTACATTTCTCATCTCACTCACACAACTCCTTCCTCTCATTCGTCTTCCCTCACGGGCGATTTTGTGTAAATCCAAAGTCGCCACCACCGACTATTACATGCTCACCAGGTAAGGTGATCTCTCTCTCTCTCTCTCTAATTTCTAAACCCTATCTATCTCCATTGTCTTCTATGTGTTTTTGAATGGGTTTCTAAAATGGGTATATTCGATATCTGATTTTTTGATTGGATTGCTAACCCTAGCCATCTCCCTGAGCTCCTTTTTGCTATTAGGTTTGAGTTAAAAGTTCTGATGTTGAGGATTTGAGAAGATGTTTTCTCATCTTTGAGAAAACCCTTATTATTATTGTTATTAGGTTTCAGATTTGTAATTCAGCTATTATGTCACTAATTTATTACCATTCCTTTGTTTTTATTGTCCAGTTTTGGCCATATATCTCATAGACATTGTTCTCAACGTATAGAACTTTTTGTCTGATCATATTTGGTTTCCTTCACCTTTTTGTTGCGGAACTCATGAATAGGAGGAGTTTGATTTGTAGTTTTTTTGGATAATTTTCTCCCCCCTAAAGGATACATTATTGAACAAAGTCTTTTTTTGTTTTTTTGTTTTTCCAGGTGACTGCTACTGTTTTGGAGTTTTGAAGACCATTAGAGCCTCATGGTTTTCATGGTGATTCACTTCCTCTCCCTCCATCTCTCTCTCTCTAGTTAAAATCAAGTTAATTGCAATTAAAAGTACAAAATTGATGCAAAAGGCAGAGTGCATGTCATAGAATTTACCTTTGAGTCATTGTAGATGATTTGAGTGGGCTCACTGTGCTTCAATAAGGGAATTTCATACTTCTTTTGTAATCTTTTCTTTCAAGGTCAAGTTTCAAGGTACTACTTTTCACTAAGTGACGAGGTTTTAATATAAGATTATAGATGGCTACTAGAATGACATTATGTTGTTTTTCTGGCATTTCACATATGCGTCGCATAAAATATTCTTGGATTTTTTTTGTCCTTATAAATATCCACTATTCAAAAGGATATTTGATGATAGGCATGTCGATTAATTATGCGTTATACGGTAATATTCAGTCGCCATCAGCTCACACCAATGTGCTAAAAAGATATGTGATGAGCCTAGCAACTAGCGTAATTGGTTTAAAAACCAATGAATGAATAGCAAAATAAGCCGAAGCGAGTTAATTTTTCTATGATTTTTTTAGCTTGTTTTCAATTATTGCTAATGTATAGTATTCTTTATCGGTCTTGTTTAATTTGAAATCCTTTTAAAGTTGTTGGTATTGATTCTGAATAAACGTCTATTTGTACAAGGTCACATGGAAGAAAATGGGAAATTGATATGGATTAAGAACAAAAGAGAAAAGAAAAATGACAAAATGAATGAAGAAAAATAAATGTAGGAAGGGGGGTGGCTGATTGTTTGTGTTTGCATTGACATTGTCAATTCTTCCTTAATGGGTTTAATTTGTTTTTATTTTTCTCTATTTGGTGTTAATTCTAAAAGTAGGTTTATATATGTTCTTCCTTAATGGGTTTAAATGTATTCTTTTAAAAATAGATGTGTTTTTAATGTTTATAGATTTTACATGTTATGGTGGTTTGGTAGAATTTAATTGAGCTCATTACCATTGTTGAATGTGACAATGGAATGGGTGGACAGTGAAACATATATTTTCCCCTATTTGAAGAAAGAGTGAGATTCTTGGGTGTGTAAAAGTGAGATTGTATATGATATGGTAATTTATCAAAAAATAAATAAATAAAATTTGTATATGGTATGGAATATATGAGTTTAATATTTAGAATATTTCTTTGAATTTTAGGATGGTTGGATTTTTGTTGGAATAGTTGAAAGTCTTCTTATGGAATTTTTTGATCAACATAGAGTTGGAACTTGGCCGTGTTAAGTTACGAGTGGACCAGTGTGAAACTTTTGCTTCATGCTTTATATATATTGGCTACAAAACTTGGTTTTACACTGGAAATGTAGCTCCTAGGGACTAGTTTTCAATTGGATTTTCAGACAAAATTTTAAGAAACTGTAGCAGAAATTATTGGGATTTTTTTCCCGTGAATGGTCTAAAAATTCTGGAAATACTATGTAGAGGCTTGTAAGAAACTTTTCAAACACGTTGGAAAACAATGGAAAATGCTCCCCACAAAATCATCTCTTTAGCTATACTCCTGAAGCATTTTTTCCTTTTTCAATTAGAGTTCTTACTACTTTTTAAATTATTTCGTATAGTTTTAACATGACATTTTTTTGCTGAGGGTTGAGTGATGTTAGCCCTATATTTCTTTGCTTGAGTGTTTATTTTCGGCTTTTTGGGCACTTGATTGTGATAGAATCACGAAAGTTAAGTATCACTCTATGAATGAGCTGAGTTTGGGTCTTTGCCAATTGTGATTTAATTTCCTATTTTCTGATATTATTTTGGTTCCTTGCCAATTGAATTCTGGACTTATGCTGCTGTTTTGATAAATTTTTTTTTTGTTCTATTTTGTTGGTGGTAGTAGAGGCTTCTTTGTAACATTGATTTGGATTAGGTGAAGTCTTCTTTTATTGTGGAGAGGGAGGTGTGTCATTGTCTTATTAATTATTTATGTTTAAATTTTTTTCTTTCCCTTATTTAAAAAAATTAATAGATTGACTAGTCAAACCTTCCTCTTTGGCTTTAAATCTAGAAACAACTAGCTCTCAATCAAAAGCTGCTACAACCCATGCTTGCTATTAGCTTATTTATTTACTTGAGGCATAGGCGGGATAGAATAGGACTTGTTTTTAGCCTCAAAGCATGTCTTACTCAGTTAGGTTACACAATTATTGTTGGGGCTATACCCATCCAATTTATTTTCTTGTAGGGCCTGTAACATAATCTGATATCAATTTTTGACTATATCGGCAATTCAAATTTTGTTATTTCAACCGACTTATTGAACTATTATATGGACCTTTCAAGAGCCTTTGAGGCACTTTGACCAATTTGAAAACATAAAAGACCTTTGTACCAAAATTTCCTGCACATTGGCTTCTCAATAGTCCACTTTCAAAGCTCATAAGTCTCAGTGAATTTCAAACCACAATTTGAAGTTTTTACAGCACCTATCCTCATGTGTCATTTATTTTAAGATAAGATGGACCACTTTTGACTCCAAATCAAGATGCTTATCGATGTATATGTAAACTTTTGTGAAGTATTATTTGAGGTTGATAATGTCTTTATGTGTATCGGGGATTCTTATATTTGGCTTTGAAGAATTGTGGATATTTAGTTATAGAGGCTTAAACTATATGGGCTTCATTTTGTGCATGTCTTTGTGTGACGTCATTTGCCCTTACAGTCTCCACATAGATCTGTCCTTGGATATTTGCCCTTTTCTTATAGGTTTCGAGTCTTGAAACTTTGTTGTGGTCTACTCTGAAGTTAATGATGCTTTGGGTTTCATAAGAACACAATTGTGCTGATCACTCATTAGGTACACAACCATATTGAGTGTTTTTTTCATGAAGTCAAGCATTATCTATGTTATTGATTTTTGTTGTTATAGAGCATTATTGGACCTCATCAATTTAATTTAACATGTAGCGCTAAGAAATAACATAGGTACTAGTTTTACTTTTTCCCAAATGCATGTTAACATGTGATCAAAGAATTCAAGAATTTTAACTATTGGCAATTTCTTTTCATGTGAAAGTTACATCTTAGTTTTTTTTTTTTAGGGGGGAAAAACCCAAGGAGAATTACAAAGCTTCAGAAAAAACTAAAAGAAATACATCGAAAGGGACTTCTTCCATCCAGATAGATGGTCCAGAACTCTTAAGTGCCAACTGAGCTAGGCTATGGGCAACACGATTGCCCAGGCGAGGAGTATGAGAAACATTCCATTTTCGAAAGCAATGACCCTTTGCAATAGGGTCTTGAAGAACATGACTGTAGGAGCATAACAATGGGTCTGCAGCTTGAAGAGCTCGAATGATGTTGAGCGAATCCCCTTCTAAGTGAACATCAAGAATGCCCAGGTCCATAGCAAAATGCACCGCTCGTTGAGCTGCAAAAGCCTCAGCACAATTTGCATCACCCCAGCAATCAATCCTCTCAGACAAAGCCGCAATAACTGCACCGGCGTGGTCCCGAATAATTACACCAACTCCAACTGCCTTGAGGTGATTGAACACAACACCATCAAAATTAACTTTGTAAAACCCATCAATTGGAGCGACCCAACGGACAGGATCCTCAAAGACTGGTGCACTTATGGGTCGATGATTCGCAAGAGAGAAATCATGTAATAGTTCACACACCCAAAGCACTATATCCTCCGCTGAGCGAACGACTTCATTGAAGACGGCTTGACTGGGAGCGCTCCACAAACCCCAACAAAGCGAAAAAAATAGGCCAAGTCCATATTCATCAACTCTATTGCCAATCACTGAAACCCATTGAGAAAAATCTGTACAATTCCAAGATTGAACTTCAAATCGCAGCGGACTTAATTCCCACACCCATTTCGCAACATGACAATCACGAACACAGTGCAATAAAAACTCTGGACAGTTGGGACAGAGTGCAAAATTTCCAGCCACAGAGACATGCCTACGACGCAACAAATCGGAAGTGGGGATGATATTCAAAGAAGCTCTCCACGCAAAGAATTTAATTTTGTTCAGAATTCGAAGATGCCAAAGTTTCTTCCAAAAGTGTTGTTGCTCAAATCCTCCATCCGAAGAGCCGGGATGATTATTTGAGCACATAAGAGCAACTTGTAAATGATAGGCCGATTTTATCAAAAAAAGACCATTCTGAGTGTAATGCCAGACTAACGCGTTAGGAGGTAGAACTGGGCATAAAGGAATTTGTTGAATAGCCTCAACGTCAATCGGAAGAAACAACTCTTTGCAAAGGTCTAAATTCTAGCAACGCCGAATCGGATCAATAATAGAACAGACCATTTGGTGGTCGTCACCTGCTGGAGAAGATATTAACTGAAAAGAGTGTGGCCTAGCAACCCATTTATCACCCCAAAGATGAACACTTTGCCCATCCCCTATACGCCATCGAAGACGCGCCCGAAGCAATGGTTTAGCATAAAAAATGCTGCGCCAAGTGAAAGATGGATTAGACCCAATCAAAGACCACAAGAAGTCTGCATAAGGGTAATACTTAGCACGGAGAAGACTGGCCAATAACGAATTAGGAAACTTCATCAAGCGCCAGCCTTGCTTTGCAAGCATGGCTTTGTTAAAAGCCGCCAACTTCCGAAAACCCAACCCACCAACCCACTTTGGTGTACACAAAGCCTTCCAGCTCTTCCAATGTATTTTCTTGGTATTGCCAGAATGTCCCCACCAATAGCGACTCACCATGGAATCCATCTCGGAACATAAAGTTTCCAAAATGCGGAAACACGACATAACATAGGTTGGTATGGTTTGAGCAACTGCCTAGATCAAAACATGACGACCTGTGGCATATATGAACTTCTCTTTCCATCCGTTGAGCCGCAACCACAAACGATCTTTGATAAACTGAAACACCTCACGCTTGGTGCGCCCAACAAAATACGGAAGACCCAAATATTTGCCGTTCACCACCGTAGTGCCAACATGTAAAACTTGACGAAGTTCCTCTCTTAATTCCGCCCCCACATTAGCACTAAAACTAATAGATGTCTTGCTAAAATTAACCTGCTGACCTGAAGCTAATTCATATTTTTTGAGAATGCGCTCAACCGTCAACATTTCCTCCACAGTCGCATTACCAAATAAAAGGCTGTCATCCGCAAATAGGAGATGTGAAATCTTCGGGCTGCCACGGCATATGCCTATCCCAATAAGTCTATTGTCAAGCTCTGCCTGCCGAATCAACGAAGAAAGACCTTCCGCACAGAGGACAAATAGATAAGGGGACAAAGGACAACCTTGACGTAGGCCACGGCAAGGGCGAAAAGATCTTGTGGGTTTACCATTCAGAAGGATCAAATACGAGATTGTCGAAACACACCGCATAATAGTTTGGACAAACCGGCCATCCATTCCCATCTCTAACATAATCTGGCGAAGAAAATCCCATTCGATACGATCATAGGCTTTGCTCATGCCCAATTTTAATGCAAAGTGCCCCGTATGGCCATGCTTCTGATTTTTCATGTAATGAAATACTTCAAATGCTGACAAAACATTATCGGTTATAAGACGCCCATATACAAAGCCGCTTTGATTGATGGAGATGATAGAAGGCAACACAAGCTTGAGCCGATTCGCCAGAACCTTACTAATCAGCTTGTAGACAACATTGCACAAATTGATTGGACGAAAGTCAGACATTCTTTTCGGATTCGGAACCTTCGAAATTAACACAATAAAAGTGTCATTAATAATGTTCATAGGCTCGTGTCGGTTAAGAATTCCCAAAACAGCCCCAGTTACTTGTGACCCAATATTTGGCCAAAAAGTTGATAGAACAACGCATTACCATCTGGGCCCGGCGCCTTTGTGGGATGCATTTGAGCTAAAGCCGTGTCCACCTCGGTAGATGTGAATTCACCACCCAACATTCTATTTAAATCATCGGATACCCGCGAGGTAGTAGTGTCAAGAAAATCTTGAATGCCCTGAGGGGTTTCCGAAGTGAATAGGCTTTCGAAATAGTGCACAGCGATATCCTCCATTTGACGTAAATCAGTACACCATAGTGATTGCTCATTTTCCAGACCCATAATCAATTTCTTTTTATGTCGCTGGTTTGCTTTGGCATGAAAAAAGGAAGTATTGTGATCGCCATCTTTTAACCAATTGGCACGAGAGCGTTGACACCAAAATATTTCCTCTCTATGTAGAAGTTCATCAACATGTCGATGAAGAGCAAAAAAAGAAACCCGTTCCGATTCGGACATGGAAGTCAGGCCCTTTAGTCTTTGAAGCTCCTTGATCTTATCACTAATGGTATGCTGAAAGGAGCCAAATTTCCGACGCCCCCACGTCGATAAACGGGCTCCAATGACGTCAAGGTTTGATCGAATACCTTCCATTGTAGGAGTCGGTTGCCGTAGCCAATTTTGAAGGACAATAGATTCACATTCATCATCCCGCAACCACAATGCTTCAAAACGATAAGGCCGACGCCGTCCACAATGAGCCACTGGGATATTTTTTGAGCCTACTAAATCAAGCAATAAGGTGTTGTGATATGAAGTCGTGCATACCAGATTATGTACCGCTGCCAAGGGAAATAATTGCAACCACGCCAAGGTAGCCACACCATGATCCAACCTCTCCCGAATGAGTCCTTGTTGCCGGTTATTGGCCCGTGTGAATTTGGGTCCGCGATAGCCAAGATCCGCTAAAGAACACTCTTCGAGAACATGTTGAAAAGCACTCATCTGGACACCACTACGTTCACCCATGCCAACCTTTTCATGCGAGAATAGAATTTCATTGAAATCACCATTAACAAGCCATGGCAGACTTGACAAACTCGATAGTCGTCGCAATAATTCCCACGAATCCCTTCGGTGAGATGCCATGGGATGACCATAAAAGCCCGTAAACCGCCACGGTGTTGAACCCAAACTAGAGTCTACAATAGCATCAATATGTCTAGTAGAATAGCTTTTAATCGAGACTTGAATATCACTCCGCCAAAGAAGAGCTAAACCACCCGCAAAGGCTACTCGGTCTACCGTAAAAGCACCAGAAAAACCAATCCTACACCGTAAGCTTTCAAGCTTACACCCAATACTTTTAGTCTCCATGAGGAAAACTAGAGCGGGATCTTCAGATTTCAACATGCGGTGAAGGTCACGAACTGTCCGTGGGTTCCCAAGCCCACGACAGTTCCAACTTAAGCAATTCATATGATTGGCGGTGCTGCTCCGCAGCATCCGCCATGACAAATTCTGTGGGGACCAGACGTGGTGCCAGAGAATCATGGCAAAAACGTTTTGCCCTTGGAGAGACACCCTCTTTAAGGTTCGTATGTATCTTCCGTTTGCGCCCATCAGTGAACAAGGTAGGCAGGAGAGAAAGAGGGGCGCTGCGCACTCGTGGTTTCCTGCCTTTCTTAAGATTCGGACAGACCAAACCTTTGCCTTTTCCTAGCTGGACAGGATTAGGCAGCCCCAAAGCAGAGGAAGTGGACAAAGAACTAGTTGGCCTTGAAAAAGGCACAGCCAATTTTGTAACGGTGACATCCACTAAAGGGCCACTAACCAACTCCATATTCTGATCCTCAGATGCTATTCCCTTATCATCAATAACTGACAAAGTCAATTTTGAATTTGAAATTGAGCGGGCAGGAGCCTGCCCATCATTTTTGCCAAGATGATCCCCACCAACAACAACTGCCACTGTATTCGGAGGGAGGGGAGCGTTACAAGGGGTAACCGTCTGCGGAGTGGGAGTATGGTTCATTCCTCGGCCAACTGGTGAACCACTAGGGATCAACTCCGACGGTTCAGATTGGCAAGGTTGTAGAGCACTTCCACCTCCAAGCACAGAAACCATTGGAGAGTCAAGTCCAACAGGTTCTTCCTCGACGGGTTCGGAAGGGCGAGAAGACCCCTTGCCCTTGCCCAACTCCATGTCTGCCTGCAGCCAAGGGCCATACTGAAACCGAGTAGTATTATCCACCGCAGAACCCAGCAAACGTGTGGCACAATCACGCATCCCATGGCCAAGAATACCACAAGCAAAACAGCAATTGGGTAATCATTCATAACGAAACGATACCCAGACAGGCTGGGAAGAGCCTAACACAATATGCATATCACGTCTCAAAGGTTTGGCAAAATCAATTGATACACGAATACGAAGGGATTTACCCCAGGCCACGCCTTCCTCCGAAAGTTCCATATCAACAAAACGCTCAAGACGGTTTCCAATGAGAACCCCAACGGCTCGAGTCATGCTAATGAGGGGTAAATTGATAACATGGACCCAGAAAAGGGCACCAGTAAACTTGATGTCAGAAGGCCGCAAAGATCCCTCAAATTTCTCAAGAAGAAGTAACTGCTTATCAAAACTCCAAGGATCGCGGAAAAGAACTCTCTTCTTATTGACAATGTGATTAAATTGGAAGAGGAACAAATTGTCCCCCAGAACAGTGAACTGCATTCCTTTAGAGGGCTTCCACACACTCACTAACATAGTGCGCAGCGCCTCAGTATTGAATGGTCGGTGAGTAAGCAATCGGCCCACCAAACATAACCTAGACCGATCCACAACAGGGCGAGTATGTGCCTCTTCCACAGCCACAGCAGCCTCCTCATCCTCCGTAAGGATAAGCTGAGCAGTAAGTTCATCAAGAGAAGGTTCCATGGTAAAAGAAAAGAAAACAAACACCCTAACTTCTACCAGAGAAGAAAAACTCTTACGTAGAGAGAAAAAAACTCCTACGAAGAGAAAAGTATAATTACATCTTAGTTGATGGGATAGTTTTTGAACAATCCCATTCCCTTTGGGAAAAGAAAAAGAAAAAGCAATCATTATTGAACAAATTTAGCTTTTGTTTAATTGTTTGCTTGGGTTCAATTTATGTAGAAGTCAAAATTAGTATATCAACCTTTGTTCCATAATCTAATGAACAAATGAAAGTTACTTTTATTAGGTTCAGGTGTGAAATCCTGACTCACGAGCGATGTAGAATGGAGTTTTGACCCATGAGTGCAATTTGGAGAAGTTTCCCTTTTTGTCTCATTTATTGACTCTTTATTTTTGCTTTGTTCTATTTTTTCTCATTTGATTTTTTTTTTCCTGACATTTCTTTTATTTAGTTAAAAAATGGAGTAATAGTGATGAGTGATCAAACCTTTGTTTTGTTATTTTTTTTCTTATCAAATGAACATCTTTGAATTAGATTTTCAAAGGAAAACAAGATGCAAGGTAAAGTGGTAGTTATATATATGTCATTGTTATGTGTATAGTGAATGAATGGAGTGAATAAAAGTTACAGGAAGTCTATAATGAATTACTTAGGCTCTGTTTGGTATAGCTTTGGAACTAACATTCCAGAGCTTATTTTGCATATGATGTTTGTTTAGGTGTTTCAAATCATAATTTCACACTCACTTTTGAAAATGCGGTCGAAAGCGGGAAAATTTAGACTAACCGGTCATCCGGTTGGTTGACCAGAACAGTGTAATTTTTTATTTTTTATTTTTTGCAATTGACATTTGTTAATTTTTATATATTTGTAAAAAATATTTTTCAAAATTTTTAAATTTTTTTATGTGCTTTAATAGAATTTTGAGTTGTATGTTTGGTTATGAGTTGTAAGTTTTTGTATCAAATACACATAAAAAATTTCCCACTCAATTTAAAACTCTTTCACCAAACAAATTTTCCAACTCAAATCATAATTTCAAAACTCACAAACTTAAAATACAACTTCTACTCTCAAATCATATTGAAAGCTCTACCAAACTCAACATTATTTTTGAAGAAAATGAATGAAGGTTGTAGTTCCAACAGTAAAAAATAAACAATTCATTGCATTGTTGAGTCTTCCACAGTGGCCCCAAGTTCCAATAATTAGAAAAACTTGGAACATTTACCTTGAAAAAACTTAGAATACTTGAATGCGTCAGGTTGATTTGTGTTGAGGAATTTGCATTTGACAGTGATCAAAACATATCAAGCAGTTTAGATATTTAATCATTGTGGGCTTTGTGAAAACAGGATGAAGAGAAATGGTGTGCAAGAAGATCAAAGATTATGAATAGGAGAGGTTGTTGAAGGAGTATTAGAAGAAGCTCGCCGACATCAAATTGGGCATTAAATAAGCACAAGGTGCATGTGATTTCTTAGATTTGCAAATGTAATTTTGCAGGAGTACTATGTCTTTGCAAATTAACTTCATGACTCCTTAATGATGAGCTTCATGTAATTTTGCATGAGTACCATGTCTTGGCAATAGTTTCCCTATAACCAGGTGTATTGTATTGACAATGTTTATGATTTGTTCAAAATGAGTTTTGACCCATATTTTTTTCATTTTTTTTTTTTTTTGGTTGGTATTCTAAACAACTACATGGGTTTTGATAATCTTGTTTGTATTTGTTAATGTATTTTGTGTTATCCTATATCTAGTGTCCTCACCAATTAAGTGTGAGGCTGTGTTTTGATATTGGTTAATCTCTTTGAAAATTGGTTGAGATTGCATTAGGCCAAGGCAAGAATGCTAACACTATACACTATAATGTTTTTTTATGCTAATTGATTGCGCAACTGATTATGCATACAAGTCACAAGTCTTGGTTGAAATTGACTTTGGCAATTGAACTGATTATGCATAAAAGCCACAATCCAAATTTACAAGCCAATCAATTTTGCACATACCATTCATAAAACTAAGTCCAACTAAGTGTTTTATAATTGATTACGTAATCAATTATGTAACTATTTGTCTATTCGTCATTCCAACTCATAATTAAAAGCCAATATTGTATACAAAATCTAATTATTTTTTTAATGTTGACGTAGCTGCAAATTACATTTGTTGCATTTCCTCTACATCTATTGTGAATAAAATGAATTCTTTTTATTTACTTAAAAGGTACTATTGTATTATTTTGGGAAAAATAACAATTATATCTCTGCTAGAATTATTTTCATTCAAATATATGAAAAACTCAATTAACAAGATAAAAATTTATCTATTCATCATAAAAAAAAGATACAAAAAGAAGGTTAACCTAATGTCCATGCAACAGATACATTTGAGGAAAACCCAATTAGGACTCAACATCTAATGACCACCGGAATGTAGTTAGTAACCAAACAAATACAAATTTGTAGCTAAAATTAAATTAAGAAAAAGGAAAATTCTAATCAAAATTTAAATTTTCTCATTCTTGAGAGGCAATAGCTCCATTTGTTGTAACATCCATAGGCTTGGCTTCTGCAGACGCCTCAACCTTGTCACCCTTCTTACCTGCAAACACGAACGATTAGAGAAAATACAAATATCACAATTTAAACATAATTATATCAGTTTCTCTTTTAACATAGCTAAAGGGATAAAATTAATACGGTCAATATAAAAGAGATAATAATATCATTTTTCAATTCAAGCTTGTCCAATTCTTAACTTTCTTTTTTGTTCATCAAATTAAAATTTGATTAAAAAAAAAAAGAAAAAAAAAAACTCAAAATCTATCTCTAATCATTTAATCAAATGTTTATCAAATTAAGGAAAAAAAATTTCCATCAAATTAAAAATTCATCAAATCCTTTGTCAAATTAAATTTAATGAAAACTTAATATGATAAAACATTGGAGATGATTTTTGCAACAAAATTGGTGAAAAGAGAAATTTAGAATGAAAAGAAAAGTTTTAAAAAGAATTTTTTAATGAAAAGATTGATTAATTCATATTAAATCAAAATGTTTAAGGAAACAAATTTAAAACCAAATTATTATTATTAAAAAAAAAAAAAGAGTATTTGCATCATTCTGTTCATATTCGCAGTTTCTACAAATTGTTTACAATGTCATGCCTCAATTCCCAATACATCAACATTATTTCCTCGTTCGAACCCTCAAATTAGATTACCCACTACGAATTTCCCTAGAAATCTACGTTTCTCTTCTCGAAGACTTGCTTGCGAGTTTGAAATTAGGATTTCTTGAAGTTTCTGTGAAGCGGAGAATTATTGTGGTTTTAGTGCTTGTGAATTGGAGTTGACTTCTATAACTCTTCAATCTTACTGCACCCGCTTGCATTGCACCTCTAGTTACAAATTGCAAGCTACCTTAATTTAAACCAAAATACTAACTGAATTGCTAAAGTTCATTTGAAAAAAATAGCCATACAAATCAATCAATTTTCATTGCAAATGTAACAAGATTTTATTTTCCAGTGTCAAATTTTTTTGTTTCCTAAGGTTGTGTTTAGATCATGGATTTGGGTCGGGATTTGAAAATGAAAAGTAGAAAAATGAGTGAAATGTAAATAAAATATAAGTTACATTTTTTTCGTCATTTCTTTTTCCAAGACTGCAAATGTGCTATGACTATGTAATAACATGTTAATGCCTTGTCACATGACTGCCTTTTGTCTGTGTTGTTTAAGTAAATATATGCTTTGACAGTCATGAAGTCTCTGATAGAGTAGTAAATTACAAGCTTTTGAATGGAAATTGTCATCTAATGTAAATGGAAATGAGTTGTCAATTGGAGATAGTTTCAAGCTTCACTAATCTGTTAGTGTTCTGAAGAAACATCAGTTGTGTAATAGAAAAAAGAGGTTTCTTGACATTTTTTTCTCTCCTGCTGAGAAACCATTCGATCTTTAGTTCCTTTCTCAAAAAAGAATTTGATTTGTACGTGCAAGAAATAGGCTGATTCAGCCCTTTTTTGTTCAATTTCTCATGAGGCAAAATTCTTATCAGTAGGAGTCAAGGGAATGTCCCCTTGCCCTCAAATTTCCATTTAAAGGTGGATGTTGATGTCAATCCTCGAGTGCAAGTAACATGGCATTTCCTCGGAAATGTCATTGAGAGTTCAAAAAATAATAAATGAATGGTGATACCATGTGTTGATGATAAGATGGTATAATTGCTACATTGATTTTTTTCCCTCTTGTTTGTGATTGTCATAATTGGAAAATGTGTGACAAGAAAGAAGATATAGCACATTAACAGACCTCATCCAATATGTAGAGATAAGGTTGTTTTTTGATGGTTCACTCAAAATTAAGATTGTGGAGGAATTCTTTGATTGTTTAGCTTGCAAATTAGCTTTTCTCTGAATGGAAGGACATGGTTGATAATAAGAAGAGAAAGTATGCTAAATAATTTAATTTTCTCAATTGCTCAAGTTCTTGCGGTTGAGTTTACTCACTGGGCTGCATTCCAAGCTGTGTCGTTTTTCTTTCTCTTCTCTGTTCTGTTTCCTTCTGTGTTTGGATGACCAGAAAAGAAAATTCGGTATGACATTGTGTTGATGTACATGCCTAAAGCTAAAATTTGGTCCTATAATTGCTGAAATGATAAAGAAAATAGGCAAGAAATGCAGTATCTTTGCTTCTAGTACCTTTCCTAATACAGCACAAACCTATCTAATTTCACATTTCTCGTCCATTTTCTTTTTCCTTCACAAATTGTTCTCCAAATTCATGATCCAAACACAAATACAGTCTTTTGAACTTCAATTATAAACCTACCAGAGTCAAATGACTCAGCTAAGGAAAATTTTTATGAGCATTATAAAATATAGTTACTAGTTGTAAACAAAATAGAGTAGAAATTGAATTATTGTGAGAATCTAGTGGCAAGTGTTTGTTTTCCCTACACAACAGTTTTAAGTCTTGAACATGTGATTTTTTTTTTTTTTTTTTGTAATCACTTCCACACTCTGCACAGTTTTCACATGGCCACTCAAATTTGACTAGAATTTATTTAATAATGTGATGCTATGAATGTATGACTCACCTGGACAAATTAGTGACTGTGGCCCATACCATTTACAACTTTTAATATTTGGCAAAAGCAGTAATAGCCACGCATGTGTGTTGATTGTGTTTCTTCTAGTAATTTATACGGGACAAATTGTGGGCAATCTTTTTGGGCTTATGCTCAGACTTAATGGTTGGTGGGTGATTGCTTCCAAATTTACTTTGTAGAAATGGATTCAATGTATTCTTCTCTAGTTGAGCAGAAAATAAAAATGACACCCAATTAGTACATATTAATGTGAGTTTGGGAGGGAAAAGATTGGGTGCATACCTAATCTTTGGCATAGTGCACAAAGTGGTTGTCGCAAAACTTGAATCCATAACCTCAAGTTATTAGGTTAAGGTTTTACCATTGAACCAATGGTCACTCTTAGTTGAGCAGAAAATATGTTTTGTAAAATAATTTTCATATAATTTTGAAACAAAAATCAACGAAAAACAAATTTATTGAAAATGTAAAATTAAAAGATTAAAAAAAAAATTACTGAAATATTTTTTGTTGAATCAAACGTAGGTTTACATGTAAAATATTCATTGGCTATCAATGATGTTGGTTTGTGATAATACAGTCTTCTTATGTCATATGTGTCTGACTTTCATTTTTCAGTCGGCACAGGCAAAAACCATCAACCTGAGGTTGTCATGGTGTTCTAAAATATGGCCCCTACGCAGAAAATTTTCCTTTGTAAATTCAAAGTTTAGCCCCCAAGCAGAGATTAAAAATGCAAAGAAATTAGGGGGTCCCTATTACAACTTTTTGAGTTAATCATACAAGTCATAAATGGCTACTACAATGACGTGTCTTCTAACAAGCTCATAACACCCTCTTCAACCTCAGTTTCCTTCAATATGGAGCTCCAATTCCCACCCATCCCTGTCCTCTTAGCTTCCCTCCTATTCATCTTCATTCTAGTCAAGAACATGAAGAGATTCAAACCCAAAAACTCTATTCCAAAACTACCCCCAGGTCCAAGGAAACTACCTCTCATAGGAAACATTCACCAACTTCTTGGCTCATGCTATCCCATCACACATTGAAAAAATTGGCCACAAAATTTGGACCCTCGATGCACCTCTAACTCAGTGAAATGTCCACCATCGTCGTCTCTTCGCTAGAAATCACCAAGGAGGTCATGAAAAAACACGACATAGTCTTTGCGCAAAGGCCTTACTCTTTTGCTTCTAGGATTCTCTCTTATGATTCTCAAAACATTGCCTTTTCCCCTATGGTGATTATTGGAGGCAAATGCGAAAAATTTGCATAATGGAGCTTCTGAGCGCTGTTAGGACCTTTTGTTGTCAAATTCCATGGATCAAAACCAAGATTGTAACAAGAGTTCTACAAGAAGTTGGTTTAACAAGAGTTCTACAAGAAGTTGGTTTTCTTCAAACAAGAAGTTGGTTTTCTTTCCCAACTAGGATTGCTTTGGATTTTCTATAAGTAGTTGGTTTTCTCCCAAAACTATTCAGTTAATTGATTGAAGTCCTCCAGATCTTCTTTTTGGTTCTTAAAGGTTTATATCTGGGGATATTTTGTTATTTTTCTTTGATGTTTTATTGAGTATTCAACTCATGGTTTAAAGAGAGTACATCAAAGGTTTGTTTGTCATACACAAAAGAGAGAGTTGTTCTTCAGTTGTGAATTCTGAAGAATTCGAGCCTGAAGCTTTGGAGTGAATCTGGAGTGGCTCATCAGAAAGACAATTCCGTGCTGAAGATGGGGTTGGAAGAGGCACATAGAGGTTGGTTCAATTAGGCGTTGTGAATTCGCTAGATAATTGAGAGTGATACCTGTGTAATTCCTTTATATCTTCTTAGTGGATTGTTCTTGTGGCAGTTGCCCGTGGTTTTTTGATCACAATTGGAAGGTGTCCAATTGTGATTTTTCCACGTAAAATCTTTGTGTCTCTTTCTCTTGATTGTTTGATTGGGATTGTTATATTTTGCTTAAAATTGGTACATAATCACAAATCAACATCTAGGGTTTCTAGATTTTTTAATTGGTATCAGAGCGGGTCGTTCTATTTTGTTTAAAACAAAAATAAATTTTTTTTGAACGAGATCTTGTTTAATTTGTGATAATGGATTCAAAGAGGTTGGTTAAGAATACCACTAATGATGAATCCTCGGAGAGTGATAATGAAGAGCTTGAGCAAGCTTATAAAAAGTTGTATAAGAAGTCTCTTAAGTTATTCAAATTAAATGACAAACTTACAACAAAACTCAAAGCATGTGAATGTGAGAATGTCAAACTTAAGAAGGAGATTTCCGAGGCTAGGATCAATGCTATCAAGATAGCTGATGATCAACAAGTTCTTTGTGCAAAACTGTTGACTTGTGAGACAGAGAGGAATGAACTACAGGAAACTCATGCCATGTATGAAGAAAAGATTGAATCTCTCGAGATGTCTCAAGTTGCTTTGGAAGAACTAATGATAAAGAAAGAGGAAGAGTTCAAGGTTGCCATGGTTACCATTAGTCTTTGGAACAAAGGATCAAAGACTTTGGAGGATATCATTGGATCTCAACAAATCTGTTCAGACAAGAGTGGCATTGGCTTTAGAGATAAGAGAGAGCAAAAACAGAGTGCTTCCACATCTCATGACACAAGAACTCAAGGAAAGGGAGGACAAAAAATTCAACAAGAGGAAAAACTTCTCAAACTCCCTAGAGTTGGTAAGGTAAAAGAAAAGAAGGAACACCCTGTTTTTATTTGTCATCATTGTGGTATGCATGGTCATATTCGCCCTTTTTGTTATAAGTTGCATGGGAGAATGTCTCAAAAGGGTAAAAATTCGAATACTTTTTGGGTTAGGAGACAACCTTACTTGTCTAGGCGGAATACCAAGATTCATGAGGGTGTTCACAACACCATGACATTTACCAAGACCGCTAGACTTGATTTTGTTAAGACCAAAAAGATTTGGGTGAGAAAACTTGACTTATGTTAATTTGTTTATTTGTTTTTGGGTTTTTTGTTTATTTGTTTTAGTTGTTTTTTTTTAATAAAAAATATGTGATTGTTTGTTTTTTTTTGTCTTGCTTTGTTTAGAAAAAGATTAAAAAAAAAAAAAAAAATCCAAAAAGATTTTCTTGTATGGTTTTGCAAGCTTGAAATTTTTGAGTGGTCCTTGGTGCATATTGGAATTGATGAGAATAACCATTACATGTTAACATGTGTGTGCTTTCTGTGGTCTTTACTCATTTTGGAGTATGTGTTTTTTGATTAGTATGTCTCATTCTGTACACACTCTTGGATTAAGCAAATATTGGAGTCTTTTGCCTTAGTGGTTATTTTTTCTATGGACTTCTGGCATGATATCTTTTGCTTTTCTAGAGGAATTGACCTATACTAGCATATCATGGGTGATGTTGAGTCTCTTAACCACCTTCCATCTTTTTGCATCTCCACGGCTTTCCCCTCCGTTCTTTGTAGTCCAGCCATGAGGAAAAGGTTACCTCAGAGTCACCAACCAGGCCTTCCTTAATATATCCATGCTTCTCTGGTTCGGTTTCCATACTCTTGAGCGTGTCAGCCACCAATGAATGTGCAAAATAAAGAAAAAAAGTGCAAAAGAAAGAAAGAAAAAAAGTGCAAAAGAAAAGAAAAAAAAATGTGCAAAAGAAAGAAAAGAAAAAGATGTGAAAAAAAAAGGAAAAATAAAGGATTCATTGATTGAGGGGGAGCCTCCGCTTTTACTCAACAAATACCCCTTGATTCCTAGTGGTTTGACTTTCCTTAGTTGTGCTTAGATTTTCTTGTCAGAGGTCTAACTTTTATTTTACTACTAGGATTGAATCTAGTGTTTGTCGAACTCCAAGAGTCACACACACACTTTTTTCATGGGATCTATGCTTTTCATATAATACATCACTTTTTTTATGAGGAATCTTCTATAGGCTGTGCACATTGTGTTTTCAAGTAATTGTGCTTCTTGGATAATCTTGTGTGTTTCAAGATCCAAATCTGAAATTCCTTGCTTGCTCCACCATATTATTTTTTGTCGTTTTTCTTCTTGTTCACTGTTTTCAGTGTTTGTGGTTGTTTTTTAATAAGGGAGAGTTTGGTTCATCATTACCAGTGTTTGATGTATATTGATGGTACAGTAGTTTGGTTGATGGTACATTGTTTTTACTTTTGCTTATATCCTTCTTTGGTACAGTTGGATTGTTAGTATTTTGTTTATGGATTGATTTATATTTTGTTATTTAAATCCAGTTCCACATATTTTAGTTGGCTTGTGTGTGATTATTTTATTTCAGGATAATTGTTCAAGAGCATGGATTTGAGTGTTGGTTCATAGTTGGTGGTGCTGCTTGAGAGATTTTGTTGGGAAATTTGTTTTAGATTGGTTTTATCCAGGATTTGACAAAGGGGGAGATTGTTAGGACCTTTTGTTGTCAAATTCCATGGATCAAAACCAAGATTGTAACAAGAGTTCTACAAGAAGTTGGTTTAACAAGAGTTCTACAAGAAGTTGGTTTTCTTCAAACAAGAAGTTGGTTTTCTTCAAACAAGAAGTTGGTTTTCTTTCCCAACTAGGATTGCTTTGGATTTTCTATAAGTAGTTGGTTTTCTCCCAAAACTATTCAGTTAATTGATTGAAGTCCTCCAGATCTTCTTTTTGGTTCTTAAAGGTTTATATCTGGGGATATTTTATTATTTTTCTTTGATGTTTTATTGAGTATTCAACTCATGGTTTAAAGAGAGTACATCAAAGGTTTGTTTGTCATACACAAAAGAGAGAGTTGTTCTTCAGTTGTGAATTCTGAAGAATTCGAGCCTGAAGCTTTGGAGTGAATCTGGAGTGGCTCATCAGAAAGACAATTCCGTGCTGAAGATGGGGTTGGAAGAGGCACATAGAGGTTGGTTCAATTAGGCGTTGTGAATTCGCTAGATAATTGAGAGTGATACCTGTGTAATTCCTTTATATCTTCTTAGTGGATTGTTCTTGTGGCAGTTGCCCGTGGTTTTTTGATCACAATTGGAAGGTGTCCAATTGTGATTTTTCCACGTAAAATCTTTGTGTCTCTTTCTCTTGATTGTTTGATTGGGATTGTTATATTTTGCTTAAAATTGGTACATAATCACAAATCAACATCTAGGGTTTCTAGATTTTTTAATTGGTATCAGAGCGGGTCGTTCTATTTTGTTTAAAACAAAAATAAATTTTTTTTGAACGAGATCTTGTTTAATTTGTGATAATGGATTCAAAGAGGTTGGTTAAGAATACCACTAATGATGAATCCTCGGAGAGTGATAATGAAGAGCTTGAGCAAGCTTATAAAAAGTTGTATAAGAAGTCTCTTAAGTTATTCAAATTAAATGACAAACTTACAACAAAACTCAAAGCATGTGAATGTGAGAATGTCAAACTTAAGAAGGAGATTTCCGAGGCTAGGATCAATGCTATCAAGATAGCTGATGATCAACAAGTTCTTTGTGCAAAACTGTTGACTTGTGAGACAGAGAGGAATGAACTACAGGAAACTCATGCCATGTATGAAGAAAAGATTGAATCTCTCGAGATGTCTCAAGTTGCTTTGGAAGAACTAATGATAAAGAAAGAGGAAGAGTTCAAGGTTGCCATGGTTACCATTAGTCTTTGGAACAAAGGATCAAAGACTTTGGAGGATATCATTGGATCTCAACAAATCTGTTCAGACAAGAGTGGCATTGGCTTTAGAGATAAGAGAGAGCAAAAACAGAGTGCTTCCACATCTCATGACACAAGAACTCAAGGAAAGGGAGGACAAAAAATTCAACAAGAGGAAAAACTTCTCAAACTCCCTAGAGTTGGTAAGGTAAAAGAAAAGAAGGAACACCCTGTTTTTATTTGTCATCATTGTGGTATGCATGGTCATATTCGCCCTTTTTGTTATAAGTTGCATGGGAGAATGTCTCAAAAGGGTAAAAATTCGAATACTTTTTGGGTTAGGAGACAACCTTACTTGTCTAGGCGGAATACCAAGATTCATGAGGGTGTTCACAACACCATGACATTTACCAAGACCGCTAGACTTGATTTTGTTAAGACCAAAAAGATTTGGGTGAGAAAACTTGACTTATGTTAATTTGTTTATTTGTTTTTGGGTTTTTGTTTATTTGTTTTAGTTGTTTTTTTTTAATAAAAAATATGTGATTGTTTGTTTTTTTTTGTCTTGCTTTGTTTAGAAAAAGATTAAAAAAAAAAAAAAAAAATCCAAAAAGATTTTCTTGTATGGTTTTGCAAGCTTGAAATTTTTGAGTGGTCCTTGGTGCATATTGGAATTGATGAGAATAACCATTACATGTTAACATGTGTGTGCTTTCTGTGGTCTTTACTCATTTTGGAGTATGTGTTTTTTGATTAGTATGTCTCATTCTGTACACACTCTTGGATTAAGCAAATATTGGAGTCTTTTGCCTTAGTGGTTATTTTTTCTATGGACTTCTGGCATGATATCTTTTGCTTTTCTAGAGGAATTGACCTATACTAGCATATCATGGGTGATGTTGAGTCTCTTAACCACCTTCCATCTTTTTGCATCTCCACGGCTTTCCCCTCCGTTCTTTGTAGTCCAGCCATGAGGAAAAGGTTACCTCAGAGTCACCAACCAGGCCTTCCTTAATATATCCATGCTTCTCTGGTTCGGTTTCCATACTCTTGAGCGTGTCAGCCACCAATGAATGTGCAAAATAAAGAAAAAAAGTGCAAAAGAAAGAAAGAAAAAAAGTGCAAAAGAAAAGAAAAAAAAATGTGCAAAAGAAAGAAAAGAAAAAGATGTGAAAAAAAAAGGAAAAATAAAGGATTCATTGATTGAGGGGGAGCCTCCGCTTTTACTCAACAAATACCCCTTGATTCCTAGTGGTTTGACTTTCCTTAGTTGTGCTTAGATTTTCTTGTCAGAGGTCTAACTTTTATTTTACTACTAGGATTGAATCTAGTGTTTGTCGAACTCCAAGAGTCACACACACACTTTTTTCATGGGATCTATGCTTTTCATATAATACATCACTTTTTTTTATGAGGAATCTTCTATAGGCTGTGCACATTGTGTTTTCAAGTAATTGTGCTTCTTGGATAATCTTGTGTGTTTCAAGATCCAAATCTGAAATTCCTTGCTTGCTCCACCATATTATTTTTTGTCGTTTTTCTTCTTGTTCACTGTTTTCAGTGTTTGTGGTTGTTTTTTAATAAGGGAGAGTTTGGTTCATCATTACCAGTGTTTGATGTATATTGATGGTACAGTAGTTTGGTTGATGGTACATTGTTTTTACTTTTGCTTATATCCTTCTTTGGTACAGTTGGATTGTTAGTATTTTGTTTATGGATTGATTTATATTTTGTTATTTAAATCCAGTTCCACATATTTTAGTTGGCTTGTGTGTGATTATTTTATTTCAGGATAATTGTTCAAGAGCATGGATTTGAGTGTTGGTTCATAGTTGGTGGTGCTGCTTGAGAGATTTTGTTGGGAAATTTGTTTTAGATTGGTTTTATCCAGGATTTGACAAAGGGGGAGATTGTTAGGACCTTTTGTTGTCAAATTCCATGGATCAAAACCAAGATTGTAACAAGAGTTCTACAAGAAGTTGGTTTAACAAGAGTTCTACAAGAAGTTGGTTTTCTTCAAACAAGAAGTTGGTTTTCTTCAAACAAGAAGTTGGTTTTCTTTCCCAACTAGGATTGCTTTGGATTTTCTATAAGTAGTTGGTTTTCTCCCAAAACTATTCAGTTAATTGATTGAAGTCCTCCAGATCTTCTTTTTGGTTCTTAAAGGTTTATATCTGGGGATATTTTGTTATTTTTCTTTGATGTTTTATTGAGTATTCAACTCATGGTTTAAAGAGAGTACATCAAAGGTTTGTTTGTCATACACAAAAGAGAGAGTTGTTCTTCAGTTGTGAATTCTGAAGAATTCGAGCCTGAAGCTTTGGAGTGAATCTGGAGTGGCTCATCAGAAAGACAATTCCGTGCTGAAGATGGGGTTGGAAGAGGCACATAGAGGTTGGTTCAATTAGGCGTTGTGAATTCGCTAGATAATTGAGAGTGATACCTGTGTAATTCCTTTATATCTTCTTAGTGGATTGTTCTTGTGGCAGTTGCCCGTGGTTTTTTGATCACAATTGGAAGGTGTCCAATTGTGATTTTTCCACGTAAAATCTTTGTGTCTCTTTCTCTTGATTGTTTGATTGGGATTGTTATATTTTGCTTAAAATTGGTACATAATCACAAATCAACATCTAGGGTTTCTAGATTTTTCAAGCGCAAAGCAAGTCCAATCATTTCAAGCAATTAGGGAAGAGGAAGTCTTGAATCTAGTAAAATCGATTTCTTTAAACAAGACATCGCTGATCAATCTTAGCAAGAAGATTTTCTTGCTCATGTATGGCGTTACTGCTAGAGTGGCTTTTGGGGGGAAAACTAAAGGCCAAGAAGAGTTTGTTTCGATTGTGGAGGAAGTTGCAGACTTGATAGGTGGTTTCATCATTGTTGACATGTACCCATAGGTGAAATTGTTTCGAGTGATCAGTGGAATAAGAGGTACACTCGAAAAGATGCATAAAAGGATTGATCAGATACTTGAAAACATTGTGAATGACCATAGAGACTGAGAATAACAGAAAGTGGTAAAGGGGAAGAAGAAGATCTAGTTGATGTTCTTTTGAGAATTCAAAAGCATGGTGACCTTGAATTTCCATTGACAGACAACAACATCAAAGAAGTAATCTTGGTCAGTATGTTTTTATTTGTCTATATCATTTCAATGTTCACACAAAATATAAAAAATTTATTTTCATAGCTCATGATATAATAATAATTAATTGTCAAGCGAAAGTGACACCATGGTCTAGAAAATAGGTAATGATTTGATTAAGCAGTCTATGAGCAATCTGATGAAAGTATGAGCAATCAAATTGAGTTTGATTTCCACATCCCCTCAAACTCAATTTGCTGGATTCCTTCATTCCAAGCAATCTTCAAGCTTATAATTTCAACACAATCCTCACTCATACCCCTGCAATTTTATCTTTGCTTTTGTTTTTTGTGTTTTTCTTTTTGGGTGTTGTGAAGAGTGAAAGTCTTTTTTGTGCAATCCCAAAGTGGGAAGTATGTCTTGGTATGAAATTCAGTAGATCCCCGGTTTTCTTCTATTTCATTGAATTCTTGGCAGTGTCAATAACCTGCACTAAAGTACATCAATCCAATTAATTTCAGGACATTTTCAGTGCGGGAAGCGAGACATCATCAACAATCGTAGATTGGGCAATGTCAGAAATGCTGAAAAACCCACAAGTAATGAAAAGAGCACAAGCCGAAGTAAGAAGTGTCTTTGACAAAAAAGGAAATGTCGATGAAACATGCCTTCACGAACTAAAATACTTAAACTGAGTTATCAAAGAGAACTTGAGGCTACATCCCTCAGCTCCATTGTTAGTTCCAAGAGAAAGCGGTGAACAATGTACGATTAATGGATACGACATACCTGCCAAGACCAAAGTCATTGTCAATGCTTGGGCAATCGGCCAAGACCCCAAATATTGGAATGAAGCAGAGAAATTTGATCCCGAGAGATTTCTTGACAGTGAAATTGATTTCAAGGGGAGAGATTTTGAGTTCATTCCGTTTGGTGCTGGAAGGAGGATATACCCCGGGATATCGTTTGCGATTCCTAATATTGAGCTTCCACTTGCACAATTGTTGTATCATTTTGATTGGATACTCCCTGATGGAAAGAAGTATGAAGAACTACACATGGAAGAGGACCTCGTTTTGATTGTGAGAGGAAAGAATGATCTGATCTTGATTCCCATTCCTTATGATCAATCCTCTTTTTTCTGTTGAGTAAGAAAACAAAGAGTATATGTTAGATGCTAATTTTGTATTGTACACACTACTCTACATGAGAGAATTCTAAAATAATGTCAATGTTTCAAATGAGTGATTGTTTTAACAGATCATATGTATGTGTTTTTTGATTGGCAGATCATATGTATGTATGTTCAATCAATTTATGCTTTTTTTATATAGTAGAAGTGTATGAGGAGCTTTAAGTTGATAAAAATCTGACTCACCAATAGCAAACTCAAAAAGCAAAAATTACATTTTATTAGCCCACATATCAGAACTAAACCAAAGCAGTAGTTTTATCCAAAGCTAAACATATCCTACCCAATAGGAACCTTAAAAGTGTTCGAGACTCGTAAAAAAAATAAAAAATAAGAGTAAATTCACAATAGACTTTGCCAACATACTTTAATCTTGGAGGCCAATCTCGATTCAAACTACCAACATTCCTCTCCCTCATCCCTCTTTCTTATTGCCCTCTTTTTCATTTAATTCTTACAGAAGGGTCTCTGGAGAAGAAAGTCAAAATATCTAGGATTTACATAGCTCCCGACTCCTTGCGTTGGAGTTTTCTCACTATCGACATAGATTTGCTATCTTAATTGTCTAAGTGTTGGAGTGATTAATTGATTAATTAAACAATTAAATTTTAAATTTGCTTGAGATCAATTCATCACTGGTGAATTGTTAAGATTGCTATTGATTCCCCTTGATTGTATTCATCCCTCTCGATGGATGAAGATGAAATTTAATTTGTGGACTAAATAGTTAAAATTTAAAGAAAATTTAATAACTCAAATGATTATATTTTGGAAAAATTTCATGTCAGTGGGCTTATTAGAAAATTATGGAAAATATTATATTTTTAATTATTGATGTGTATAAAGTTTATCATTTTTTGTGATTCTTTTTAAAACATTACACTGAATTGAAATCCCCCTTATATTTTCATACAAGTATGAGTGAGTACAATTGAGAACTACGCTTTCACTTATACCGAAACTTGCACTTTTAGAAAAGTTATAAATTTTTAAAGTATATTTTTAAAATTACTACTTAAAAAATTGATACGTTTGATGATGAATGCTAAAAATGCAATTTTATTATTTTTTAGTAGATTTTTATTTTATTTTTACTTCATTTTACATTTTAAAGCCGTTCAAAATAAAATCCTAAAAATATAAATAATGAAAATTTCATTAAAGAAAAAAACACTTCAAATATATATATACATTGTACTTTTCAAATAAGGTGATAGTTTCTTACAAAAATGATTTAATGAGTGAGACCATCTCTAATCCAATTCATATTTTTCATCAAATTTAAATTTGATAAAAATTTGATGAAAAACGGTGTTCCAACTGTTTCACTAAATTAGTATCAAATGAAGGGAGCCATATTTTTTTCATCAAATCAAAGGAGCGTTTATCCTTTCATCAAATCTCACAGGTGACCAGTTGGTGGATGACTGGCCGGTTCAGCCGAGTCGACGATTGGCCGGACAACCAGGTCGACGATTGGATTGGAAAAATTTTGATGAAAATTTATACTAGGCCAGATGACCGATCGAATGACCGACCAAACGACCGGCTAAATATAATTAAACGATTGGAACATATCATATTAAATCAAACTTTTACTCAAATTTGATGAAAATTTTGAATTAGAAATGCTCCAACAAATCAAAACCAAACTTTAAATTTTTTCTTAAACAATCCAAAAATTATAATTTTTTTTTAGTTGAAACCAAAGAGATTATCAAATAAAATATATCTTTTGAAACTTTCTAATAATTTGACTTTCCATCGGAAAAAAAATCTCAACTGATTTCATTTTGCCGCGCTTGGACTTCATTATCACATTTGCCCTCCCTTCAAGTTCTTAGGGTTAGGGTTTCCCATATCTCTTTCTCTCTCAAAAACCTTCTTTAAGCTTGAAGAACCCTAACTTGATTCTACGTAGTTTTAGGCATCAGAGGTCAGTTTCCCAACTTTCACACTGATTGTGTTACTTTTTACTTCAAGGTCTTCAATATTTGTTGTAAAATTTCAGTAGGGATTCAATTTTATTTTTTTCTTTTATATAGAAAGGGAAAAAGTTGAACTTGATGTTTTCTGTTAAAAGCATGTTTATTTATTTAATTTATATTTGGTTTAAAGTCTTTTTTTTTTTTTTTTTCCAGTTTTGCTAACAATTCATTGAAACGGGGATTTTTTTTTTTTTTTTTTTTAGGGTCCCTAGTATCAAGATTTTGTAGCATAAACGACATTCAATATTTTCATAATGTCTAAGGTCCCTTAACATCGATCCAGAGAAAATTCGATCCAGAGAAATTTTTTGGATTCTAGTCTAGAGATTTTCTTTGGATTTTCAGAGAATTTCTCTAGTTTTCGCAAGAATTTCTCTGAGTTCAAACTAGAGAAAATTACACACGGCAGAGAAAATTAAACATGGTAAAGAAAATTAAACATGCTAGAGAAAATTACACACATGAAAGCGTTAAGTGGCAGTTCTCTCTTCTCTTCCAACTTCATTCCTCATCTTTCCCAAATTCTCTGGTTTGCTCATAAATTTCTTTGTGTTTTGATCAAACTAAAGAAAATTGTGTTTTGACTCAACCAGAGAAAATTGATAAAAAGGCCAACACAAAGCGATTTCAACACATAGAAAATTGTGTTGCACCAGTACTGCTACTCTTGTTTGTTACAGTGATTCATCAAAAATCAGAACTATTGCTGAAATCAATGACTCACTTTGAACAAACTTCACAAAAATCCATGGCACTGAACCACTCACAAATTACACAACATTGTTGTACTTTTAGTGATCAAGTTAGTTTTGTACCTAGGAAAATTCAATATAGCATCAAAGCCATACAAGACTCTTGCAACCTTATCGTAAGAAAGTGCAACATCAACAACATTAGAGAAAGTTCCCAACCAAAGAAAATTGCTCAATTTCTTTGATTTTCTCTATGTTTTTAAATTTTCTCTGTATTTTCAGATTTATCTAGGTTTGAAATTTCTCTGATTTACTCACAAATTTCTCTGTGTTTTGACCAATTTTTTCTGATTTGCTCATAATTTTCTCTGTGTTTTAACCAAACCTAGAGAAAATTGTGTCTTTTCATTGAAAAAATTCAGGCAACCTTCAACAAACATATACACAAAAAGAGATTGAGAATTAAAAATGCTCTTACTCAAATTTGTACTTGAATATGAGTTCGTCCATTAAGTAGTCAAATTATAGCGATCCCGGTTTTCCCTTTCGTTTTTAACTGTAATCCGGACTCGGTTCCGTAAGGGTGTTGTTGTCTTATCCTCTTTCTACTCCTTACTCTTTGTGTTCGAGTTTTGGGTTGTGTTGGGCAAGTTGGGAATAAGTTGGTTGTGTTTTTTTTTTTTTTTTTTAAAACGTAAAATCTTTGCCCAGTTTTTGGTCTCTCCGCTCGAGCGGCTCTTTTGACGCTCGAGCGAGCCTTTGTTGTTGCTTATCCGCTCGAGCGGGGGTGTTGGCGTTCGAGCGAGGAAATCACCCATCCAATATTTCGTCTGCAGTGGTAGACGCTCGAGCGGGGGATTGGCCGCTCGAGCAGGAGTTTGTGTCTGACGCTCGAGCGGGGAGTTTGACACTCGAGCGGGGACCATGTCTGTAAAAGTTCTGGGAGTGTGCATTTGCCGCTCGAGCAGGAGTTTGGACGCTCGAGCGCAAGTCTGTGAGTGACGCTCGAGCGGGGGTTTCCACGCTCGAGCGGGGCGACTTTTATATAAAGCCGAGATCCGACTTTTTGTTCACTTTTCAACATCCTTTCTCTCTCTTACTTTTCCAAAAAAGCTATTTTGAGAGTTCCTCTCACTAAAACCCTAACTTTTCTCTTAGGATTGATCTAGTGGGAGTTATTTTCTCACCTTGAACCTTTACAAAAGTTGTGTTGATCGTCAAGGGCTATCTTTTAATCTGAAAATTTTGGGATTTGGAGCATTTTCGTTTTCTTCATCTCCTTCGTTGGGTGCCATCATTCGAGGTAGGGATATCCTACTCCTCTTTATGAGCTTTGTCGTTAAATTTTAGTAGTTTGATACATTGGGGGTTGTTGGGTAATTTTGAGAAAGTTTGGGCCTTTGTGAAATTTTACAAGAGTTGGGGTTTTAAATATATATAAAACCTATATGCAAGTTTGGCATGGAGAAAGGGAATTAATGTTGAAACATTGATGAAAATGAAAACTTAGGGTTGCAATGTTAATTATGGAAAATGCCCTAATTACATTGATTAATTAATTTGTATAATTAATTGTAAGAAATGAGGAATTGAAATGAGAAAGTCGAGATTGGGAATGTATGGGATTAAAGGGTGTAGTTGAATCACTTATCGCTCACCAAGTTGAAATGTTGACTATTATATCCGTTGAATGCATTTATTTTCTGTTTAGAAATAATTGCGTTGGGCTACCGGTGGAGGGTAGTTTTGATTGTTGTAGACAATGCATGATGATTAGGCAAACTAAAACTAATCAATTGGTTGTGTCATAGAGTATGACGGTTGAAAGAATACATTAACTTTATGTATTGATTGATTATGTATACTACCGATGTGTATATATATATGGTGTTTTGTGCAGGCGGTTTATTGGAAGAAAGGGGCTGGACCTCTAAACCAAACGGTTTATTGGAAGAAAGGAGCTGGACCTCTAAACCGGAAATTGATACAGCTCATATGCTTATCTTTTGAAGTGTTGATATAGCTCATATGCATATCTTTGAAGTGTTGATTTAGCTCATATGCTTATCTTTGAAGTGTTGATTTAGCTCATATGCTTATCTTTTGAAGTGTTGATATAGCTCATTCAAAGTGTTGATATAACTCATATGCTTCTCCTTTGAAGTGTGGATGCAGCTTGTGTGTTTATCTGTTGAAGTATTGATATAGCTAGTAATGGAAAAATGTTTAAATGAGTTATTGTCGCATATAAGTTGTTTGGCTAGGTTCTGAACTATGGTATGAATTGAGAATTGGATAAGAAACGGAAAATGAAATGTAACTTGGACATGATTGTCATGAAACTGTAACACAATATAAGTGGGAACATAAGTGTGGACCATCTGTTGAATGCTATTATTTTAGTCAATGTTTATAATTGGTTTAGTGTATTTCTACTGGGCTGTGGCTCACCCTATATGGGAACATCATTTCAGGTACAGGTAGCATGCCACCTCCAAGGACATTGCTTGGGAGGCTAAAGGCAGGACAGACATTTTTGTTGTCTATTTTCTTTGATGTATTACGCGTAATTCAGGCCAAGGGCTTAATATGTATTTGAGTTAGTACTCTATTTTCTTGTAACCAAGTGTTGACTTGGAAAGCTGTAAGCCCGTAGGACATTTGCTTTGTTGATAACATGTAATATTGTTGTAAGAACTACTCTGATGAATAGAAGAATGTTGGTCTGTTGTATATCAATACATCTCAATGTTTGTGGGTTTATTTTGAGGGCGTTACACAAATTGAGTATAATGACAAACTCATATGAACAAATATATATATATATATGCATAGCTCTGTTTGAGGAATATGAATAACAAACTCATAAGAACAAATTTGTTTGACGAATATGAATAACAAACTCATATGAAAAATCATTCAAAAAAAAAAAAAAAACTCATATGAACAAATAGATATATTTATATATATTGCATAGACCTCTTCGTTGAGATTGAAGTTCTAAGTGAGCTATCGGAGAGGGATTGGACGAACCAAGTTGACATTGACGAACCCTCAGACAAGTTTGGAACCACGATCGTCGGCCATGAGTCTGTGAAACTCCAAGCTGATCTTGCCTAGGGTTTTCATCGGAGAGAAGCTTCCATTGGAGAGAGATCGCAACAGTCATGATCTAGGTTCAGTGCATCTGGTTATGAAGAGAGAGAATAGAAAGAGTGAGAGAGAGAAAGAGAGAGGATGGTGATGAAGACAGAGAGAGTGGGTTTAGAAGAAATGAGAGAAACACACAACCAATTACGGGTGAGGGACTTGAGGGACCTTAGGCTTAAAAAAAATATTATGGACTTCTTCCATTATCAAAAGTTAGAGAGGGATGTTAGACTAATAACCCCTATTATAAATGAAAATCGAGCGTAGAATCATTATCTTCACCAATTCATTACGAGTCTCCAAAATAGAGTCGTATAGAAATCGACTTGCTAGACCTTCCTAAAGATCCGGGGCTACGACCCTAGATTACGAATTATCATCGTAGCATCCAAGAACAAGTTCGCTGGGTGCACTTATTAAAAGGCCCTTGTCAACCTCATAATCACAATTTTCCACGAAGGAAAATTAGGCAATCATCAAGAAGGTTTAACCCTTTATGGTTTGATGAATTTGGTAGTTGGTTGGAGTATAGCATAGCTAAAGATGCTGCATTTTGCCTTTGTTGTTACCTTTTTAAACCCGTCGTAAGAGACCAAGGAGGTGGTAAGTCTTTTGTTGTTGATGGGTTTTCAAGTTGGAAGAAGAAAAAAAGGTTGCAAGGTCACGTGGGAGGTGTTAACAGCTCTCACAATCAAGCTTGGAGAAAATGTCAGTACTTACTGAACCAAAAGCAACATATTGAAACAGTTTTCTCCAAGCAACTTGATGAAGCCAAGAGTGATTATAGAGTTCAATTGACTACATCAATTGATTGCATCTGACTTCTTTTGCGACAAGGGATTCCATTACATGGGCATGATGAATTTGAAGATTCAAGCAACCAAATAAACTTTCTTGAGCTTTTGATGCTTCTTTCAGATCAAAATGAGAATCTCAAAGCTATTTTGTCAAAAGATGTTCCTAAACACCTTATGTTGACCACACCTAGTATTCAAAAGGATATTGTTAATGCCATTGCGGTTGAAACTACCAATGCTATTGTTAGAGAACTTGGTGATGGCATGTTCTAGATTGTCTTTGATGAATCTTGGGATGCATTGATGGAGGAGCAATTGATTGTTTCTTTGAGATATGTGGATCGTAGGGGATATGTGATTGTGCATTTTGTGGGTATTAAGCAAATTTCTAGTTCTAGTGTTCTTTCACTTAGGAAGGCGGTTGAAGACTTATTTTCTACACATGGCTTAGGCATATCCAGGTTGCGTGGACAAAGTTATGATGAGGCTAATAATATTGATATGCAAGGTGAGTTCAACAAACTCACAGCACTTACAATGGAAGAGAATGAAAGTGCGTGTTATGTTCATTGTTTTGCTCATAAACTTGAATTAACTCTTGTGGAAGCGGCAAAGAATCATCCATATTGCAACACTCTTTCACGTGGTTTCAAAAGCTTAAGCCATGTGTAGAAAGAAGTATCGCTTCAAAAGCTTTACCCTTGTTGCTATATTGAGTTCTAAAGCTTTGCTAAGTTGTTTAGTTTTCTTAAATGTCATGACTCTTTTTTGTTTCTTTCTCACATCATGTAGCAACCTTTTAATATTTTCACTTTTTGTATGTAGGTGCTTTTAAATTAGATTTCAGTCAAACTTGGCCTTGTTGAGTTTTTTGACTTAGAAAAGCAATCTTACAAGTTACAACTCAAACCATTTCCCTTGTTTCATTCTTAATCATTTTTGAATGACAGAATTGTTGGCTACTTGATAGAGAATTCACATTGAAAATAATGATGTGTTACTCCTTTGTAAAATGTTGCCAAGTCTGTTTGTTGAGAGGTAGAAACATTCTCAATTTAATAGCGACTAAGGGATCACACTGGAGATATTGACTAGCACTTGTTTCTATTGAGAAGTGGAAATTTTGTGATTAATTCCAGTAGGAAAATTGCAATATGGAGAGTATTGAATGGAAATGTTGTTCATAAGCAAGAAAACAACCTTGGAATTAATTGCTAATTGTATATGACAGTGTTGGAAGAATAAAGGAAACTTGGCACACACTACCTGATTCAATCATCAATCTTACATTCTTAAATAGTTTGTACCTCTCTTATTTGCAACTTTTTAGTTTCGTCATTTTTTTATAATGATTTTTACCATAGAAAAACACATACATAATTCAACAACTTTTAACATTAAAAGTAAAGTAAAATGATATTAAAATACTACTTTTTTATTTTAAAATACGCAAAACAATATCATTTTAATTTACCTTTAAGCTTATAAATTATCTTCATCCACTTCGTAGGGTCTATTAGAGGTTAAACAACTCACTAACTTTAATATTTCTAAAAACAATTTGAATGGATGGATACCAGAGACTTCTATTTAAATATTTATTTTTTAATTTGTATAAACGTTGGGTAATGGGTTTTTAAGGTTAAAAGGTGATAAATGACTCTAACGTTTTATGAGATTTAAAAAAAAAAAAAAACAATTACAATTTTAGTATAATTAGATCAACATTTCTTTTATAAGGCTAAAATCCTTAACTAACGTAGATGGTGTGAAAAATATAAAGATAAGTAAAAAATATGTAAAAAAGATAATAATTTTATGTTTTTTTCAGACTTATATATTTCTCCAAAACTTAAGAGAGAGAGAGAGAGAGAGAGAGGGGGAGGTGTACTTTATACCCAAAAAAAAAAAAAAATTTCTAATGTGTTTGGTTAGCCAAGTTCAAGAAAAGAAAAGAAAAGAAAATATTAGACCTGTCCAACTTTTAGTGTAAATCTTTTTTGAGTTTTAAAATTTTTTATTTGTATTTTGTATATTTTTAATATTTTACATGTGTTTCACTTTTTTTTATTTATATTTAAACAAAAAAAAATTAAATTACTATTTTTTAAACAAATTGGTTTAGAGGTTGAACTCAGGTTGGTTTGGACAACTCTAAGTACAACTTGAGAAACCCCTCAACCCAATCGGATCTGCTTGAGTTGCACCCGTAGTTAAAAATTATTAACTATCTTAATTTAAACCAAATATCGTAATTGAATTGCTAAAGTGCATGCTAAAAAATTGGTCGTACAACTCAATTGGGATATAGGTCAGCTTTTTGGTTATTTTAGCGTGTGACTAAAAAGTCTCATTTGGAATGGGTTTTTTGACTTTTGTGAAAGAAAAAATGAAATGATTATAATTTGGATGTGACATTTTGTCTAATTGATTTTCTAACTTATTTTTATTTTTTTATGCCTATTTTAATCCCATAACCTCTTCCCAAACGAGTGCTTTGTAAATGTAACAAGATTTCATTCCACGTTGTCAAATTTTTGTTTCCTTAGTTGTCTGTGGCATGAAAGTACATCTATAACCTAATTTGCAGGGCCGGCCCTGACTTATTAGGGGCCTAAGGTGAATTTTTTAAATTGAGCCCTTCATATATCATTGTCCAAAAAAAAAATTGTTTGGATAAAACAAAAAAGATAAAAATTTATTTCTATTGCATTACAATTTAACAAAATTTAGATAACAAATATATATATATATATATAATAGTTAAATTTCAATTAGTTGAATCGAATCTTTATTTTTTAGTTTACCAATACTATAAGAACAAAAATTAATTGGTAGTAAGGATGAGA
This sequence comes from Camellia oleifera, assembly GCA_022316695.1. Lineage (NCBI taxonomy): Eukaryota > Viridiplantae > Streptophyta > Magnoliopsida > Ericales > Theaceae > Camellia > Camellia oleifera. The sequence continues at coordinate 183,827,272 of CM039306.1, read as the reverse complement.
ATTTTCGACACAATTCAAGCAATATATAAAATTAGCAAGTTAAGGATGACTATTTTCAACATGAATCCAAGTACGACACAACTCAATAACATGAATTATTAGTTATATATTTGAATGTTCACTAACGGATGCCATGATATTTTTTTAATCTTTTATTTAACTCTATCTAACTGAATAAAAAGTATGTAAAATAATAATTAAGGCTAATATCTTTTTTTCATTTAAGATATATATTTTTTTGTTACCTATTTTAGAGTCAATCTAATAAAAAATATATAGTAATAAGGTATAATTTTTTTAATTAGAAAAATGCAATTGAATTAAAATCAAACATTCTATGAATAATTTCATTTAGTTGAAATAAATTTTATAAAATTCAACTTATGAGAAAAATTTTAATCTCTCAATACACTTGCTAAGTTATTTTTAATTAAAAGTGAAAGTTTTCACATTAAATATCAATCGAACACGAATCAAAATAACATCACACGACAACATAAAAATAAATAAATTGAGCTAATGTTAAAATAATTATGAAATAACATGACATGATACACTTCCTTAATTGAGGGTCCCTAAATTTTGTTCAAAATTGGGGGCCCGAGGCGACCGTCTCAGTCGCCTCACCCCTGGGCCGGCCCTGCTAATCTGGAGCTCTGAAGAATTGAAAATTTTGATCATAAGAATGAGTACATGAGATCATATCTCAATATTTCACCAAAATTAAAATGGAAATAATTGTAACACAAGGTTGGAAAAAGTTTGTATAAAGTTGATATAAAGAGACTGGTATTGAATGACTTGGAAATCTCTCTCTCTCTCCCCCTCAGTACGAGTTCGGCCACTTTGAAAGTTCAAACTACTTATGTCCAGCCACATTCCATAAGAAATATCCCACTAACTTCAACTTGGAAGTCATGGCTGATGGATAAATTACGTAGTTGCAGTCCTTGACGGGCTGCACAGCTCATTGTACACGCTTTCTAATATCAACTCCAACTTTTTCTTGACTGACCAATCTTGACTTGCTTTGGGACCATTGGCGACTCCAAAATTTTTTATTAGTGGTGTCAATCAAAAACTTATATGTCATATATCTTACAGAAAAATCATATTAATTATTATATTATCTATGGAGAAAAAAATTAACAAATTAATTTAAAATTTGAAATTATAAACAAAAATATTTCAATATATTGATATTATTGTTTAAACAAAAGGACATGCTAATACATGAGCTTCTACAATTGGCTACAATGAGATTTCATATTTTGAAATCGTTGCATAATAAACTCATTATTAACACTATTAAATACAGCTTTCTCAATATATGTAACCAAACAATTATTCAACCATTGATCTCTTATTTAGTTACGCAATCGATTCTTTATGAATTTCATTGCTAAAAATGCTCTTTCCACTGTTGCAATCGCAATTGGTAAACTTTTTTATGGGTGGGTTCAAAGTTTTGGGACTGAAAACTATGGATTCAAAGTTGTATTTTAGTGGGTTCAGTTGCTAATTTTTTTCCCTAAAATCTAATAGTTATATAATAATATAAAATTAAAAAAAATTCATCCAGGGGGTTCTGGTGACACCCTTGGCCATGTGTTGGAGGCGCCCCTATTTGGGACCACCAAAATTAACGCCTAAAATATATTTAGACAAATTATATCAATAGCTTATGTATTAATTTTTGATAACAAATGTGTTTATCAATTTTCTAATAAAATGAATAATAAATCATAAAACTAACTTTATTTTATTAATTAATATAATGTTTACATATAAAATGATATATATAGTTCTTAAAATGAAAAAAAGTAACAATAGTTTATCAATTAATATTAAATATATGAAAATGCTATGGTGTGCAACCCACACCCCTTTAGGGATACATATTATATGTATCCTACCACAAAATAAGTAACGTTACTATAAAATTTTGTAACATCAATCACAAAATATGTAATTTTGTCTTAAAATGGCATAACAAAATGTCTAATTTTTTTTTTAAAACATATATCAATAAATCTTGTTTTCAAGAGTATTATTGAGTCCTATTAAATTTCAATGTAGACAATTAAGTCTTGTTTTTTCTAGTTTATTCTAAAAAAGTTCACTTTTCCCTAATAATTTCTTTTATTTCAGTTATACCATTCTTATTAAAATATGAACAACAATTATATAAATAATTTTAATTTACTTTTACAAAATATATTTTTAGTTGAAAAAATTGAATAAACTTTTTTTAATCAAAATCATAGTCAACAATTTGATCAAAAGAACTATTCATCATTTTCTATTGCCTTGTACTATGAAAAATATATTACTTGCTTTGTAAATAGCTAGGGCAATTACCAACTTTTAATTGCTTCATGACAATTTCTATTAGTAATCCTTAATTCTTTTATTTTTGCTCTTACATCATTTCTGTCTTTATAATTTTAATAGACTTGATTTTGATATGAATTTATAATTTTATCTCAATTTAATCTAATTAATTACAACTTTAAATTATTTTTGATGAAAAATGGGCACATGAGTGGCACGTTTCGTACTTTTCTAAGTAAAAATTTATAAATTTGTTCAATTTAATGATTTAATCTCAACCAATTCAATAACATTTTTCTTTCAGGAACCTTATTCAGCCTTATCAATTAAATCAAATTAACACAAAATTTAATATTTAGATTTCAAAATCAAGCAAATTAAAATTACTCAAACCAAAATGATGCAATGGAAAAATAACAATACTACAAATTTACCCTTATCAACTCAGAAATTTACTTATAAAAAAAAAAATTAATGATTCAAATTCATTACATATGTGAACTTCATACTTCATCAATTCAATATTTATGAGAATAAATTTGGGGTCCGTAAAATGGGTTTCTAGCATTTTTCATGGAAAAATATACGAATAGTGATGTGATTTGGCCGTTGGTTTTATGGCAAACCATTACTAATAGCTTTGGGCCCACTGGAATTAAAGATAAAAAGACTCACTGTAGCCAACTTCGAAGTCATGGCTGATGGAGGAAGTTCGGCTTGCTTGGAAGTCGTGGTTGAAGACTTATTTTCTACACATGGCTTAAGCATATTCCAGGTTGCGTGGACAAGGTTATGATGAGGTTAATAATATTGATATGCAGGGTGAGTTCAACAAACTCACGACACTTACAATGGAAGAGAATGAAAGTGCGTATTATGTTCATTGTTTTGCTCATAAACCTGAATTAACTCTTGTGTAAGCAGCAAAGAGTCATATCCATATTGCAACACTCTTTTACGTGGTTTCAAAAGCTTAAGCCATGTGTAGAAAGAAGCATCCCTTCAAAAGCTTTATCCTTGTTGATGTATTGAGTTCTAAAACTTTGCTACGTTGTTTTGTTTTCTTAGATGTCATGACTCTTTTTTGCTTCTTTCTCGCATCATGTAGCAGCCTTTTAATATTTTCACTTTTGTATGTAGGTGCTTTTAAATTAGATTTCAGTCAAAATTGGCCTTGCTAAGTTTTTTGACTTAGAAAAGCAATCATACAAGTTACAACTCAAACCATTTCTCTTGTTTCATTCTTAATCATTTTTGAATAACAGAATTGTTGGCTACTTGATAGAGAATTCACATCGAAAATAATGATGTGTTACTCCTTTGTAAAATGTTGCCAAGGCTGCTTGTTAAGAGATAGAAACATTCTCAATTCAATAGCGACTAATGGATCCCACTGGAGATATTGACTAGCACTTGTTTCTATTAAGAAGTGGAAATTTTGTGATTAATTACAGTAGGAAAATTGCAATATGGAGAGTATCGAATGGAAATGTTGTTCATAAGCAAGAAAACAACCTTGGAATTAATTGCTAATTGTATATGACAGTGTTGGAAGAATAAAGGAAACTTGGCACACACACCTAATTCAATCATCAATCTTGCATTCTTAAATAGTTTGTACCTCTCTTATTTGCAACCTTTTAGCTTCGTCATTTTTTTTATAATGATTTTTACCATAGAAAAACATATACATAATTCAATAACTTTATTAAAAGTAAAGTAAAATGATATTAAAATACTACTTTTTTATTTTAAAATACACATATCAAAACTGAGAGGGTAATTTATAAGTAAATTGGGCCGAGCTGGGTAATGGGTCGTTCTATGGGCCGCAGTAAGAAAGGGCCTTATAGTTAGCTCAGTTTAATTAGAGCCTTGAAGTTAGCTCGGTCACCATGGTCAGAGTGGTAATAATTAGCCCGGTCTTACCATTCTGAGCCGAGATGTTTTTAGTTTTCCTCAGGACCTTGCTCTAGATTAGCTCGGCCCAAGCTTGCTATGGATAGCTCGGTCTCAATAGATGAAACCGAGGTACAAGCTACGAAGGGAGGAACTGAGCTAGTTAGAGCTTGGTCATATTTGCCAGTTTAGCATGGCCATGTTAGCTCGGTCGTTTTGTCATACTACCAAGGTAAAACCATCTCGCTTGGTTTAAGCAGTGAAGGGGGTGTTAAAAGATAAGCATTATCTTTCAGGAATGTGATTCCTAGGAGGACTCTACATGGAGGAATAAGAGTCCTACTAGGATTGTGCCACGCAGAACCTATAAAAGCTCATAACATCACCTATGGAGAGGTAACACAACTTTGATTCTCGAATACACAGAGCTTTTTTCCTATTTGTCTATTTTGCTGACTTAGGCATTGGAGAGGTATCCGGTACACACCCACCGGCTAGCTTACGTTTGTGTTTTCAGGGAATAAAGCGACGACGTTTGGAGGAGCGCAGACTTGATCAACAGGATTATACAAGAAGAATATTTCTTACTCATACAATTGGCGCCGTCTGTGGGAAGATCAGAAAGAACAAAACCTCTTGATCAAGTTTTTTCCTTTCTAATTGGAAGTAATGGCGCACAATGAAGATTTGCCGCAGTCCGCCATCGATGGTCAAACCTTAGAGGGGGGTGGGAGGCGCGAAGGTTTGCCTTCTATCCCTCCCATGGCAGATTTGGAGCCCCAACGACAGAATCCCCGGAGGGATGCAAGGGGGAGGCGGACTAATAGCCCCCGTCGCTCTCAAAGTCTTGAAAGACAGAGGCGGAAGATCGATCCTCAAGTTCTGGAGTATCGCGTAAAGGAACAAGACGAGTTAATAAGAAGATGGCGGCAGACATAGAGTCTATGAAGCGCCAGATCAAAGGAAAATAGGTGGCGACTGGAGAGGGGTGCAAAAGCAACACGCCCTCTCGCCACTCAGAAGATCGTGGTAGGCATACCACACCATCGCAAGCAGAGAGTTGGAGCCTGAGAACAGGCGACAGTCAGTCAAGAACTCCTAGGACTCGTTACTCCAGGTCTGAGAGAACGAGAACTGAGAGGTCATATACTGAGGGAAGCACCTATCGGCCCTCGCGTACGCACCAGACGTCATCCAGGCAGACGGAGTTCCCTAGATCATCCGATTTGCGAATTGTGCTAGAAGAAAGGGCACGATGGAAAGAAGATACCAGGGCGCGCGACCTGCGCAGAGTTTCAGCCCTTCAGCGGTTGGCTCCTCAAACGCATGGGAGTGTCGAGGTAGGAATGCCAATACCGCGCCTTGCTTACGAACCAACAGACAAGGCATTAACAAGGCTGCAGACCTCGCCGTTCGTTCTGGCAATTGAGAACGCACCACTACCTTCGGGCTTTCACCAGCCCAAATTCACCACTTATGAGGGGAAGACGGACCCCTACATGCACTTGAGCCACTTTCGCCAGGTTATGGCAGTATACCGGCGAAACGAGGCTTTAATGTGCATCATGTTCCCATCCAGCCTTGGCGACCTAGGTTTAACCAAGTTCGAAAGGCTACCAGAAGGCAACATCGCTTCCTGGGCGCAATTGGCAGAGGCGTTCATGACGAGGTTTAGAACGAAGACCAAGACACTAGTGGAGATCGATCAGCTACTCTTCATTGACATGGGCAATAAAGAAACATTGAGGTCCTACAATAGTCGCTATTGGGAAACTTTCAACCAGATAGGAGATTGTCTTACAAACCTCGCCATCGCACTAATACAAACGGGGCCTGCCAGTCGGCAACAAATTAAGGAATTCAATTACTATGACACCCCCCCTCACGATGGAGGCCTTAATGGAGAGAGTGCACCAACATATTCGTATGGAAGAGGATGGCACCCGTGCTAAGGCGAAATCTGGCACAACAGCAATACCAGATAAAAAGACTTTGGCAAAAGTCAACACGGTAGAATGACCAAGCAGGAATGGGCGTGGACAGACGGGCCAACAAAGAGGATCCAGACAAAAGGTGGCTAAGAGTTCGCACTGCCATTACCATGGTGTTTAAAAAACCAATCTACCGAATTCTCAGTGAGATACGCGATGAACCTTTCGTCCGATGGCCAGCTAAGTTAAGAAAAGCACAAAAAGACTGTGACGAAGGATCCCGGTGTACCTTCCATAATGAAAAGGGGCACCGCACAGAGAATTGCACGCCGTTGAGACAGCACCTGGAGGAGTTAGTGGCAGCTAGGCACTTGGACAAGCACATAGAAGGAGGGACAAGCCATCCCCCCAGAACCACGACAACCCAGACGGAATGCCGATCGACGCCTCACCTCAAGGCGTGATTAACGTAATACATGGGGTATTCGAGCCTGAGCGAGTATGTGAGCTCGAGGGAATGATCAAGAAGGTTGAGCACTTAAGGGAGGTATTAAGTGCACAACCAGCCATAAAAAAAGGGGAAAACAGAAGCCACGAATGTCATATCTTTTTCAGACAGAGACTTGGCAAGGATATATTGCCCTCACAATGACGCACTGGTCATCACACTCCGCGTAAAGGATTACGACATCAAACGGATTTTGATCGACCAAGGAAAGCTCGTGTGAGATAATGTATTACGAAACCTTCAAACAATTGAAACTGTAGGACAAAGACTTAGCGCTTGCAACATCTCCCCTAATCGGATTCAACTCAATGCCAGAGTGGCCAGTGGGCAAGATAATCCTCCCAGTCAGAGCAGGAAGCATGACGAAACAAGTGGAATTCTGGGTATTGAAAGTCCCTTCCACTTACAACATAATCTTGTGAAGGACATGGCTGCATGCCATGCGATCGGTAGCGTCAACCTACCATCACGTATTGCGGTTCCCCAACGAAGCCAGAGTAATTGAAGAGGTCTTTGGAGACAAAATTATGTCCAAACAATGCTTCGTCACAGTAAATGGCAGCCGCGTTGCCAAGGGATATGTACAAATGGTGGAAGAACTTGAGAGCAATGAACTGTTCTCAGATGTTGGAAAAACAGCTGAACAGAAGGCGGTGGAAGACTTAATACAGGTAAGGATAGATGAAAAAGACCCAGAAAAGTTCTTTTTGCTCGGCTCGTCATTGTCCAGCACTGAGAGAATAGTGGTCATGAAATTCTTAACCTCTAACATCGAAGTGTTCGCCTGGACACCGTATGACATGCCTGGCATTGACCCAAATTTCATCTGTCACCAATTAAATGTCCACCCAACTAGCAAGACCAATCATACAGCTCACTCGCAGATTAGCACTCCACCACGCCGAGATAGTGGCGGAAGAAGTGGGAAATCTTCTAGAGGCAGCAGCTATCAAAGAAGTGCACTATCCCAAGTGGATATCCAATACTGTGGTGGTGCCAAAGAAGAATGGAAAATGGCGTGTCTGGGTGAACTACAAAACAGTCAACAAGGCATGCCCAAAGGATAGCTTTCCCTTACCACGGATAGACCAACTGGTAGACCTAACAGTAGGACACAATTGACTTAGCTTTCTTGATGCGTACAGAGGTTACCATCAGATCGCTATGTATGAACCAGACCAGGAGGTCACATCCTTTACAACGCCAAGAGGACTGTATTGCTACAAGGTCATGCCCTTTGGCCTAAAAAATGCAGGGGCAACATTCCAGCGGATGGTCACCAAGATGTTTGAACCATTGTTAGGCAGAACAATAGAGGCTTACATCGACGACATGGTGGTCAAGAGCAAGGATGAAAAAGACCATCTCAGGGACCTAGATGAAATGTTCGAGATACTAAGAAGAACAAGTTGCGCCTAAACGCATCCAAGTGTGTGTTCGGCGTAGGATTGGGCAAATTCCTAGGCTTCCTGGTGACCAACCGGGGTATAGAGGCAGACCCCTCTCAGATCAAGGCAATTCAGGATCTAGAGAGGCCCAACTCAGTAAAAGAAGTGCAGCATCTCACTGGTATGGCAGCTGCGCTCAATCGGTTCATAAGTCAGGTCGTCAGACAGATGTCGACCATTCTTCCAAGCACTAAAGGCCAAGTTTGAGTGGGATGAAGAATGCGACGGTGCCCTAGAAAGCCTGAAAGAATACATGTCTTCTCCACCGTTGCTAGTAACCCCAATACCTGGTGAAGAGCTCTTTTTGTACCTGACAGTTTCACAGCACGCAGTGAGCGCGATGTTGGTCAGAGCGGAAGGAATCCAACACCTGCCCATCTTTTATGTTAGCAAAACCTTGCTGGGCGCAGAAACCAGGTACTTACCATTGGAAAAACTGGCCTTAGTCCTGATGATGGCCTCTAGGAAACTGTCGCATTACTTCTACGCCCACACCATAATCATCCTCACAGCTTTTCCATTAAAAGCTTTGTTTGAGAAGCGAACTTTTCTAGGCGAATCTTGAAGTGGGCAGTAGAGTTAGGACAGTTTGACATCAAGTTTCAACCCAGAACCACAATAAAAGCCCAAGCTTTGGCAGACTTCGTGGCAGAATTCACACCAGGAAGTCATCACATCTGCCCAGTTGACTTGACAGGTACAACCGAAATGGGGATGGAAAGTGCCGCAAGAAATGCACAACCCTGATACAAGATGTCCAACCACATCCCAAAACAGACCGAAGTGAAGAAAGAGAGGAAAAAGCAAACCATGCTATACCAAGCAAAGATGCATCAACAAGTAAAAACTGGGTACAATCAGATAGTGAGGGGCAAACAGTAAGTATGGACTTGGAAGAAAATACCAGCAACACTCATGACCCCAAGGCTTCATCCGATCCCTCCACTTGCTGGAAGCTATTCGTTGGAGAGATGTGGAAGCTCTTCGTGGATGGAGCGTCCAACAGGCACGGTGCAGGACTTGGCATAGTCCTTATCTCACCAGATGGCCTAATAGTAGAACAAGCAGTTAACCTTGGCTTCCCAGCATCAAACAACGAAGCGAAGTATGAAGCGCTTCTGGCTGGACTAAAATCAGCACTCTACATGAAGGCCACCGAGCTAATGGTTTACAGTGACTCACAGCTGGTGGTAAACCAAATTTCAGGCGACTACGAGGCAAAGGATGAAAGGATGGACTAAGTACCAAGAGTTAGTCAGAAAAGAGATCATGAAATTTGAAGTAGTGTGGATAAAGCAGATCGGCAGGGAAGAAAACAGTAGGGCAGATGAACTAGCAGGCTTTGCTTCGATGGTAGATACATCCATTCCTCATCCGTTACTGATCGACTACCTACCAAGACCAAGCATTGAAGAACCTGAAGCAGTTGAGGTATGTTGCGCCGAATTAGGCCCCTCATGGATGGATTCCATTATAATGTTCTTAAAAGACGGCGTCTTACCTGAAGAAAAGAAAGAAGCCAACAAGATTAGAGCAAAGTCGCAACGATTTTGGCTTTCCCCATCAATGGCCTTGTACAAGAAATCCTTCACAGGACCGTACCTAAAGTGCGTTCATCCCAGCAAAGTTGAAGCATTCTTGTTCGAGATACATGAAGGCGTATGCGGAAGCCACCAAGGGGGAAGATAATTGGCCTATAGAGCAATTTCGCAGGGATATTGGTGGCCTTACATGCAAGCAGATTTAGAGAAGTATGTCAAGAAGTGCGAGAAATGTCAGAAGTTCGCACACCAAATACATCAACCAGCCAGAGAGCTCCTACCTTTAACTAGTCCATGGCCCTTCGCAATGTGGGGCTTGGATATAGTAGGACCACTTCCAACGGCACCCGGTAACAGAAAGTTCTTTCTAGCAGCAACAGACTACTTCACAAAGTAGGTGGAGGCAGAAGCACTAGCATCAATAAAGGAGAAAGATGTGAAGAAGTTCGTTTGGCATAATATCATCACTCGGTTCGGCATACCAAAAGCTCTAATATCTGACAACGGCACTCAGTTCGCTATTGGCGGATGGATAGAGCCCCTCACTCTGCCATGAGAACAAAGAAAGCCGCACTATCTCCTTGCAGCTTTGCCTGCCGCCCTTCGGTGGTATAGTAGGATGGATAGCAAAGCCGGCGAAAAAATTCTTAGAGGCTTTTGTGAAGAATACAAGATAGAATTCTACAACTCTACACCGGCATACCCCCAAGCGAATGGCCAAGCGGAAGCATCAAACAAGGTCGTCTTAGAAGGATTGAAGAAAAGGCTGGAGAAGGCAAAAGGCAAGTGGGCGGAGGAGCTCCCTCATGTTTTATGGGCTTATCGTACCATACCTCGGCGGTCTACTGGAGAAACACCTTTTTCCTTGGCCTATGGCATAGAAGCAGTAATCCCACTGGAAGTCGGCCTTCCTACAATAAGAAGTGAAAATTTTGATCTAGACTTGAATGGAGAAGCCATAGTATTAGAACTCGACCTTGCAGAAGAAAGAAGAGAAAGAGCACTGGTTCACATCGTCTCATACCAGCAGGAGTTATCCAGAAAATATAACAAGACAGTACATCCAAGGCAATTCAAGATTGGAGATTGGGTGCTGCGCAAAGTAATGGGAAACACCCTGGTACCCAGAGACTGGCAAGTTAGAGCCCAATTGGGGAAGGACCTTACAAAGTGGTTGGATTAGCAGGAAAGGGGGCATACCACTTGGAAGATGAAGACAGCAAAGCCATTCCCAGGCCATGGAGCACTGCCAATCTCAAACTATTTTATTTTTAGCTTTTTTTAAGTACTTGTAATTTTTTCTTTTTTCAATAAAACAAGTAGTTTCTTTTTCAGCATAAATTGTTTTATTCTAGTAAAAATAGTTTTATCATACTAGGGGCAATGAAATCAGAGTTGGCCGGAATAACCAACTTTGAGCTCTCTTCAGCTAGGATTAGGATCTGAGCTAAAGAGGTTGGCTGGAAAAACCAACACTTCTCCTAAGCCAAGGATAAGGATCTAGGCTGCAAGGACGTTTGGCAGGAATAACCAAACACTTTCGCTCCAAGTTGGCAGGAATAACCAACTTTGAGCTCTCTTTAGCTAAGATCAGGATCTGGGCTGAAGAGGTTGGCTGGAAAAACCAACACCTCTCATAAGCCGAGGATAAGGATCTAGGCTGCAGGACGTTTGGCAGGAATAACCAAACACTTCGCTCTAGGTTGGCAGGAATAACCAACTTTGAGCTCTCTTCAGCTAAGATCAAGATCTAAGCTGAAGAGGTTGGCTGGAAAAACCAACATTTATTGATCTTCCGCCGAGATAAGGATCAAGGCTGAAGAGTGGTTGGCTGAAAAAACCAACACTTAGTATTCTTCAGTTGAGATAAGGATCCAGGCTGAAGAGTGGTTGGCTGGAAAAACCAACACTTAGCGCTCTTCAGCCGAGATAAGGATCCAGGATGAAGAGTGGTTGGCTGGAAAAACCAACACTTAGTACTCTTCAGCCGAGATAAGGATCTAGGCTGAAGAGTGGTTGGCTGGAAAAACCAACTTTTAGTACTCTTCAGCTGAGATAAGGATCTAGGCTGAAGAGTGGTTGGCTGGAATAACCAACTTTTAGTACTCTTCAGGTATAGATAAGGATCAAGGCTGAAGAGTGGTTGGCTGGAAAAACCAACACTTAGTACTCTTTAGCTGATATAAGGATCTAGGCTGAAGAGTGGTTGGCTGGAAAAACCAACTTTTAGTACTCTTCAGCTGAGATAAGGATCAAGGCTGAAGAGTGGTTGGCTGGAATAACCAACTTTTAGTACTCTTCAGTCAAGATAAGGATCAAGGTTGAAGAGTGGTTGGCTAGAATAACAACTTTTAGTGATCTTCAGCCGAGGTAAAAACCTAGGCTAAAGAGGTTGGCAGGTATGACCAGGTAGATTACAAGGCTAAGACCGAGGTAGGTATCTCGGCCAGAAAATGTTATACTTCATTCAGATTATAGTTAGAAAATAAATACAAGCATGGCAGTAAACCGAAACAACAATTGAAACAAAAGAAGCTTTCATTCAAAGTGCAAATCAGAGTTACAAAGGAGCGGGACTGTAGCCCGGTTACAGTTTTTTTTCAAAAGTAAAAAAAAAGAAAATACAAGATTAAGCAAAGAGGTCGTCAAGATCCGCATCCAGATCAACTCGGATCCCAGTTTCAGTAGGTAGCTCAGTCACAGAATCAACCAAGTCTTCCACCGGTGGCTCCACCCGAGCTGACTGAAGAGCAGGATCATTTACGACGACCGGGGCATTATTGGGCTCTGTTGCCTCCTCTTCGTCTTCTTCTTCAAGGAATTTTTGCCGAATGTCAGTAGCGTACTCCACCATGTAGCTCGGTATGAAATGAGGAGGAGGGTTGAGGAAGATCTCGGTCTCTTGGCTGTGACCGAGCTGCGCCACAGCCGCCTTCCATCCACATTTGAAGAATATATCTTTTGCTGCTTCGCATTATTGGATGTAAGTGGCTTCCCCCCCTTGTAACCCCGGTTTTCGGCGTCTTCCACGCTCTTCTCCAACCGAGCGATCTTGGCATTCTTCTTTCCCTCGAGCTTGGCCAGCTCGTGCAGGTATTTATCTTTCAGCACGGCCGCAGCCTTCTGCTTATCAGCTTCGGTTGAGTTGACAAGACCGGTCAGGCGGGCTACCTCGGTCTGTAGCTCGGCCATGTTCTTCTTGGCCTCGTCTAGCTCGGCCGATTTAGCATTTGCCTAAGCCATGGCCTGCCTTGCGGTTTTTTGAAGCTCCAACACGCGCTTGTGAGCAACGTGGTTCTTCTGCAGGGCCTGCAAACAGAGGAACAATTTTTAGCTGGACTGAGCAAATGAATGAAAAAGGAGAAATGGGAAAAAAGAGAAACTTACCAACACCATTGATTTTGTTGCCGAGCGAATGGCCTTCAGCTCGGTAAGGTGATCGTGGTGCTCCATATCGGCTGGAAAGCAGACGCTCTTGGCAAGATTAAAGGCCAACATATGGTCTTTTTTAGCGACCACCAAATCGAAGTCAGCGATAGCGCGGTTCTTGTAGGTGATTTTTGGCATCCATTTAGAGGAGGTAGCTCGGTCAGAGCGCTTTGGTTGTGGGCTCGGTGGTGTGGTTTGGGGAAGGATGGTTTCATTTTCATCGACCAGGCGTAGCTCGGTTGTGGAAGTTCGAGCATGCTTGCTTGGCCGAGATGATAACGGCTGAGAGGTAGGAAGAGCTACCACGGTCTCCTGTGTTTGACCGGCTTGTGGTACCTCGGGTTGGTTTGTCTCAGTTATGACGGCTCTTACGGCTCTCATCTTGGCCATTTGTTGTTCAGCAGTTAGTGGGATCAGGTTGATTTGAGGCAAGGTGGGATTTGGTTCTGGCGAGGGCTCCAACAAGAAGTTGGTCACCCTGGTCTTCCTCCTACTGCTGTATCTGTAGGTCATCTCGAAGTTGAGTAGCTCGGCCCAACTTCGATTGGGATATCTTAGTGCGGCGCGGAGGGCGTCAAGGTTTGGGTAACTGTACTGTAATTTTAGAAAGTTTAAATATGCATGAAGGAAAAAGACAACGGTTAGTACGGTTGAAAATAAGCAACGAAGTAAAGAAAAACATGAAACTAAGCCGAGGTAATTATACCGGCGACTCCTTTGTTCTAGTTTATTCGGTCGCCTGGGATCCAGGCCTCATGGTCTTCAAAATTCCCAGAAACCCAGAAAAAATCATCGTCGTTTACATCTTTGTCTGGGGTATTCTTTATTATCTTTTCATGACGGTGCCTTATTCTTAAATAGTAAACCCAGCCGTCCTCATTTTGGCCTAGAGAGTACTAGTGAAATAGCTCGGTCAAATCGAGGTTGAGTCCAAGCCGGCGGTTTAGCTCGGCAATACCATTTATTATTCGGTATGAGTTTGTTGAAAGCTAGGTAGGGCAGAGGTTTGTTTGTCTAAGGAACTCACAAAGAAGAGGCTGTACAGGGAATCAGAGTCGGTTTCTACAATAGAAAGAAGGGTAAAAGAATGAAGCCTGGGTTTCCCCAGGGTGTGGTGTCTAGTTAGGCTAAAGTAAGATGGACATCATCAGGGATATGGTAGTCCCTTCGGAACTTAGCCATAGCCCCTGGTGAGTTTACCAAAAACCTATATTTATCCATGAAGTCTTAAATTATGTATAAATTAGCTGGAGTGCTAGCTCGGTGCTGAGATGACGTTGGTTATCTTGGTTGGACGTTCAAAGGAGTGCCTGGGCAACCTAGTCAGAGTTTGCAAAGTGCAAAGGAAAGAGTGTTAAGCACAGATCGATGGACCGTGCTAAAAACAAAAAAGGAAAAATAAATGTTGTCTTAGCTCGGCTACATGGAATACTATCCATTCTTCGCTCGGTTTGAGCAAGGGACTTTAGCTCGGTTAAGTAATGAGAAGTTCGTAACCTGGTTCGGTTTTGACTAAGTCAGGGGGCTGGTTTAGCCCCATGTTGTAGCTCGGTCGGTGGTTGAGGATTTCTAGTGCGGCATTGCGCAAACCTAATACAGTTTGCTAGCTCGGCTATAGTGAGGCAGAAGGTGCTTAGACCTATTGAAATTACAGGTACGATGTGAAGTTTTATCCCTAGTTGCAAAAGGGTTATCCAGTCAGACTAGGCTTATACCTAAATACAAACAATATCCTAGTTCCGTTGGAGTGTGATTTTGGATCAAAGGTGTCATTTTTCAGCTTGTTCGTGAATATACTAGTTCTATTACATGGGTTTTTCCCAGAAAAATGGTATGTATTTTGAAAAACATACGAATAAGCATGCTGTGTACTACAAAACAAGTACGAAATCAATGAAAAGGAAACAGATCTGAGCAACATACCAGTCCAAGAGGAAGGAACTGGAGATGAAAATGGCACCAGAAGAAAACACGAGCTTTGCAGTTGCAGGATGAAGAACAACGGAGGCTCAGAAGAACGGAGAGAGAGAAGATGAATAGTAAGGGAAGTTGATTCGAAATGTAGGGTTCAAGACAAGGGGTTTAGTTTTGTGTAAAGAGAAAGAGAAACGGTGGGACTGTTTGAATTTTTTCAGGGTATGAGGATGGTGTGACAACTACACCGGGCCAATGAGGGCCTGCCACGTGTCCATGGCAGGGGAAGCAATTTAGTTACAGTGACTAAAGAGACGTTTTGTAACCGTACCAATCGGTAGCTCGGCAGCATTTTAGCTCGGTTGAAAGGTAAGAGTTTTTAGCTCAGCTGGTAACTGGTAATCCCAATAATGCTGCGCAGATGGAATTAAGGGGCAATTGAGAGAGTAATTTATAAGTAAATTGGGCCTGAGCTTGGGTAATGGGCCATTCTGTGGGCCGCAGTAAGAAAGGGCCTTATAGTTAGCTCGGTCTAATTAGAGCCTTGAAGTTAGCTCGGTCACCACGGTCAGAGTGGTAACAATTAGCCCGGTCTTACCATTCTGAGCCGAGATGTTTTTAGTTTTCCTCAGGACCTTGCTCTAGATTAGCTCGGCCCAAGCTTGCTATGGATAGCTCAATCTCAACAGATGAAACCGAGGTACAAGCTACGAAGGAAGGAACCGAGCTAGTTAGAGCTCGGTCATATTTGCAGTTTAGCATGGCCATGTTAGCTCGGTCGTTTTGTCATACTACCGAGGTAAAACCATCTCGCTTGGTTTAAGCAGTGAGGGGGCGTGTTAAAAGATAAGCATTATCTTTCAGGAATGTGATTCTTAGGAGGACTCTACATGGAGGAATAAAAGTCCTACTAGGATTGTGCCACACGGAACCTATAAAAGCTCATAACATCACCTATGGAGAGGTAACACAACTTTGATTCTCGAATACACAGAGCTTTTTTCCTATTTGTCTATTTTGCTGACTTAGGCATCGGAGAGGTATCCGGCACACACCCGCCGACTAGCTCACGTTTGTGTTTTGAAGGAGTAAAGCGACGACATTTGGAGGAGCGCAGACTTGATCAACAGGATTATACGAGAAGAATATTTCTTGCTCGTACAAAAACAATATCATTTTAATTTACCTTTAAGCTTATAAGATATCTTCATCCACTTCACAGGGTCTATTAGAGGTTAAACAACTCACTAACTTTGATATTTCTAAAAACAATTTGAATGAATGGATATCAGAGATTTCTATTTATTTATTTATTTTTTAATTTGTATAAACGTTGGGTAATGGGTTTTTAAGCTTAAAAGGTGATAAATGACTCCGACCTTTTATGAGATTTAAAAAAAAAAAAAATTACAATTTTAGTATAATTATATCAACATTTCTTTTATAAGGCTAAAATCCTTAACTAACGTAGATGGTGTGAAAATATAAAGATAGGTAAAAAATACGTAAAAAAGATAATAATATTATTTTTTATCAGACTTATATATTTCTCCAAAACTTAAGAGAGAGAGAGAGAGAGAGAGAGAGAGAGAGGTGTAATTTATACCCAATATATATATATATATATATAATGTGTTTGGTTAGCCAAGTTCAAGAAAAAGAAAAGAAAAGAAAATATTAGACCTGTCTAACTTATAGTGTAAATCTTTTTTGAGTTTTAAAAATAATTTTAAAATTTTTAATTTGTATTTTTAATTATTTACATGTGTTTCACTTTTTTTTTAATTTATATTTAAACAAAGAAAATTAATTTATTATTTTTTAAACAAATTGGTTTAGAGGTTGGACTCAAGCAGGTTTGGATAACTCTAAGTACGACTTGAGAAACACCTCAACCCAATCAAATCTGCTTGAGTTGCACCCGTAGTTAAAAATTATTAGCTATCTTAATTTAAACCAAAAATTCTAATTGAATTGCTAAAAGTGCCTGCGAAAAAATTGGTCATACAAAGCAATTGGATGTGGGTCGACTTTTTGGCTATTTTAGCCTGTTACTAAAAAGTCTCGTTTGGAATAGGTTTTTTGACTTTTTTAACTTTTGTAAAAAAAAAAATGAAATGATTATAGTTTGGATGTGACCTTTTGTGTAGTTGACTTTTTAACTTATTTTATCTTTTTATGCCTATTTTAATTCCGTAACCTCTTCCCAAATGAATGCTTTGTAAATGTAACAAGATTTCATTTCACATTGTCAAATTTTTGTTTCCTTAATTGTCCTATGGCTTGAAAGTACATCTATAACCTAATCTGGAACATTGAAGAATTGAAAATTTTGATTATAAAAATGAGTACATGAAATCATATCTCAATATTTCACCAAAATTAAAATGGAAATAATTGTAACACAAGGTTGGAAAAAGTTTGTATAAAGTTGATATAAAGAGACTGGTATTGAATGACTTGGAAATCTCTCTCTCTCTTTCCCTCTCTGTACGAGTTCGGCCACTTTGAAAATTCAACATGTGTCAACTTCAAACTATTTATGTCCAGCCACATTCATAAGAAATATCCCACCAACTTCAACTTGGAAGTCATGGCTGATGGATAAATTACGTAGTTGCAGTCCTTGACGGGCTGCACAGCTCATTGTACACTCTTGTTTTCTAATACCAACTCCAACTTTTTCTTGACTGACCAATCTTGACTTGCTTTGGGACCATTGGCGACTCCAAAATTTTTTATCAGTGGTGTCAATCAAAAACTTATATGTCATATATCTTACAAAAAATTCATATTAATTATTATGTTACCTATGGAGAAAAAAATTAACAAATTAATTCAAATTCTGAAATTATAAACAAAAATATTTTAATATATTGATATTATTGTTTAAACAAAAAAACATGCTAATACACGAACTTCTACAATTGACCACAATGAGATTTCATATTTTGAAATCGTTGTATAATAAACTCATTATCAACACTATCAAATACATCTTTCTCAATATATGTAACCAAACATTCATTCAACCATTGATCTCCCATTTGGTTACGCAATCGATTTTTTATGAATTTCATTGATGAAAATGCTCTTTCCACCAATGCAGTCGCAACTGGTAAGCTTATTTCATTGGTGGGTTCAAAGCTTTGGGACTGAAAAATATGGATTCAAAGTTGTATTTTAGTGGGTTCAGTTGCTGATTTTTTTCCTAAAATCTAATATTTATATAATAAAAAATAAAATAAAAAAATCATTCAGGGGGTTCGGGTGACATCCCTGGCCATGTGTTGGAGCCGCCCCTATTTGGGACCAGTAAAATTAATGCCTAAAATATAATTAGACAAATTATATCAATAATTTATGTATTAATTTTTGATAACAAACGCGTTTATCAATTTTCTAATAAAATGAATAATAAATCATAAAACTAACTTTATTTTATTAATTAATATAATATTTACATGTAAAATGATATATATAGTTCTTAAAATGAAAAACAGTAACAACAGTTTATTATTAATATTAAATATATGAAAATGTTATGGCGTGCACCGCACGCCCCTTTAGGGATACATATTATATGTATCCTACCACAAAATAAGTAATGTTACTATAAAATTTTGTAATATCAATCACAAAATGTGTAATTTTATCATAAATTGGTATAACAAAATGTCAAATTTTTTTTTTAAAAAAATATATCAATAAATCTTGTTTTCAAGAGTATTATTGAGTCCTATTAAATTTCAATGTAGACAATTAAGTCTTGTTTTTTCTAGTTTATTCTAAAAAAGTTCATTTTTCCCTAATAATTTCTTTTATTCCAATTATACCATTCTTATTAAATTATGAACAATAATTATATAAATAATTTTAATTTACTTTAAAAAAATATATTTTTCATTGAAAAAATTGAATAAACTTTTTTTAATCAAAATCATACTCAACAATTTGATCAAAAGAACTATTCATCATTTTCTATTGCCTTGTACTATGAAAAATATATTTAGTAAATAATCCAAAAGGCCTATTTTTTTAATATTTCATTAAAGAAATTGTGAAAAATAATACCCTGACAAATTTATATATTTTTCAAACTGTATGACAACAAACAACAAAAAAAAGAAAAAAAAAAAAAAAATAGTGATGAATCTTAAGCTTATGCTTTTGTTCAATAAAAAAGCAAAGCAATCCAAAATGTTCCATTACTTGCTTTGTAAATAACTACGGCAATTACCAACTTTTAATTGATTCATGACAATTTATATTAGTAATCCTTAATTCATATATTTTTGCTCTCACATCATTTATGTCTTTATAATTTCAATAGACTTGATTTTGATATGAATTTATAATTTTGTCTCAATTTAATCCAATATTAACTTTAAATTATTTTTGATGAAAAATGGGCACATGAGTGGCATGTTTCATACTTTTCTAAGCAAAAATTTATAAATTTGTTCATCAATTCAATGATTTAATCTCAACCAATTCAATAACATTCTTCTTTTAGGAACCTTATTCAGTATTATCAATTAGACCAAATTAATACAAAATTTAATATTTAGAATTCAAAATCAAGCAAATTAACATTACTCAAACCAAATTGACGCAATGAAAAAACAACAATACTACAAATCTACCCTTATCAAACTAGAATTTACTTTAAAAAAAAAATTAATGATTCAAATTCATTACATATGTGAATTTCACACTTTATCAATTCAATATCCACCACACAAACACATTGAGAATAAATTTCAGGGTCCATAAAGTGGGTTTCTAGCATTTTCATGGAAAAATATACGAGTAGTGATGTAATTTGCCCGTTGGTTTTATGGCAAACCATTACTAATGGCTTTGGGACCACTGGAATTAAAGACAAGAAGACTCACTGTAGCCAACTTTGAAGTCATGGCTAATGGAGGAAGACTTTGCTCTGTAGCCAAGTTCGAAGTCGTGGTTGTCGTGCTTGACGGGCTGGGCTGCACCACCACCACCATAGAAAGACTTTGCTCTGTATAAGAATGAGTAATTCATTTACTCCTCCTCCATCATCAAACTACTATCCATCTTACTCTACTCTCCTTTTCATATCTCTCTGAATCCTCCTACCTATAAGAAAACAAAATGAGTTGGCTTATGTTTCTTCATCAATTTCTTCTGCTATTTCTCTTGTATTCTTCTCCTTCTTCTTCTACTTCTGCACACCATACTTGCCTTGAGGACCAGAGATTATCCCTTCTCCAATTTAAAACAACATTTACCATAACTCCTGAAGCCTCTTTATATTGTGAATTTGATTCTCATCCTAAAATGGTGTTCTGGAATGAGAGTAGTGATTGCTGCTCGTGGGAGGGGGTCACGTGCGACTGGCCGAATGGTCATGTGATTGGACTTGACCTCAGTTGCAGCCAACTCCAAGGCACCATCCAAGCCAACAGCACCCTCTTCCACCTTCGTCACCTCCAAAGCCTCAATCTTGCCTTCAATAACTTCAATTTGTCTGGAATTTCGTCTGAGTTTGGATTGTTTGTGAGTTTAACCCATCTCAACCTCTCAACCTCTAATTTTACAGGCCGAATTCCAGCAGAAATGGGCCATCTGTCCAAATTGATTTCCCTGGATCTCTCTTATTTGAATCATTATCATGCTGAATATTTTTTTTTCCCCTCTAATTATTCTTCTCCGGTGAGACTTGAACAATACACTTTCAATATGCTCCTTCGAAACCTAACCCAATTAAGAAAACTACACCTTGATTGGTTGAATATCTCTTCACCTTTACCTCATGCTTTGCTGAATCTATCTTCTTTGACATCTCTCAGTCTTGTTCGTTGTCACCTGCGTGGGAAATTCTCAGAAAACATTTTTCACCTTCCAAACCTACGGGAGCTCAACGTATGGGGAAATCGGGACCTCACAGGTAAACTTCCATACTTCAATGTGACTAGTTCCCTTCAGTTTCTTGATCTCTCCGACGTAAGTTTTTCTAGCCAATTGCCTGATTCAATCAGCAATCTTAAAGCCTTGAATAGGTTGGTCCTCATGCAATGCAACTTTTCGGGGTCCATTCCAGCTTCTCTTTGGAACCTAACAGCAAATCACCAGTTTAGCCTTATCGTTTAACAGTTTTAGCGGTCAAATCCCCTCATCAATTTCAAACCTTGCAAAGCTTAGTCGCTTGTTTCTTTCCGAAAATAATTTGACCGGACAAATACCGGATTCCCTTGGCAACATTAGCCAACTTACTTACTTGAGCCTTTCTACAAATCAGCTAACTGGGACAATACCATCTTCATTGTTTGCTTTGCCTTTGCTGGTTGGTATAGAATTGAGTAACAATAAGCTACAGGGACCAATTCCAGGATTAGTTTATGAACTCCAGAACCTAACAATATTACAGCTTTCCCCAAATAACTTAAGTGGTGTAGTGGAGTTAGATAAGCTTCTAAAGCTTAAAAATCTAATTGATCTTGATCTCTCATATAATGGTCTCTCATTGAACATCAACAACAGTGTCAACTCTACCTTGACCAACTTTTACAATATAGGATTAGCTTCTTGCAACTTGAGAGAATTCCCAAACTTCTTGAGAGAACAAGCCGGATTGTTTTCTCTAGACATTTCAAACAACAAAATTCACGGTGAAGTTCCAAAATGGTTATTCAATATGGGAAAAGATTCATTGTATAATTTAACTCTTTCTCATAATTTTCTTACAAGTTTAGAGCATCTTCCATGGAAGAATCTACAGTTTATTGACCTGCACTCCAACTTACTCCAAGGACCACTCCCTGTTCCACCTAACACCACAATTGTTTTCTCTATCTCAAACAATAAATTAAGCGGGGAAATCCCTCCATTGATTTGCAGTCTGAATTCACTTCAAGTTCTTGATCTGTCTAATAATAGTTTGAGTGGCTTGATTCCACAATGTTTGGGAAACTTGAGCCACAGTCTCTCGGTGCTGAATTTGGGGATCAATAGCTTTTCTGGCACCTTTACTGTACCATTTACCAAAGAAAATTGTCTAAGGAATCTTAACTTGAATGGCAACCAAATAGAAGGACAAATTCCGCGATCTTTGCTCAATTGCGAGTACTTGGAAATTCTAGATCTTGGAAAAAACAAGATAAACGATACATTCCCCTACTGGTTGGAAACTCTTACAGAATTGCAGGTTCTTGTCTTGAGGTTTAATAGGTTTCATGGTCACATAGGCACCTCCAAGACCAAAGGCAAACATTCTTTTCCTAAGTTGAGAATTATTGACATATCTTGCAATGAGTTCACTGGCCTTTTGCCAACAAATTATATCAAACAATTTGGAGCTATGATGAATGTCGATGAACATGTGAAATTCAAATACATGGGCGATACATATTATCAAGATTCTGTGGTGGTGGTGATTAAGGGATATGAGATTGAATTATCAAGAATCTTAACAGTCTTCTCAATCATTGATTTTTCAAGAAATAAATTCCAATGAGAGATTCCGAAATCCATTGGGAGGCTTAATTCACTTCGAGGTCTTAACTTATCCCATAACAACCTCGAAGGCCGCATTCCAACTTCACTTGGAAATTTGAAAAACCTTGAATCATTGGATCTTTCCTCAAACAAGTTTGTTTGGGAGATTCCTCAGCAATTGAAAAGTTTAACGTTTCTTGAGGTACTAAACCTTTCGGACAACCAACTAGTAGGACCAATTCCTCAAGGGAGCCAGTTTAATACATTTGGAAATGATTCATATGGTGGGAACTTGGCCTTATGTGGATTGCCTTTATCAAAGAAATGTAAGGAGCTACTGCCACTGCCACCTCCACCAACACTCCAACAAGATGAGAATTCAGACAAGTCAAGCGGATTTAATTGGCAAGTTGTAGTGTTGGGGTATGGATGTGGATTTTTATTTGGAATGGCTATGGGATATTTTATGTTTGTAACTCGAAGACCAGAATGGCTTATGAAAATTGTTGAAGGAAAACATCATAAGTAGGTGAAAAGGTCTAATAAGGGTGCCCATTGATGCAATGAAAGAAGAAATCAATAAAGACAAATGGCATTATTCAGGTAATTGGAATTTATCTTTGCAGCATTACTTTGTTGAATTATCTTTTATGGTTTCTACTTATATGCTATATTTGAGTTATTGATGTTCTTATTTCAAAACTAGGTTTGTTCCATTAAGCAGCACAATAAAGTAATGGTATCCACTTGAAGGGGTGTTTCACCTAGCCACTGCATTTGAGTGGGTGAGCATTGGATAATAGCCATACAAGACCACTTCAAAAGCTTTACCCCTGTTGCTGTATTGAATTCTAAAGCGTTGTTAAGTCATTTAGTTTTCTTGAAGCACTGAGTTAAATAAGAGTTTCATGTCATGGGTTTTTGTTGTTTTCTTTCTCACATCATGTAGCAACCTTTAGAGATTTGTATTTTTGTATGTAATTTTTTTTAAAAAATTGGATTTCTGTCACGGAAGACTAGGCCATGCCTAGTTTTTAACTTTGAAATGCAATCTTACAATGATAGAATTGTTGTCTACGAGATAGAGAATTCATATTGAAAATAATATTATATGTTACTCTTTGAGTAGTTTTTTACTCGTTGCTATTGTAGTCCAGGTGAGCTTCCAACATCATCTCTTCCACACCTTTTTATCAGGAAACAAAATTGTTGATAGTTTGATTTTGTTTTTCTTATATGTTACTCTTTGAACAGTTTTTTACCCGTTGCTAGTTGTAGTCTAGGTGAGCTTCCAACATCATCTCTTCCACACCTTTTTATCAAAAAACAAAATTGTTGATAATTTGATTTAGTTTTTCTTCTTCAAATGGTGATTGGGGGATAAATTGGAGATATTAACTAGCACTTGTTTCCATATTGATGTGGGAATTTTGTGATTAATTAAGGTAAGAAAATGCTGATTTGAAGAGTACTAATTGAAAAGGTCACAGGCAAGAAAACTATTGGGGTTGTGAACCTTGATTAGTATTGTACATTTTTGTTTGCACCCATTTTTGTAAAATTTCCTATCAACAGGTGAATCAATTGAATGACGACACATGGCAATAAAGTCAAAGTAAAAGTCTTTCATGTGATCAAATAAAAGAATTGTTTAAGTCCATGAATTCTTGAAAATAGTCATAAAGTAGTTATTAAACAATTGTTGGCTTAGTGGGCTAATTTGTGTGAAGTCATGATTGTGAATTGGAGCTCTGTTTTATGTCGATATAGTGCTCTAAATTTTGGGGGATATGTGAGAGATTTGAAGAATTGATAAAGTTTGAAGGCTTGGAAATGAGATAACAGTTACAGTAGCAGTTGGGGGGGGGGGGATAAAATGAATTTCAGAATTTTAAGTTGTTTAATTTTCTTAAAGCACTGAGTTAAATAAGAGTTTCATGTCATGACTCTTGTTTTTTTTCTCGCATTGTTTAGCAACCTTTTAGAGATTTTCACTTTTGTATGTAGTTGCTTTTAAATTGGATTTCAGTCACAGAAGACTAGGCGTTGCCAAGTTTTTAACTTTGAAATGCAATCTTACAAGTTACAACTCAAACCATTCCCCTTGTTACATTCTTAATCATTTGGAAGTAATAGAAATGCTGGCTACTAGATAGAGAATTCACATTGAAAAAAATGTTATATGTTAATCTTTGAGCATTGCTTTTACTCATTGTAATTGTAGTCTATTCTATTTTTTTTGCATCTTCAATGGCAATTGGGGGATCAAACTAGAGATATTTACTAGCACTTGTTCTATGGACTTGGGAATTTTGTGATTAATTGTAGTATGAAAATGGTGATATGGAGAGTATTGATTGAAAAGGTCGCCTATATTTATTTTTTTGTGAAATTTTACTAGTGCAAGTGTTGCCATGAATAGGAACATATTAGATATTTTAAAAATTCAAGTTGTTGAGTTGATGCCGGTTGTTTGATAAGTGAAAATATTGACTTAGTAAATTCATGTTTGAGTTTGGTATGTGTATCATTAAAATTATTAGTTACTCCATGAAGGAGATAAAGGATTTGTGTAGTTTTATTGGCTGGACACAAGCTCACACATCCAATGAAGATGTTAATCTCCACATTTAAGAGTAGTTTTGGTATCCTGCAACCCAAAACCCTGGTGGCAATAATTAGGGAGCTTGGGTAGCAGGTCGTGTGGTTTAGGGACCAGTGAAGAAGTAAATGTCACACATGAGACCATAGGATTTACATGCCTAAGGTTATATAGTTATCTTTTATGATTTGGCTTTGAAAAGATGAAAGAAAGGTTCTAGACTTTGAAGCATTTGAAAGAGGTATTTAAAGGGGTGATAGGCTGTTAAAATTTTATAACTGTGGCAAGAATTTTTTTAAACAAAATTTTGGGATCCCAATTTGTGTTTTGGTGGATGATGACTGGAGTGACACCCGTTAATGCCTTCTATCACTTGTCGGGGTCGGATTATGATTAGCATTTGGATTTTGTCACGTTTTTCATGTGGCTTTGTTTTAGGAATCTTCATTAAATACTTTATGACAAAAAATAATTTTTTGAAGTTAAAGTGGTGGAAATGAGCATAGGTTTGGTTGTCTCCACAATGTTTTTTAAATACTAAATAATTACTTGGCGTTACTTTAATGCTATCAATATTTAAATGTTGGCTGGCCTAGCTTGTTTGAAAGGTGGTTGATAAAATAATTGTCGTCCTTTAAGGGTGGATGATAAAAAAAAATTCGGCTCAAATTTGTTGTTAATTGGAGCATAGCCCAAGTTCAATTTATTGAGCTCGAGGCTGCCTTGGACACACAAAATTAGGTTAGAGGTCGGGCTTGGGGGCCTTAGGCAACTCTCAAAACAACTTGGATAACTCTTCAATCTTACTGCACCCACTCACGTTGCACCTCTAGTTACAAAGTTCAAGCTTCCTTAATTTAAACCAAAATCCTAACTGAATTGCTAAAAGTTCATTTGAAAAATTGGCC
This sequence comes from Camellia oleifera, assembly GCA_022316695.1. Lineage (NCBI taxonomy): Eukaryota > Viridiplantae > Streptophyta > Magnoliopsida > Ericales > Theaceae > Camellia > Camellia oleifera. The sequence continues at coordinate 183,801,282 of CM039306.1, read as the reverse complement.
ATACAAATCAATCAATTTTCATTGCAAATATAACAAGATTTATTTCCCAGTGTTGAATTTTTTTGTTTCCTAAGTCTATGGATCATGGATTTGGGTCAGGATTTGAAAATGAAAAAGAGAAAAGCGAGTGAAATGCAAGTAAAATATAAGTTACATTTTTTTTCTTCATTTCTTTTTCCAAGACTGCAAATGTGCTATGACTATGTAATAATATGTTAATGCCTTGTCACATGACTGCCTTTTGTCTTTGTTGTTTCAGTAAATATATGCTTTACAGTCATGAAGTCTCTGTTAGAGTAGTAAATTACAAGCTTTTGAATGGAAATTGTCATCTAATGTAAATGGAAATGAGTTGTCAATTGAAGATAGTTTCAAGCTTCACTAATCTATTAGTGTTTTGAAGAAACATTAGTTGTGTTATAGAAAAAAGAGGATTCTTGACATTTTTTTCTCTCCTGCTGAGAAACCATTCCATCTTTAGTTCCTTTCTCAAAAAAGAATTCAATTTGTACATGCAAGAAATAGGCTGATTCAGTAAGGATGGTAATGGGGGTTAATGGGGTGGATATTAATTCTCCATCCCCATTCCCCTATAATTATTTTTTCCCATTCCCCATTCCCCATTCCTCACGGGTACTACCCTTCCCATCTCCTAATGGGTTTGGATATTCCCCAACCCAATTTGACCCTTTTTTTTTTTTTTTTTTAAAGATTCACAACCAAAGCTAAATATACATTCAATCTCTTTTTATTTTATTTATTTATTTTTTTTTTAAGATTCATAACCAAAACTAAGTATACATTCAATTTTATTTTATTTTATTTGGCTCAACAACAAAATCAAATGCACATTAATTAACATTGTCACATTATTCTTGTCAAATTTTCTATATTTCTAGAATTTTTAAAATTTATTTCGAAAAATTCAATCTTAACTAAAGCTAAATATACATTCAATTTTTTTTTTTTTTTAAAGATTCACAACCAAAGCTAAATATACATTCAATCTTATTTTATTTTATTTAGCTCAACAACAAAATCAAATACACATTAATTAACATTATCACATTATTCTTGTCAAATTTTATGTATATTTAGAATTTTTTTAATTTATTTAGAAAAATTCTATTCCTACAAAAAAATTTCATCTTCTTTTTTAATTTTTTTTTAATTTTATGTATCTCCTTCTCCTCTCTATTAATTGATCTTCGATAATCTGAAGGTGAGTTATTACTCTCGTTTCCATCTTCTTCTTTTTCTTTTCTTTTTTAAAAATTTTTATTTGCATTTATAGAATGAATTTTCTTATTTCAATATCTCATGCAATTGTTTTATTGGATTTCTTTCTAATTTGATGGTAACCTTAGATTGAATTTTTCATTTTTTATCTTAACTAGTGATCACCTTAATTGAAATTTTGTACATTTTTGTCTTCAATTTCCATGTTTTGGTTATGATTAATTGCGCGTTTTTTATCGATAGTCACAATCTTGTCACCTGCTAGATTGTCGTCATCGCAAATCGCCATTGCTGTAGTGAGAGGATGAGAGAGAGTGAGAATTAGAACTCTAATTGTCAATAGAGTAGGGATGGCAATGGATAACCTACCATGTGGGTATCCATGGAGACCCAACCCAAATACTTGGGTTTCCCCTTTTTTCTTGTCCGTCGGGTAGGGTAAGTGATGTTCTTTAAATCTCAACCGGGGATGGGTACCCACTAATTTTCCCATATTTTTTTTTAGGTACATCGAAAAATAATTTCTCTATATGTTTTCACTACTCTATTGACAATTAGAGTTCTAATTCTCACTCTCTCTCATCCTCTCACTACAGCAATGACGATTTGCGATGACAACAATCTAGCGGTGACAAGATTGTGACTATTGATAAAAAATGTGCAATTAATCATAACCAAAACATGGAAATTGAAGACAAAAATATACAAAATTTTAATTAAGGTGTTGCTAGTTAAGATGAAAATTGAGAAATTTAATCTAAGATTACCATCAAATTAGAGAGAAATTCAATAAAAAAATTGCAGGAGATATTGAAACTAGAAAATTCATTCTATAAATGTAAATAAAAATTTTAAAAAAAGAAGAAGAAGAAGATGGAAACGAGAGTAATAACTCACGTTCAGATTATCGAAGATCAAATAATAGAGAGGAGAAGGAGATATATAAAATTAAAAAAGAAGATGAATTTTTTTTGTAGGAATAGAATTTTTCTAAATAAATTTAAAAAATTCTAGATATACATAAAATTTGACAAGAATAATGTGACAATGCTAGTTAATGTGTATTTGATTTTGTTGTTGAGCTAAATAAAATAAAATAAAATATGATTGAATGCATATTTAGCTTTGGTTGTGAATCTTTAAAAAAAAAATAAATAAATAAATAAATAATTTGGTTGTGAACCTTAAAAAAAAAAAAAAATTTAAAAAAAAAAGAAAAGGGAAAAGATTGAATGTATATTTAGCTTTTGGTTGTGAATCTTAAAAAAAAAAAAAAGGGTTGTGAACCTTAAAAAAAAAAAAAAAAAAGAAAAGAAAAGAAAAAAGATTGAATGTATATTTAGCTTTGGTTGTGAATCATAAAAATATATATATATATATATGTATGGGGAAATTAGTGGGTACCCATCTCCGACCCATCCCCTGTGGATATTTAAAGAATATCACTTACCCTACCCGACGGATAAAAAAAAAGGAGAAAACCCATGTATTTGGGTTGGATCTTCATGAATACCCATAGGGTAGGTTACCATTGTCATCCCTATGATTCAGCCCATTTTTGTTCAATTTCTCATGGAGTAAAATTCTTGTTAGTAAGAATCAAGGGAATGGCTGCTTGCCCTCAAATTTCCATTTAAAGGTGGATGCCGATGTCAATCCTCAAGTGCAAGTAACTGGCGTTTCCTTGGAAATGTCATTGAGAGTTAAAAAAATTATAAATGAATGGTGATACCGCCTGTTGATGATAACATGGTATAATTGTTGCATTGATTTTTTTCCCCTCTTGTTTGTGATTGTCATAATTGGAAAATGTGTAACAAGAAAGAAGATATAGCACATTAACAGACTTCATCCAATATGTAGAGATAAGGTTGTTTTATGATTGTTCACTCAAAATTAAGATTGTGGAGGAATTCTTTGATTGTTCAGCTTGCAAATTAGCTTTTCTCTGAATGCGAGGACATGGTTGATAATAGGAGGAGAAAGTATGCTGAATAATTTAATTTTCTAAATTGCTAAAGTTCTTGCAATTGAGTTTGCTCACTGGGCTACATTCCAAGCTGTGTTGTTTTTTTCTTTCTCTACTCTGTTTTGTTTCCTTCTTTCTGTGTTTGGATGACCAGAAAAGAAAATTTGGTACGACCTTGTGTCGATGTACATGCCTCAAGCTAAAATTTGACCCTATAATTGCTGAAATGATAAAGAAAATAGGCCAGAAATGCAGGAGAAACAAAGCAAATCGTAACTTTTAGATGATGGAAGTAGCCAGTTCCTCACAATTTCAATATCTTTGCTTCTAGTATCTTTCCTGATACAACACAAACCTATCTTATTTCACATTTCTCATCCATTTTCTTTTTCCTTCATAAATCGTTCTCCAAATCCATGACCCAAACACAAACACAGTCTTACGAACTTCAATTATAAACCTACTAGAGTCAAATGACTCAGCTAAGGAAATATTTTATGAGCATTATAAAATATAGTTACTAGTTGATTGTAAACAAAATATAGTAGAAATTGAATTATTGTGAGAATCTAGTGGCAAGTGTTTGTTTTCCCTACACAACAGGTTGTGTGTTTTAAGTCTTGAACATAAGATTTTTTCTTTTTTATTTTATTTTTGTAATCACTTTCACACTCTGCACAGTTTTCACATGGCCACTCAAATTTGACTCGAATTTATTGACATGGCCACTCAAATTTGACTCGAATTTATTTAATAATGTGATGCTATTAATGTATGACTCACATGGACAAATTAGTGACTATGGTCCATACCATTTTCAACTTTTCATATTTGGCAAAGTAGTAAAAACCACGTCAAGTGTGTTGACTGTGTTTCTTATAGTAATTTACATGGGATAAATTGTGGGCAATCGTTCTTGGTGTACACTTGGACTTAATGGTTAGTGGGTGATTGCTTTTGAATTTACTTTGTAGAAATGGATTCAATGTATTCTTCTCTGGTTGAGCAGAAAATATATTTTGTAAAATAATTTTCATATATTTTTGAAACAAAAATCAACGAAAAACAAATTTATTGAAAATATAAAAAAACCTTTTTTTTATTAAAAATATTTTTTGTCAAATCAAACATATGGTTACTCGTGAAATATTCGTTGGCTATCAATTATGTGGGTTTATGATAATACACCGTTTTCTTATGTCATATGTGTCTGACTTCGATTTTTCAGTCGGCATAGGCAAAAATCATCGACCTAAGGTTGTCATGGTGTTCTAAAATATGGCCCCTGTTACATAGAAAATTTTCCTTTGGAAATTCAAAGTTTAGCCCCCAAGCAGAGATTAAAAAAAGCAAAGAAATTTGGGGGTCCCTATTACAACTTTTTGAGTTATAATCATACAAGTCATAAATGACAACTACAATGACTTCGCTGAAAAACAAAAACTATACTATAAAAGACATGTCTTCTAAAAAGCTCATAACACCCTCTTCAACCTCAGTTTCCTTCAATATGGAGCTTCAATTCCCACCCATCCCCTCCTCTTAGCCCCTTCCTATTCATTTTCGTTCTAGTCAAGAACATGAAGAGATTCAAACCCAAAAACTCTATTCCAAAACTACCCCAGGTCCAAGGAAACTACCTCTCATAGGAAACATTCACCAACTTCTTGGCTCATCACTAGCCCATCACACATTAAAAAAATTGGCCACAAAATTTGGACCCTTGATGCGCCTCCAACTTGGCAAAATGTCCACCATCAGTCATCTCCTCGCCAGAAATCGTCAGAGAGGTCATGAAAACAAAGTTGGGAACAAACAAATCCTTTAACAATTGTTGCAACCAGCATAAATTTGCTGCAGTGTGAGCTAAGGACAGATATTTGGCCTCAGTTGAAGATTTGGACATAGTGCTTTGTTTCTTAGCAGACCATGAAACCAAATTCAAGCCAAGAAAAACATAAAACCCAGAAGTGGACCTCTTATCAGAAGTGTCCCCAGCCTAGTTGAAATCAGAAAACGCTTGCAGTTGAAGAGGACTAGATGTAAAACTAAGACCATGAGAGATGGTCCCTTTTACATAACGAAGTAGGCGTTTAACACTTGAAAATGACCATTGGTAGGAGAACTCATTAACTAACAAGCTTGATTTACTGCGAGAGCCAAGTCAGTCCTATTAATAGTAAGATATTGCAAGCCACCAACTATGCTTGCGATAAAGAGAAGGATTGGCAAACGGCAAGGAGTCAATGGCAGATAAAGAGGCCTTGACAACCAATGGAGTAGAGCATGGTTTACAGTCAAGCATGCCAGCTTTGGAGAGTAAGTCAGTGGCATACTTTTGTTGAGATAAAAAGTAACCATGAGCCTAAGCTTGAACTGAGATACCAAGGAAATATGAAATTTAGACAAGTCCTTTCATAGAGAACACCTTGTGCATTTGAAGAAGAAGCTGATCAATAAGACTTGAATTACTACCAGCCAAAAGGATATCACCCACATAAATGAGGATGATAGTAATATAGGAGGTAGTCTTTTGAACAAAAAGAGAGGAGTCTGAATGACTATTAATGAATCCTTGAGATAGAAGAAAAGCTGAAAAAGTGGAATACCAGGCCCTTAGGGCCTGTTTAAGACCATACAAGGCCTTCTTCAATTTATAAACATGAGTAGGATGGAAGGAATGAACAAACCCAGGTGGTTATAACATAAACACTTCCTCCTCAAGCTTACCATGAAGAAAAGCATTGGAAATGTCCAATTGCTTCAAAGTCCACTAAAAATGAAGAACCATGAAGAGTAAAATTCTGATGGTTGGTTGCTTAGCCACAGGGCTAAAAGTTTCTTGAAAATCAATACCCTCTTGTTGTAAATAACCCTTGGCCACTAACCGAGCCTTGTACCTAGCAAAACTTCCATCAGAATTCTTTGTGATGTGATATACCCATTTACAACCTATAGCAACTTTGTGAGAAGGAAGAGGAACCAGATCCCAGGTACACTGTTGTTGAAGGGCATTATATTCTTCTTTCATAGCTTGAACGCAGACAGGAGAAGACACAGCTTGTTTGACAGTAGAAGGCTCAGTAGTAAGGAATAGAGAAGGCTCAAAAACAGAAGCAGCAAGACACAAAGATGTTTGAGTCTTCGACCTAGTAAGCATAGGATGACAATTTAAAACTAGAGAAGGGACAAAAGAAGGAGAGGCAAATGAAGATTTATATAGAGAGAATCAATAGGAATGGGAGAAGGGAATAGGGATGGAGAAGATACTGAATGAGGAAAAGCAGGAACTAAAGAAGCAGAATGTCGAGAAACAGAAGGAATTGAATGTGAAGAAATTGAAGGAACTGAATGTGGAGAAACAGGTCCTGAAAGAGGAGAAGGTTGAAAAACAAGATGAGAAACAGAAGTAGGGCCCCAGAAAAAACCAGATAAAGAAGAAGGAGAAAGAGGAGGAGTATGCGGAAGAGAAGAGAAGGGGAAGCAAGATTCATTAAAAAGAACATGTCTGCAGATATGAATTTTACCTGTGAAGGGATTTAAACACCGATACCCTTTCATGAAAGGATGATACCCCAAGAACATACAAGAGGTAGACTTGGGGTTGAAGTTTATGAGAAGTGTAAGGCTTGAGCCAAGGAAAACATTAGCAGCGAAAACCCTTTAAAAGAAGAATAATCAAGAGGATGATGGAAAAGAGTCTCATAGGGCGAGACATTATGCAAAGTAAAGCTAGGCAATTGATTAATGAGAAAAACTAAAGCAGTGATAGCATCAAACCAAAAAGAAAGAGGCAAATTTGACTGATGAATAAGCACAATAGTTTTTTTCAGAAATGTGTCAGTGCTTCCTCTCAGCCACACCATTTTGAGACCGAGTATAGAGGCAACTCTTCTGATGAATGATTCCATTAGATGCAATAAATGAATCAAGCTTCTACAAGGGGTAAACCCAAAAAAGCCTACTAAAGTCGTCTACAAACAAAACATAGTATTTAAAGCTATTCGCAGAAGAGTTAAAGGGTCCCTAAATATCACTATGAACCAAAGAAAAGAGAGCATTCACAGAAGTATTAGAGAGCTTGAATGGCAGTATATGAATTTTAGCAACAACACAATTTGTACAAGAAGCAAGCTTATTACAAGTAGTAGAACAATCAACATGATCAAAAGAAAAATAAGCTAAATGCTTGATAATGTGTTGAAACTTTAAAGGGGAAGGATGCCCCAATCGTTGATGCCAAGTGAGTGCACTAACAGAAGCAGGTGAGTGAGCATGATAGGCCTGTGGTGAAGCAACATGAGAAGGAGAGAACTGATATAAGCCATTCACATTAGATCCACTATGAAGAATTTTGTTCGTAAGTTTGTCCTGGATTTGAAAAGAGTTAGCATCAAAAATAATAACACAATTATGATCACGAGTGAGCTATTGAACAGACAAAAGATTGGAAGCAATGGCAGATACAAGTAACAAATTGTTCAAAGTAAAAGAACAGGTAGGAGCAGGCAAAAGGCCTGTGCCAATATGATGAATGGGCAAAAAGGAACCATTACCAACAGTCACTTGATCCTGTCCTTCATAAGGCCGTGAGAGATGGAAATTTGAGAGATCATTTGTGAGATGATTTGTAGCAGCAGAGTCAATGTACCAGGGCACAGAGGAAGAACAAGGTGGTGAAGAATTGTAAGAAAATGAGGGAATTGTTGCTGCATAGGCTCTTGAGTTTGAGGGATTAGCTGGAACTGGAGATGAGGAAGACAGTGGTTGGAAAAATGGATCCATTTGATGCCAGCAATCAATAGCAGTGTGGCTTGGTTTGCCACAAATTTGACAACCAGTGGAATTGAACTGTGATCTGTTTCTGTTGTTATTTCGATTAAAGAATTGAGAATCATGATTTCCATCATTACGATTATAAATCAACCTCTGCCTCTATATGAACCTCTGTCATGAGAGTAAGATCCAAGGTACAAATTTGAGGAAAAATTGGAAGAAGAACCAAAGGCAAATGAAGAATTAGGATGTGAACCTTTTGATGCTGAATAGGCGACAGTAAGAGTATGATCATCAACATGTTTGAGTTTTTGTTCAACATGAATTGCTTCAGAACATAAAAGAGAACACAACTCTTTCATCGAAAAAGACTCAGATCTTGCTTTAATTGCTGTTTTGAGAGCATCGTATTCTTCAGGCAAGCCATTGAGAATGATAAGAATCATATCTTCATCATGAGTACTTGCAAATGCAAGAACCAACTGATCCAAAAGTGTTTTGATCTGAGCAAGATATTCTTCCATAGAGAGAGAGACTTTTTAGTAATTGATTGCAATTTTGTCTTCAACTGATGAATGTGTGATCTTGACAATGAGGTGAATCATTTTTCAAGAGCTTGCCATACTTGAAAGCAATGAGTGTGATGAAGAATAGAGGAGTAAACTGAAGGAGATAGAGTTGCAACTAAACAGCTCAGAAGATGTGCATCAAATACCTCTCATTGAGTAAAATCTGGAGTCAATTCTGGCGTACCAGTGGAATCAATCACTTCTCGAGCAGGACAAGCAATTGGTACAGTTACATAACCAAGCAAACTTGTTGCATGAAGCACATTCTGGATTTGGCTTTTCCATATAAGGAAATTGGATGAATCAAGCTTAACAGTAACTAATGAACTAAGATTTGAGTAGACTGAGATTGGAAGGGACTGAAGCTGAGGAAGAAGATTTCGCCATGGGAGAATCTTGCTTGCTTGAGCTTGAAAGCTCTGGTACCATGATGAAATTCTTTATTCCATTTCCAATTCTTCGTATCTCAATTACAGAGATCTTTTTATACCATCACCTATCTCTGCTATTCTAACCAACTATACATACATATACAATCTAATAGCCTAACAAACTCTCTAACTGACTATCATGATGGTCATGCTATCTTCACTGAGCTGTTAGTCACAAGCCTTTGGCTGTTGCAAGGATTTTGATCTGAGCTGCTTCGTCAATACTGCACTCTGAGCTATTATTTTAGCTTGAGTTGCAGTACTCTTATCAGAATTATACTTTCACTTGTACCAAATACAAACCGACTTGCACTTCAGAAAAATTATAATTTTTAAAGTAAATCTTTTAATTTTAATTTTTACAAGATAAAATTACTACTTAAAAGATTGATACGTCTTATCAATGCTAAAAATGCGGTTTTATTATTTTTTAGTAGATTTTTATTTTATTTTTACTCCATTTTACATTTTAAATCCGTTCAAAATAAAATCCTAAAAAATAAAAAATAATAAAAATTTCATTAAAGAAAAAAGTAAACACTTCAAAAATAATTTTTTAGTACCTTTCAAACCAGGTGAGAGTTTCTTACAAAAATGATTTTTTAATGACTAAACAAGTCAAAACCAAACTTTTAAATTCCTTCTTAAACAATCAAAAAATTACTAATTGTTTTTTTGGGTTAGGGTTTCCCATCTCTCTCTCTCTCTCTCTCTCTCTCTCTCTCTCTCAAAAAACCTTCTTTAAGCTTGAAGAACCCTAACTTGATTCTACGTAGTTTCGAGCATCAGGGGTCAGTTTTCCCAACTTTCATACTGATTGTGTTAGTTTGGCTCCAAGTCTTCAATATTTGTTGTAAAATTTCAATAGGGATTCAAATTTTTTATTTTTATTTTTTTATTAAAAAAAGGGAAAAAGTTGAACTTGATGTTTTCTGTTAAAAGTATGTTTATTTATTTTATTTATATTTGGTTCATAGCCTTTTTTCTTTTTTCTTTTTTTTCCAGTTTTGTTAACAAGTCATTGAAACACACTATTGCCTAAAATATGCTATCTGTTTTTATTGTGTTTTTTGGGGGTTTTTTAAATAGTTATGGAGCGATATTATAAAAGAAAATCAAGCATAGAATCATCATCTTCACCAATTCATGACAAGTCTCCAAAACAGAGTCGTATAGAAATCGGCTTGCTAGACCTTCCTGAAGATCCGAGGCTACGACCCCAGATTATAGATTATCATCGTAGCATCCGAGAACAAGTTCGTAGGGTGTACTTATTAAAAGGCCCTTGTCAACCTCGTAATCACAATTTTCCACCAAGGAAAATCAAGCAATCATCAAGAAGGTTCAACCCTTCATGGTTTGCTGAATTTGGTAGTTGGTTAGAGTATACCATAGCTAAAGATGCTACATTTTGCCTTTGTTGTTACCTTTTTAGACCTGTTGTAGAAGACCAAGGAGGTGGTAAGTCTTTTATTGTTGATGGGTTTTCAAGTTGGAAGAAGAAAGAACGGTTGCAAGGTCACCTTTTTAGACCTCTTGTAGGAGACCAACGAGGTGTTAAGTCTTTTGTTGTTGATGGGTATTCAAGTTGGAAGAAGAAAGAGCAGTTGCAAGGTCACGTGGAAGGTGTTAATAGCTCTCACAATCAAGCTTGGAGAAAATGTTAGTACTTACTGAATCAAAAGCAACATATTGAAACATTTATCAAAAGAAAAGAAAAAAAGAAGCAACATATTGGAACAATTTTCTCCAAGCTACCTGATGAAGCCAAGAGTGATTATAACATTCAATTGACTGCATCAATTGATTGCATCCGATTTATTTTGCGACAAGGGATTCCATTACATGGGCATGATGAATTTGAAGATTCAAACAACCAAGGAAACTTTCTTTAGCTTTTGATGCTTCTTTCAGATCAAAATGAGAATCTCAGAGCTGCTTTGTCAAAAGATGTTCCTGAACACCTTAAGTTGACAGCACCTAGTATTCAAAAGGATATTCTTAATGCCATTGCAGTTGAAACTACCAATGCTATTGTTAGAGAACTTGGTGATGGCATGCTATCTATTGTCTTTAATAAATCTTGGGATGCATCGATGGAGGAGCAATTGATTGTTTCTTTGAGATATGTGGATAGTAGGGGATATGTGATTGAGCACTTTTTAGGTATTAAGCAAATTACTAGTCCTAGTGTTCTTTTCACTTAAGAAGGTAGTTGAAGACTTGTTTTCTACACATGGCTTAAGCATATTTAGGTTGCGTGGACAAAGTTATGATGAGGCTAATAATATTGATATGCAGGGTGAGTTCAACAAACTCACGACACTTATAATGGAAGAGAATGAAAGTGCGTATTATGTTCATTGTTTTGCTCATAAACTTGAATTAACTCTTGTGGAGGCAGCAAAGAGTCATATCCATATTGCAACACTCTTTCATGTGGTTTCAAACGCTTTAGCCATGTGTAGAAAGAAGCAGCACTTCAAAAGCTTTACTCTTGTTGCTGTATTGAGTTCTAAAGATTTGCTAAGTTGTTTAGTTTTCTTAAATGTCATGACTCTTTTTTGTTTCTTTTCTCACATCATGTTGCAACCTTTTAATGTTTTCACTTTTTGTATGTAGGTGCTTTTAAATTAGATTTCAGTCAAACTTGGCCTTGCTGAGTTTTTAAACTTTGAAATGCAATCTTACAAGTTACAACTCAAACCATTCCCCTTGTTTCATTCTTAATCATTTTTTAATGACAGAATTGTTGGCTACTTCATAGAGAATTCGCATTGAAAATAATGATGTGTTACTCTTTTGTAAAATGTTGCCAAGTTTGCTTGTTGAGAGGTAGAAACATTCTCAATTCAATAGCGACTAAGGGATTACACTAGAGATATTGACTAAGTGGGAATTTTGTGATTAATTACAGTAGGAAAATTGCAATATGGAGAGTATTGAATGGAAATATTGTTCATAAGCAAGAAAACAACCTTGGAATTTATTGCTAATTTTATATGACTATTGGAAGAATAAAGGAAACTTGGCAGGTACTACTAATTCAATCAACAATCTTACATTCTTCAACTTGGCAGACACTACTACCTTTCTTATTTGCAACTTTTTAGTGTTGTCATTTTTTTATAATGATTTTTACCATAGAAAAATACATACATAATTCAACAACTTAACATTAAAAATAAAGTAAAATGACATTAAAATACTACTTTTTTATTATTATTTTAAACTACACATCTCAAAACAATATCATTTTAATTTACCTTTAAGCTTATAAGATATTTTCATCCACTTCTTAGGAAACAACTCACTAACTTTGACATTTCTAGAAACAATTTGACTAGATGGATACCAGAGATTTCTATTTATTTATTTATTTCTAATTTGTATGAACGTTGGGTAATGGTTTTTAAACTTAAAAAGTGATAAACGACTCTGACATTTTATGATATTTAAAAATATATATATATATATAATAATTTCTACAATTTCAATATAATTATATCAATATTTCTTTTATAAGGCTAAAATCCTTAACTAATGTAGATGGTGTAAAAATATAAATATAAGTAAAACATATGTAGAAAAGATAATAATATTATCTTGTATTGGACTTATATATTTCTCCAAAACTTAAGAGAGAAAGCAGTGTAATTTATACCCCCAAAAAAATTCTACTGTGTTTGGTTAGCCAAGTCAAGAAAAAGAAAAGAAAAGGAAAAAAAAAAAAAAAAAAAAGATTAGACATGTCTAACTTTTGGGTGTAAATCTTTTTTGAGTTTTAAAAATAATTTTAAAATTTTTAATTTGTATTTTTTATATTTTTAATAATTTTTTTTAATATTTTAATTAAATTAAAAAAATATTTTACACTTTTTTATTTGTATTTAAACAAAAGAGATTAAATTAATTTTTTTATATATATTTTATCTTTTCAAATATTTTTATTCGATTCGTATTTACAAATCGTTGAGTATTCTGTCTCTCACCATCATCATATTATAATTTTTACTAAAAAATTTTCCGATCATCATATTATAATTTTTACTAAAAAATTTTCTGAGTCGTATTTACAAATCGTTGAGTATTCTCTCTCTCACCATCATCATATTATAATTTTTACTAAAAAAATTTCCGCTGTTTGGCTCATATTTTTATATATTTTTTTAATATTTGTATCCACAAATTTTCCTCTGCTACTCCTTCCTTCGAGTGATCTCTTCCACTGCTCCTCTCGCTTTGCTGTGCTCATTCGTCTCTCTTTGTCTGGCTCAACTGACTGCGGGTTCTAAGTGGTTGTTCGGTTTAAAACCCTAATCTAACACAGTGAGTCTCCGTTTGGTTTCTAGGAAAACAAAAGATTTTTTTTTTTTTGTGTGAAGAGCAATCAACAAGGTATGCCTCCCTCTGATTATTTTTGAAACCCTAAACCCTCTTCTAAAACTCTCTTCTTCCCCATTTTTTACTCTCTTTGGATATTTCTAAAATCATCCCTCTTCTAAAAGTATACTCTCTGATTTTTCCCCTATTTGCTGTCTCTAGTGTTCTATCTGAATTTCTAGTCCAGTGTCTCTTAGCTCACACTGATTCGAAATTTGTCTTGAAGCAAGGCTTGGTAAGGATTTTGTTCTAATTTGCTATTTATATATCTCGTTTGACATTCTTAGTGAAATAATCCATTTTTACTATTTATATATCTCGTTTGACATTCTTAATGAAATAATCCATTTTTACATTAATTAATATAGTATTTTGTAACCATATTGTTGCTTCCATGACTTGTTCTTGAGTTGTTGCAAAATATTTCATGAGAAATTTTGGCATTAAAATTATAGGGCTAATTATGTTATCTGAATTTTGATTGCATTTAATATGTTTGTAAAAATGCTTAGTTCGTTAGCAATTTAAACAAATGTATTTTGGAACTATATTTTCATTGCATTTAGATGTTGAAAACTTGTGATTGACTATTCCAAAATATACTTAGTGATATTCACATGAAGCAACTATAACTTGTGGTGGGACCTCCCAATTTGTAAGTTAGGGCAAATAGTTATTCCAAGTGTTTTTGGTAATGTTTAGTACTTGTTGGTCTAGTTGAATTAAATAGCCATCTCAAGTAAATCATTTGTTTGATTGGTTTATATATATATATATATATAAGCGAAATTAGTTCACATACAATAGAAATACCTCCAAAAATGCTAATCGAATAGTGCTTGAACTTCACTTGTATCGTTGTTTACGCATGAGGAGTTGACAAGATAATGTGGAAGAGACTCCAACCAACAAAAAGTGTGAAAAGCTAAAAAGAATTGAAGTGTATGATTTTAATTTTAGCTAAAAAGCAATCGACATGAAGCTTATGTTTAATAAAATGAATTTCCTCTGTTATACAATTTTAATTTTAATTTTCAATCCACATGAAGCCTATGTTTAATAAAATGAATTTCATGCGCATACTTTTTTCAAAGTGTATTGATGCTAAGATAATCCATGAATTACTGTCTTCCCTCTAAGCACGGACGCTTTCCTAGCAACCATGAAAGATTAGTGTGAAACTTTAGGATTGAAGTAGTGGAAAGTGTGAGAAAGAGAAAATTTTGAATTTTTTTTTTCCTTCTTTGTTTAGCATGATAAATGATAATGTTGGAAAATGTAAGATTGTTAAATTTAGTGTACAACCCATAGCAACATGGTAAGTTGCTTTTCAATTTCTTGCAAAAAAATAAAGAAATTTTTTTTTTTCATTATTTTACCACTTTTGATTTTTGAGTCCTGTTACCATGTGCACCTTATAGCTTAACCATTGAATCTTCACAAACTAATCTAAGCCATTCAATAATTTAATGGAAAAAACTTGAAACCTTCTCAACTAGTTGTCTTGATGGAAAAGCTCCTCTCTCTCTGTGTTTGTCTTTCTCTCTCCTGCTTTCTCCCCTCTAAGAAAGCCCTAACGTTTTTCTCCCAACGCAACTTCGACAATTTTCTCTCCCTCCTACGACACTACTTGAGGACCTTCCCGCGAAGTTGAAACTCTTCCATCTCTATTTTCTGCAACTTAATCTAGTATATATGTTGATCCATTTTGTGAGCCTTATTTCGGTTCTGTGTTCATATAAAGAAGCAGTTGAAGTTTGTGCATCTTCTTGTGTTCGTTTGCTGATATACTCTCTCTCTCTCTCTCTCTCTCTCATTGTGTTATGGTCCATTTTGTGAACTTTTCTTTGCTTGTTGACTTTTTACTTCTTTTAAGTTCATTGTTTGTGGGGTGAAACCCATATGACCTATTTATTATAACTTTTACTAACCCTTCATTTTTTGTTGTTGGAAAACTCTATTCACTTTGATTTTTATCCAATTTTGTCTCTCATTCTTCAGATTATCTCAGAATTTTGAACATTGGGCTGGTGAAACTACAACTTGAGGGTTTTTTCCAAACTTGGTAACAATTTTAAACTATTTTTCTCTCTAGTGTTTAAAATGTTTGAATTTGATTGGATTTAAGTTGTTCCAAACTATTCTAAATGATTTTTTTGATCATAGTTAAGATAATCTGAAGAATGAGAGACTGTTCGAAACTATTCCAAATTGGATTTTAAACGATTTTTTTCAGGCTGTTCTTTGAATTTTGATTGCATTTAAGATGTTGGTAAAAATGCACTAGTTTTTTTTTTTTTTTTTTTTTGGATCAACAAAAATAAACTTTAGTGAAGAGCATTTGAAGAGGAATTTGAATGTGCTGCCCTTTTTACTTATTAGAAAGAAGATAAGTAAATCTTTTTGGTAAATTAGTGTTAAGCATGAGATCTTTCAAATTATTTTGGATACCAAAAATGGTTAAAATCTAGCTCACTGAAATAGATCAAATATATCTTGGGTATCCAATGATCAAGTATAGCTTACTGAATTGTTTTGAATTTTAGCTCATTCAATACCTAGCACATTGGTTGGGGAAAACCTAGCACATTGGTTGGGGAAAGCATTGTGCTTCACATTAATTTTTTATTTGCTACATTCATTTCTACAAATCAATGTTTATGTGAAATGTAACAACTTTAAAATATTTTTCATTCTTCTTTTGTAACCAATCATTGGATATATGCAAGTAATGCATGCATAGATTAGGTTCCTTTTTGAGTTTTCCCTTTAACTGTAATAGTTTTAAATTATTTTCGTTAATTTTTTTTATTATTATTATTTTTTTTTGGAAAATGGTATTAATTGAGGTATTTGTTCAATAATTTCATTGTAAAGGATTTGGATGATTTGATTTGCTTGAATTTTATGATTTTACCATAAACATTATTGTGTTGAATATATTTTTTGTGAGTGAGTGCTTTGTGTCGTGTGTTCTTTTGTGTGAACGTAATTACATACTCATTAAGCACACAACCATGTTGAGTGTTTTTTTTCCCTTGGTTAACAACACTTACCTGGTGATACAAACTATGATCACCCATTAGGCATAAACCCTAACAAAACATGCACATTTTGTTCATTTCATGAAATCAGGCATAAGTGGGAAATTCTTTTAGTAGTTTAGTTTGTTTAAAGACTGTAGAGGTGCAATAATATTTGCTATGATCTGGGTTTTGCAGGGTTTATAAGTGCAATTTTACATGGGGAAAACTTTGGATCTTCCATTTTTACTTATCAAATGCACACATTTAAACATAATTGTTATACAGAATTTGTCACAAAAACAATGGAAAACAACATGCTTGAGCAATCATATCATTCTAAATAAATTTTATGTATGATTTTATATTTACATGGCATTACTTGTTTTATTTTCCAACAGTGCCCTTTTGAAAACCTTATCAACAAAAACAGCTCCACAATTCATAGTGCTGATAGTGTTTTGTTTATTTCTTGGTCTAAAACCAAAAATGATGAAAAAATTCAATGACAATTTTTTTTTATATATATTTTTAAATGAAAATACAAAGACAGTTGGGTTCATATAATATGGTCATTCCCCAACAGAAAGTATAGCGATCCCGGTATTCCCTTTACTGTTTAGTTGTACTCCGAACTCGGTTCCGTGGAGTTGGTAGTTGTGTTTATCTTGTTGTCGTCCTTTAATTCCATTTGTGCGAGTTTTGGGATGTTTTGGGCAGGTATGTTACAGGTTGGTTGAGCCTGAGTCTCAAATCTAGTTGTCCAGGTTCTTGGTGTTATGCTCGAGCGGGTTGTTCTGCGCTCGAGCGGTTTTTGGTTTTTGGCTGCACGCTCGAGCGGGACTTCTTGTGCTCGAGCGGGATTTGCACACTCACAGTATTTTGTTTTCTGCAAAACTTCTGCAGATGTGATTTCTACGCTCGAGCGGATTTCCTGCGCTCAAGCGGGTTGAGCTCAAGTGGGATTGTTGGCGCTCGAGCGGGTAGTACATTGTTGGTGTAAGTTCTGGGAGGGGAAAATCTGCGCTCGAGCGGACTGGTTTTCACGCTCGAGCGGATGTACTTTATTCATGTGTCTTGGCGCTCAAGCGAGTATTCTTACGCTCGAGCGGACCCAGATTTTTGTTCTTTACGCTCGAGCGTTGTGTTTTCCGCTCTAGCGGGAATGTCGCATATCAGTTGGTAGCTGGGCATTTTAAAATCACTTTTTACATCCACACTCTCTCTTTTACTTTTCAAAAACTCCATTTGAGAGCTTCTCTCTCTAAATTCTTCACTTCTCTCTAAGTGTTGATCTAGCTAGAGTGTTTTCCAAACCTTTGGCTTTTACAAAAAGGTGGTTGATCGTCGTGGGCTATCCGTTGATCCAAGAATCTTGTGATTTGGAGCAACTTCCTTTTCGTCATCTTCTCCTTTGGGTGTCACCTTTTGAGGTAGGGATAACCTACTCCTCTTTATGAGCTTTGTCTTTAAATTTTGGTGTTTTGAGATGTTAAGGGTTGTTGTGTGATTTTGGGAAGGTTTGGGGCTTTTGTGTAGTTTTACAAAAGTTGGGGTTTTATTTATAATGAACCTAGAGACATGTTTGGTATAGAGACATGGAATAAATGTTGGAACATTGATAAAAATGGAACCTAAGGGTGGAAATGTTAATTATGGAAAATGCCCTAATTACATTGATTAATTAATTGGGATAATTAATTATGGGAAATGAGGAATTGAAGGGGAAATGTTGAGATTGGAAGTGCATGGGATTAAAGGGGTGTAGTTGAATTACTTATCACTCACCGAATTGAAATGTTGATTTTATATCCATTTGTTGCTTTTATATTCTGTATAGAAATAACTGCTTTGGCCTATCGGTGGAGGATAGTCTAGATTGTTGTAGACAATGCATAATGATTAGGCAAACTAAAACCGATCATTGAAATGTGTCTTTGAGTATGACAGTTGAAAGAATACATTAATTTTATGTATTGATTGGTGATGTGTATAATAGTTGTTTATATGCATTGTGTTGTGTTGGAGGAGATAGGGGATGTACTCCACGGTTTAGGGGATGATAGGGGATGGACCTCTAAACCGGATGTTGTTTGGGAGAAGATAGGGGATGGACTCCATGGATATAGCTCATATGCTTATCTAGTAGTGTGTTGACACAGCTCATACGCTTGCCTTTGGAAGTGTGATATTGCTCTTAGGCATATCTATGGAAGTGTTGATATAGCTCATATGCTTATCTGTTGATGTTTGATATAGCTAGTATGCTTATCTTTTATTTAAATGGGAAAATGTTTTATATGAGTCACAGTCTCATACAAGTTGTTTGGCCAGGTTCTGAGCCATGCTTATGAATTAAGAATTGAAAAGAAATGAAAATGAATTGTAACATGGACCTGTATGTCATGAAACTGTAAGATGATATAAATGAATGTATCAGTGTTGGCCATCTATCAACTGCTAATCTTTTAGTCATTGTTCATAGTTGGTTTAGTATATTTTTACTGGGTTGTGGCTCACCCTATATGGGAACACCATTTTCAAGTACAGGTAGCATGCCACCTCCAAGGACATAGCTTGGATGGATGTGGCAGTTGAAGACTTCTTTTTGATTATTTTGTTATATTACATGTACATCAAGCCACAGGCTTATCTTGTATAGAGTTAGTACTCTTCTTTTGTGAAACCAAGTGTTAACTTGGAAAGCTGTAAGCCTATAGGGCACTTGCTTTTGTTGTTAACATGTAATACTGTTGTAAGAATTACTCTGATGAATGAAAATGTGTTGATTTCTTTATACCATTACATGTCTAATATGATGAGATTTATGTATGTTTTTTGAGGGCGTTACAGAAAGTCTGCTTTCTATTCTAGGAATTGGAAGAGGTTATGGTCTATTTTTGTAGCCCTAGTTAAAACTTAAAACATATTTTTCAAAACATGGGGACTTTAATGTAATTGCGGATCCAGTGGCAATGATTGTGGAATATATATTTAAAAAATAATAAATTATCTGTTTATATTCTGTAACACCCTGTCCCACATCGGAAGTTTGCATGGGTGATCTTGGGCATATAAAGCACCACTACATTGCTACTAAATAACTTGGACTTAAGCTTTTGGGTATTGTTGGTCGACCCACAAGTTATTTGGGCCAGCAAGTAGTGGGGCGTTACAAATGGTATCAGAGCCGACCCATGCACACAACCATGTGGGCCACTTATTCTGGGCTGGCCACGAGCTTGTCGTGGTATTCTGATTGATTATAGACCCTCGTGAGGACGCGAGGATTTATAAGTGGGGGAGTTTGTAACACCCTGTCCCACATCGGAAGTTTGCATGGGTAATCTTGGGCATATAAAGCACCACTATCTTGCTACTAAATAACTTAGACTTAAGCTTTTGGGTATTGTTGGTCAACCCACAAGTATTTGGGCCAGCAAGTAGTAGGGGCGTTACAATTCAATCTATAGAAAATTTGTAGCTCAAAGTAATCTTGGATTGGATTTATATGCAGTTTTACAATATATGATGAAAGTAAATGTATTACTTCAAGAGCTAAATGATTATATTTGTGTGTTTGTATAGTTGGTTTGTTAATGTGAAAGGATATGTACAAAATGACATTCGTCATACATATATTATACCCTTTCTCCCCATAATCTTAAATTTCCTTAAGCATTGTCTTATTTTCTAACTCATTTTCATGTTTTTTTTTTTTTTTTTTTTTTTTTTTTTTTTTTTTTTTTTTTTTTTGTCGCAGGTCCTCAATTTCACCATCTTTAAATAGAAGTAAATGTATACCTCCCTCCCTTCTAGTAGTAGCACTGACTAGTGTGCTAATTTATGTGCGTACTCCTTTGCTTTCTAATTGATAGCAGGGCACTGGCGGGTGTGCCAATTTATTTATTTGCTAGTATTTTATTTCTTTTAATTGATAGCAAGGCACTGACAGGTGTGCCACTTTATTTCTTTGCTTTCTTTTAATTTATAGTAGGGCATTGGCAGGTGTGCCAATTTATTTATTTGCTTGTTTTTTTATTGATAGTAGGGCATTGGCGGGTGTGTCAATTTATTTATTTGCTTTCTTTTAATTGATAGCAGGGCACTGGCGGGTGTGCCAATTTATTTATTTGCTTTCTTTTAATTGATAGCAGGGCACTGGCAGGTGTGTCAATTTATTTGTTTGCTAGTATTTGCTTTCTTTTAATTGATAGCAGGGCACTGGCCGATGTGCCAATTTATTTATTTGCGTTCTTTTAATTGATAGCAGGGCACTGGCGGGTGTGTCAATTTATTTGTTTGCTAGTGTTTGCTTTCTGTTAATTGAAAGCAGGGCACTGGCGGGTGTGCCACTTTATTTCTTTGCTTGTATTTGTTGTATTTTGGAACCATATTTTTGCTTCAATCTTTTTGAACAACAAGAAGTATATAAACCAAAGCTTAATTTTTCTTTTCCTTTTTCTTTTTCTTGTTTCTTTTTTTTTTCTAATTTTTTTTATTATCAACAATTAGATAGCTACATTTTTTTTCTTCTATTGAGCAGATAGTGAACTTTAATACACACGCGTGCACACACAAAAATGGACAAAAATTGAAGCCATGAGGATATGAACTAAGATAAAGAAGAAAAGTAAAATTGAATACAGTTGAAGGAGTAATGTTGACTTTAATCATAGATTTGTGTCGGATGTAGTCCCCCAACCACCCCTTCCAAAAAAAAAAAAAATGATAAGAAAAGAAAACAAATCAACACCTTTCTTTGGTAATAGAGAACTTGTCATGGAGTTAGAAATAATATGACAATTCTTTGAAGATGGGGTATGGAATTTCCTAAGTTAAGTACTTAGACTAATATTGACAAGAAATATGTCACTGTTCTAGTTCATTTGTATTAATTTATTAAAATGTAGAAAGTTGAGGTGGAAAAACAGAATCTCACCAATTTTACAATTTTAGAATATAGATATTTGGAATTTATCTTCAAGTTCCTACGGAGTGTTAATCTGACAAGCTATAGACGATTGGGTCTTTCCATTTAACATTGTGAGATGTAAAATTGATATGAGAATAGTATTTAAGGTAATTATTGATGACTTCAGAATATAATTACAATTTTATATGTTTTTCCAATTTCTTTTATTTTTCACTAAAAGAGGAGATTATCAAAGCGAAGAGGAAGTGTGGTGTAATTAGTGGCAGAGTAAAGGAAATCGAAGCCCGTAGCATTATATACATGCTAAAGTTACACATTGCGACATTTTTTTTTGTTTTTTGTGACACAAGTTTTCTACCCCCTTCTCCTTCTTTGTTGAGTTTCCTATTTAGTGGAATTTGTTTCCTTTTTCCCTTTGTTGGAAGTGCATTTAATGGAAAATTTGTAAATGTTGAAATGCATCTATGATTTTTGTCAATGTTTAAATTAGTGTTCAACTTCATTCGGGGGTTCTTGCACATCATGAGCCCCCTGTCTCAGTTCAATGTAGTTGCTTAGAGTCTCCTATTCTCTCCACCATAAAGGTTAGGCATTTTTCTTTTCTTTATCTGCTTTGAATCTCTGACAAGTACTACTAATTTTAGTATCTCTTGAGGAATTGAATCTGGTGCGCAAATTCCTTTTACGCTCTTTTGGTTGCTTAGAAAATGGGGAAAAAGATGAAAAGAGAAACAAAATTTTGATTTACTTGTGTAACATGAACCAAAGGTTATCAAAATGAATTGCAAAAAATTCACTATACGAATAAGATTTGTGAAAAAGTTACACTCTGCTGTGGTGGTTGAATCGACTATCCATTTGATTGTGATAGAATCACAAAAGTTAAGTATCACTATACGAATAAGTTGACTTTGGGTCTTCGCCAATTGTGATTTAATTTCTTGTTTTCTGATATTATTTTGGTTCCTTGCCAATTGAATTATGAAATTCTGCTACTGTTTTGATTTTTTTTTTTTTTTGGTTTTCTATTTTGTTTGTGATAGTAAAGGCTTCTTTGTAGCATTGATTTGGATTAGGTGAAGTTGTATCATTGTGTTATTAATTTTTTATGTTCAAATTTCTTTCGTTTCCTTATTAATCAAAGTATAAATAACATTAGGTGATGGTCGTGGAGTTGCAGCGTTGATGGTAGAGTGGTGGTATTTAGTTTGTTGGCCCTTAGTTTTCTTCTAGGAGCTTTTTATCTTGGTCCATAGATAACTTACAAGGAGGAAGAAGAGAGCAAGCATAAAAACTATGACAATCACATATGGCAAGATATATTAGGTTTGCAAATTTTCTGTTTGGAGAGAGGGAAAAGAATCCACTCCAACGACACGATAATTGTTAACTTCTTCAACTGTATTTTTTCCATCAACATTTCTCTTTTGATGCTTGGATGGAATATTTGGATGCACGTCTTTATATATTTGGATGCACTTCTTTATATATTTTTTATTCAAATTTTAACTCTTTCGATGATAAAATTTCGATTTCGTCCATAATTTTTATGACTAAAAATAACATTAAACCATTAAAGCACTAATAAGTGTTTCTTACATTTCAGATAGCCTTATTCCATTAAAGCACTAATAAGTGCCTCTTACATTTTCACCCAAATAAACGAAACGTTAGTGTCAGAAACTGTAGAACACATTATTGTTTTGATCAAAATTAGAAGCTTAACAAATGGTAATCGTGAGGTAATACTATCTTACTTAAATGTAAATGAAATAAGCGAACAACTCATTTATGTAATTTTGTAGTCTAATTACTACCCACTGTATGATATTTTAACTCTTATTAATTGATGTCATCTACAACCTAGCGAAATACAAATCATTACGGGAAAATATCATTTTACCTCTTTATCACTAAAAAATCAATTCAATTTATATTCTTTTAATATTATTAATTTTATATTTAAACTGTTTGATTTTATATCAATTTTACCTCCATCGTTAGCTTTCGTTTATAATTAAACAAAAATGGATAATGTGACTCCCAAATTTCATTTAAAACTTTATTTTACCTCCCGAACTCTATCTAAAATATCAATTAAAAATGAAATTTCAAATAGTGTCACATCAACAACTTGTGTTTAGTTATGGTAGAGGTAAAACTGACATCAAACCAAATAGTTTAAATATAAAATTAATTCTAAACCGTAAGATTACTTAAATTTGATCCTAACCATTCAATTGTTTAATAGTGGAAAATAGGCAACCGGGTTAACTGGTTAAGGCCTCTCACTCTTTCATCTCTCACTCCGTTGCTCTCTCTATCCATCTGCTCTCACTTCATCGGTTCTCCATTTGCTGCTCTCACTGCCTGGGTCTCATCCCACTCACCAGCAACCGAGCAATGAGCATGCACTTCTCCAGGCAAGGACAGCGACGGCGACGGCGACGGTGACGGAGACGGAGACGGAGACGGCCAGTGTGAGTTTTGCTCCATCGAGTTCCATTTGAGGGCCACATGTATCGATGATCAAACCCTAGATGTGAATTATGTAGTTTAGATTAATTATGTAGTTTATAATATTCATTAAGGATAGTTTAGTACTTTAGATTATTAGGGATTATTAGGGTTTCCTTCTATTGCTTATATATTTGTACTTCTTTTGATCAATTAATATACAAGTTTTGTCATCGATCAACATGGTATCAGAGCAGGGTTACAAACAGTAACATACCTCGCAGGTCATCATCGACCATCGCAGCTCTGTCTCTCATTGCACATCGCAGCTCTGTCTCTCATCGCAAGGCCATCGCAGATTCGTCTCTCCTTCAATCGCAAGGTCATCGAAGCAGCTCTTCTCGCAGCTCTGCCTCTCTCTTCGCAAGGTCGTCATCGAAGCAGCTTGTCACACTTGCTGGTTTTGGTTCTGGTTCAATCGAAACCCTAGGCAGCTTCCATCGCTAGTCCCTGGTTCATTCGGAGACCTAGGTTGGGTATCTCGCTGATCTTCTCTCTATTTTGCCCTAGCTCTCGTAAAAGGTGAACCTCTATCACTCTGGTTTATAGTTTGCCGTGGTTATGAGAAGAGTGCATTGCTACGCTTGACAGGCCATTCATATATATCTCTCTCTCTTCTCTGCTGCCTTTGACTCTGTTTTGAATGCACTGTAGTTTGGGTATACAATATGGCTGACGATAAATTACAAGCTATTACTACTAAATTAGATGGTACCAATTATTCTTATTGGTCTCATGTAATGAAAAATTTTATAATGGGTAAAGGCATGTGGAATTATGTTATTGGTATGACTATTAGACCTGTGGAATCTCAAGAAACTGAGGCGGCTGTTGCTAAATGGGATAAGGAAAATGCACAAATTCTTACTTGGTTTCATAATTCAGTTCAAACTACCATTGGCATGAATTTTTCCAAGTATTCTACTTCTAAACAAGTTTGGGACTATTTGAAGACTATGTACCTTGAGTCTAACTTTGCAAAACAGTATGAACTTGAGATGTCTATTCGCAGTGCTAGTCAGAAAGATAAGTCTATTCAGGAGTTCTATAATGAGATGACTACTTATTGGGATCAGCTTGCTTTGATGGAACCGTCCGATTTGCAGTTACTTGACAGTTATATCAAGTATCGGGAGAAACAACATCTTGTTCAATTTCTCATGGCCCTTCGTGATCAATTTGAGCCACTTCGGGGAGCTATTCTTCATCGGTCTCCCTTGCCTTCTGTAGATGGTGCTGTCCGTGAGCTTATTGCGGAAGAAACTCGGTTTAAGGTGGCTCATGGTACTCCTGCTTCCCAGTCAGTTTTTGCCACTCCTCCGCTCTTGCCCACCCCATCTTCTCATTTATTTCAAGTTACTGGTAAGCCCAAGCCTCGGGTTTCCATGGATGAGTGCAGCTTTTGTCATCAGAAAGGCCATTGGAAACATGCATGTCCTAAACTTTTGCAGCCCAAGGGTCGTTCATCTGGTTCACCATTCGCTAAGCCGACATTTTCAGGATCTCGCTCATCTGCCGCCTTTTCTGCACCAGTTTCTGAGAATGATCCATCTTCCAATATGCAGTCTATGTTTGAGCAGTTCAAGTCTTTCATGGTGGCCAATCCAAATATTTCATCCCAAGCCTCCGCTATGACTACCACTCAGTTAGGTTTGTCTGGTTCATCCTCTTCAGGTAATATCCATACTTCGTGGATCTTTGATTCTGGTTGTTCACATCATATGACCCCTGTTGCATCTCTCCTCAGTAATTGTGTCTCTCCTTCTTCTTCTATCACTATTGCTACTGCTAATGGTTCTTCTATGCCTGTACACTCTGTTGGTTCTATTTCCTGTTCCCATTTGTCTCTTTCTCCTGTATTTTATGTGCCTCACCTCTCACTCAGTCTTATTTCTATTAGTCAATTATCTGATTCCGGTTTTGATGTTGTTTTCTCTTCTTCTCATTGTGTTGTACAGGACCGGGTATCCAAGAGGCAGATTGGGATCGGGCGTAGAGTTGGAGAACTATATATCTTGGACAGCTTGCATGTTCCTCTAGAAGTGTCTTCTACTGCATTGTCTTCTTTTTGTTTGAACAATAAGTCATCTTTGTTTTATATTTGGCATTCTAGGTTAGGTCATCTGTCGAGTGATCGGTTGTGGATGTTAGTTAAGTCTGGACATTTAGGCAATTTTCCCATTAGTGATATTTCTGAGTGTCGTGGTTGTAAACTGGCTAAAATGTCTGCTCTTCCTTTTAATAAAAGTAGTTCTATTTCCTCTTCTCCTTTTCAATTGGTCCATACTGATGTTTGGGGTCCTTCCCCTATAGTTACCAAAGGTGGTTCGCAATATTATGTAGCTTTTGTGGATGATTACAGTCGGTTTACTTGGGTTTATTTGATGACTCGAAAATCTGATTTTTACAAAATATATTCTAATTTTCACTCCATGATTCGCACTCAATTTTCTACCACCATTAAAATTCTTCGTTCTGATTTAGGGGGTGAGTATTACTTGTCTGAGTTTGAGGAGTATTTAGCTACTCATGGAACTATTCATCAGTCTTCGTGTTCTGACACTCCTGCACAAAATGGTCGAGCTGAGCGCAAACATCGCCATCTCCTTGATACAGCTCGCTCTTTGTTGCTCTCATCTTTTGTCCCTTCTGTTTTCTGGGGAGAAGCTGTGCTCACTGTTGCATATCTTCTCAATCGAATGCCTACTCCTCTTCTTTCAGGCTCATCTCCGTATGAGCGTCTTTTTGGTGTTGCTCCCAATTATTCTCTTCTTCGTATTTTTGGTTCTGCATGCTTTGTGCTCCTTCCTAAACGGGCGCGCTCCAAGCTTAGTTCTCGTTGTGTTCTATGTGTCTTTTTAGGGTATGGCATTAATCAGAAAGGTTATCGGTGCTATGATCCTGCCACCAAAAAGCTATATGTGTCTAGGCATGTCACTTTTTTAGAAAAACTACCCTACTACACTATACCTTCCACCCTTGTTCCTATTACTAAGGATGAATTAGTTCATGTTGACCCATTTCCTCCTAATGTTTCTCCTGATGAGTTTGTTTCTGACCTTGAGGTCTCTACTTTGCCTCTTACTAGTACTTCTAATACCTCTCCAGCTACCTCATCTCCAGCTCCCGCTTCTCCTGCTCCTCTTATTGTTTATCAACGCCGCAAAGCACTTCCGAGCTCACCTGTCTCTAGCTCTACTGTCCCTCCAGTTGTTTCTTTGGATCCCGCTCCTCCTACACATCGCTTCCCACAGCGAGATCGTCATCCTCCGAACTGGTATGGTTTTGGTAATACATGTTTTTCCCTTTCCTATCAGTCTTTTCTTTCTTGTCTTCATACATATTTTGAGCCCAGGTCTTACAAGGAAGCTTGTCATGATTCCAATTGGATTGCCGCCATGAATGATGAGTTAACTGCTTTGGCTAACACTCAGACTTGGGATTTGGTTCCATTACCTGCTGGCAAGAATGTTGTAGGCTGTAAATGGGTCTATAAGGTCAAAACCCTTTCTGATGGGTCTTTGGAACGGTACAAAGCTCGTCTAGTTGCCCAAGGCTTTTCTCAGGAGTATGGGATTGATTATGATGAGACTTTTGCCCCCGTTGCCAAGATGACTATTGTTCGTACCCTTATCTCTGTTGCCGCTGCCCATCATTGGCCCTTGTTTCAACTAGATGTCAAAAATGCTTTTCTGAATGGGCATCTTGCTGAAGAAGTGTATATGCGCCCTCCACCGGGTCTCTCTCACCCTCCTGGTGTTGTTTGTCGTCTTCGCCGTGCCCTATATGGTCTCAAGCAATCTCCTCGTGCTTGGTATGAGCGATTTCACTCTGTTGCCCTTCAGCTTGGTTTTCGCCCTAGTCATCATGATTGTGCTCTCTTTGTTCGACGCACTTCTGTTGGGCTTGTTCTCCTTCTCTTATATGTGGATGATATGATCATCACTGGCTCTGATTATAGTACTATTGAGGAGGTTAAGCATCAGTTGTTTCAGGAGTTCGAGATGAAGGATTTGGGGTTTCTTCGGTATTTTCTTGGTATTGAGGTTGCTACTTCTCCTACTGGTTATCTTCTCTCTCAGACTAAATATGCCCGTGATATTCTTTCTCGTGCCAATCTCACTGATGAGAAAATTGTTGACACTCCTCTTGAGTTACATGCTAAGTTTTCTGCTTCTGATGGCGTTCCTCTTGAGGATCCCACTTTGTATCGCGAGTTGGTTGGGTGCCTTGTTTATCTCACCGTTACTCGTCCGGATATCTCCTATGCTGTGCACATTCTCAGTCAGTTTGTTTCTGCTCCTCGTTCCACACACTGGGCTGCCTTACTTCGGACTTTGCGTTACCTTCGTGGCACTTTGTTGCAATGTTTGCTGTTATCTGCCTCTTCGGACTTGACTCTCCGTGCCTATGCTGACGCTGATTGGGCAGGTGACATCTCTGATCGTAAATCCACTTCTGGTCTTTGTGTTTTCCTTGGCGATTCCCTCATATCCTGGAAGAGTAAGAAACAGTCTGTTGTTGCTCGTTCCACCGCTGAGGCCGAGTATCGTGCCATGGCTCATGCTACTTCCGAGATCGTTTGGCTTCGCTGGCTTCTTTCTGATATGGGTGTCTCTCTTTCTGATCCGACTCCGTTGTATTGTGATAATCAGAGTGCTGTCCAGATTGCCCATAATTCAATCTTTCATGAGCGGACAAAGCATGTTGAAATAGATTGTCACTTTGTCAGACAGCATCTTCAGGCTGGCACTATTGCTCTCCCTTTTGTTCCCTCCTCTCTTCAGTTGGCCGATTTTTTTACGAAGACTCATACTGTTGCTCGTTTTCGTTTTCTTCTTGGCAAACTTTCGATGCTTTCTGCGCTCGCATCCTCAGTTTGAGGGGGGGTGTGAATTATGTAGTTTAGATTAATTATGTAGTTTATAATATTCATTAAGGATAGTTTAGTACTTTAGATTATTAGGGATTATTAGGGTTTCCTTCTATTGCTTATATATTTGTACTTCTTTTGATCAATTAATATACAAGTTTTGTCATCGATTAACAGTCACCAGCAAGGACCTTTACAGCATCGACCATACCGTTGTTCCTGTTGATTTCTTTGATTCCAACTCCGGTTTTGACAATTCCGAACAGAGGTTTCTCTCTCTTTATGCCTATGCCCTTCTATTTTATGTTTGTATTGTATCTATGATTAAAAATCCTATTATAATGTTATAATTATTCCCATGAATTTGCTTGAGGTTCTAGGAATTTTCATGTATGCTTGTTGCTTTGGTTATTAATGCTTCATTTTGGTTGTTAGTGAAGGAAAAGAGGAGGGAGGGGGGGCGGGAATGCACAAAACTGAATTGATGAGTTTGACTTGATCTTTTTATGTATAGCTTCCTTTGTTGTTGGATAGAAATAGAAATTTAAAAAAAAAAAAAAAGCTACCTTTAACTAAGAAGAGCCAAAATCATCCATGCTCATGTACAGAAAATGGGAAAAAAAGGAGACATAAAGAAAGAACATGAAGCTGTGAACTGAATGCTTTTAGTGCTGAGATTGAATTTTTGGTGCCTTAATGTTTGCTGCTGAGATTAAATATTGCTTGATGATGCTGTGAGGTTGATCATCATATTGGTTTCTTGTTGCTGCTGCTGTGATGTTGATTTCTTTGCTGCTGCTGTGTTGTTGTCATTTACCTTGGCCCATGTTTATCTATTGCCTTTGTTTACTTGGCTTTCGGGATGCCTCATGGCAGTTTGGTGTCGTTGGGGTTTGGTTTTGGGCTGTAGGAGTATGGTTTTGCTTTTTTTTTTTCTTCTTCTTTTTTTTATTTTTTTTATTTCCTTCCTCTTGCTGTAGTTGATCTCTTGCAAACCACTTTGTTTTCTCTTGGTGGAGCTTGCACATAATTTTTCTTTCTTTCAACCTAGTTGGGATGAGATGGATTTGCTATGATGCAATTTTTGCTCCTACTTTTTGGTTTTGTTGTACTTCTCTTTAATCATTAATAAAATGCTTTCTTTGTTTGCTGATAAAATATATATATATATATATGATCATATGCAATTATTATTTTTTATTGTGAGATACTCTATTACCTTGAATTAACCAATTAGGCGTAGCCTAGTTGGCCACCATGCCTTCCTTAGGGCTTAGTCCCTAGGGACATCATGGGTTCAACTCCCCTTAGGGAAGTTGAATTAAGGGAGTGCAAGCGTATAGGTGCTTTGCCAAGAGTGGAGAGATTTTCTCCCATAGGTGCTAATCTAACAACTAACATTTGCCGAACAAAAAAAAAAAAAAAATGTATTACCTTGAATTGGGTATCACGCTCAAGTTAGTTGTGGCTGAAATTTGTGTACAAATAACCTTATGTAATTATTGTATTTTGCTCAATTTTATGTCAAATTAGATATTAAATTAATGGGCAAATTATAGAGGTAGTCCCTGTAATTTACCTTTTTCCATTTTGGTCCCTGTTGTTTCAATTTGCTCAATTTTGCCCCTTAATTTTATGGATTGTGTCATATTAGTCAAATAAATAACGGCAGTTAAGTTTGATAGATGGATAATCAAATGATGTTTCAATTTGGTCCCTATAGTTTATAGGGACTAAATTGACACATCCTATATACTACAGGGACCAAATTGAAACATCATATGATTTATCGTCCATCAAACTTAACCGTCGTTATTTATTTGACTAATATGACACAATTCGTAAAATTAAGGGGCAAAATTCATCAAATTGAAACAACAGGGACCAAAATGAAAAAATAGGTAAACTACAGGGACCATTTGCATAATTTACCCTAAATTAATTTGTTGCCTTTACTGGTTACATTCCATTACTTCATCATTTTAATAAAATTATTGTTGGGTTTCATTTTGAGAATACTTAAAGTAACACACCATCCCCAGTATTTTGGTTCTTTCTCTTGTTGAACCCACCATAAACACCACTATCCAAATTCGGAATAACAATAGCCAGCACGCTTTACTGTTTTGAGTAGATTTTAAATTTTCCAAAGTGTCGTCCCAAGAAATAGAGTGGCCACATAATTACATATAGAACATGGACTCTATATAAAATAGATGATCATATGAGATAGACATTTTGGTTTTGATTTTTATTTAAGTGCTAAATGTTGATGGAATTTTATATCAAGTGTTTTACCCTTAAGAATAGTACATGTGGTTTTGTGTTTTTATCAACTTGTAGAGTGTTTGTAAATTTTGTTAACTTGTTTGAATATTTTGGTATACTTCAAGAACGACATCATATGTTTTGTTCTTAAACCTACATTGATTTTTCTACTTTCACCATCGTTTTTTTTTTTTTTTCCCGTTCCTAAATTTTGTGTTCCAAGTTTATTTTCTAGAAATCCAAACCTCAAACTTCATCATTATGTTTCCAATCTTTTTGGTTGATGCTTATTTTCATTCAGAGGGATTTACGATTTTGCAAATGGCTATTCTATTTTGGTTTTGTTTTTGTTCAAGAGTTCTATGGTTATTCTAGCTTGCATGTGTGCACACATGCATAGTAGCAAGGTGGGTAAGTACAAGGTCAGGTGGGTTTGTGATTTGAGACTTCTCTCTTATTGCCAAAATACTCCTAGCTTTTGCCAAGTCAAATGACTATGAATGGAAAAAAAAATGTCCTAAGATTCAACGAGGAAACTTGACTCGGGAAATTTTGTTTATTCACTAAAAGAATTACCCTGGAAACGACAAGACTTAGAGAAATTGGAATTTAGAAACATATTTTTTAAACTATTACTAGATTGGTCCTATATGTTTGCTTTGTTCAGTACTAGCTGAGAAAAGGGGAATGTGAACTATAATTGCAGCTTCCAATTTCTGACGAATAGATTTTTTTTTTTTATTATTAAACTTTTGAAAGAACTTAAATTACTCCCTTTAAAATCTACTTTTGAATGTTACATAAACAAATCCTCCAAAACTAACACCAGGGCATTCCCTATCAAAGATTTCCATCAAACTAGAAAGGAGATAAACATTACTCATTATATTACTCAAGTGACTGGTGGACACAAGGAGTGGCTAGGGTTAACCATGGCCCCTACGATCATTTCAAAAATCATAATTAAGTATATTTATTTGCTTTGAAGTCTATAATTTGCTCTTAAGTCTCCAAGCTACGATTTGTCTTCACATTTATATTAAAAATCATTTTACTAGCTTCAAGTGCCATGTACTAACTCACTTCTTCATTTGTAGTTGTCTCTTGCCGTAGTTGCTCAATTTCTTATTCTTCTGATACAAGCAAAGGTGTAATTTGTTTTAGTTCCCATGAGCTACTAGTGGGTGTTTTTTACTCTTTTCTGTATGTATAGTGTTCTCATTAGGGAGCTATACTATGCAGAGCACTGCCAGGTGTGCTACAATTCTTTTTTTGTTTGTAATTGATGCCAAAGCACTGGCACGAGTGTGCTAAAATTAGTTAATTTAATTTTAGTTGATAGTAGAGTACTGGTGAGTGTGCTTTATTTCTTTGTTTGCTTTTAATTGGTAGCAAAACATTGCCGTAGGTCCTCAATTTCTTATTATTCTGATACAAGCAAAGGTATAATTTTTTTTAGTTCCCATGTGCCACTAGCGGTTGTGCTTTTTACTCTTTTATGTATCTATAATGTTCTCATTAGGGAGCTATAATGTGCATAGCATTGCCGGGTGTGCTAAAATTCTTTTTTTTTTTTGTAATTGATGCTAGAGCACTGGCATGAGTGTGTTAAAATTTGTTAATTTGATTTTAGTTGATAGCAGAGTACTCACCGAGTAGTGTTGTGAAAGGCGTGCCTAGGTGCAAGGTGCCGTGAGGCACAACAGTTGTGCCTGCAGGTACCCAAGGTGAGGCTACTTGAAAGAGTTGTGCGCCATATGTGCGACTTGTCTAGGCGAGAAAAGGCACAAGTCGCATGCCTAGGTGCGGCTTTTGTTTTTGGATCTCTGAATGAATCTAATGGCTCAAATCGTGCTTTTAAAGGCTCAAATTACAGAGGATTACAACTCTGAGCTATATGCGAGAGTGCCCAGCCCCAAATCGATCGAAATGCCCTAATCTCCATTCATATTTGCTCGAAAGCTTGATGTATGTCTCTCTCTCTCTCTCTCTCTCTCTCTCTCTCTCTCTCTCTCTCTCTTCCCTTCGGCTCGTCTGGGACCAGGTGAGTTCTTCTGTCCTTCTCTTCTTCTTCTTCGACTTTGCTCTCATTTTTTTTTTCCTTCAACTTCGAGTCTCGACTCTCTCTCTTCTTTGCTGTTTGTTGCTAGTCTGGGTTCTTCTTGCTTCTCTGTTTTCTTTTTTGCTTCATACATGGAATAATGCAAAAATGAGAATAACAACAGTTTGTATAAGCAAGCACATGTCTTCTTCTTCTTCTTCTTCTTCTTCTTCTTCTTCTTCTCTATTTATATTTTTGACTTCTTTTCCATGCTTTGTGTGTGGTTTTTTTTTTTTTTTTGCAATTATGTCATTGTCTTTGTTTTGAGTCTTTGTTAGAAAGAAAAAAAAAACTACAAATAATTAATTCATGACATCACACATTACATTATGAATCATTAGTCTATGTTAATTTATCTATTTTTTATTAAGACTGTGTTGCTTGCTTCAATAAAGCCTGCGCCTCACCTTGCGCCTAAGCCCCAAGAAACCTTCAGCGCCTTGGTGTGCCTTAAGCCTTTAAAAACAATGTCGCCAAGTATGCTTATTTATTTATTTTATTTTAATTTATAGTATAGCACTAGTGGGTGTGCTTATTTATTTGTCTTTTTTAATTAATAGATAGCAGAATATTGGTTGGTGTGCATATATTCTTTGTTTTCTTTTAATTGCTAGCAGAACATAGGCTGGTGTGATTATATTATTACAAGGACATTTCAATAAATTACGGAGTACTGATGGGTGTGGAGTAGCATGATATGTATCTAAAGAATAATATAGATAAAGAAATGGTGGGATTTTGCGCAGCCAAGAAACCCTCTCCCCCCATTTCATTGCCTTCTAAATTGTTGGTCCTAGCCCTCGAAAATTCTTCCATTCTTGGTCCATTATTGACGGATAAAATCTTTCATACGCCTAGCTTAAACACTTGAATCGGATGATTTGGAGCGGACTTTGGAGAGACGGCGAACCTTAACAAGAAAAGGACTATATTTTTTTTTTGTTCTTCATATACGACTTTATAATTATGAGGATGTTTTGAAAGTATTATGGTAGCGTTTGGTTTAATTTTCAAAACTCAATTTTGTTTTCAAATCATGATTTGAATCAAAATTTATAACTAAACAAAATTTTAAAATACAATTCAAAATTACTTTTAAAACTCCTTTTTACTTTGTCTCTCTCTCTCTTTTTTATATTATTAATCAATCAATCAATCACTTTTTCTCTCTCATCTCTCCTCTCACATTTTATACATCAATCAATCAAAAAAAAAAAAAGTACAAATCATTCCAAAACTATTTTCAAAACTCATAATCAAACAAATTTTTTCTTTTCAAATCATAATTCAAGAACTCAAAACACGACTCCATACTCAAATCATAATTCTAAAACTAAACCAAATAGGCCCTATATTTTTTTGTCCTTCATTGGACTTTATAATTATGAGGAGGTTTTGAAACTACTATATTTTTTTTTTTTGTCCTTTTAACAAGAAGCTTGGAGGGGTTTATGGCCAAATTTACTTTCAAAACCTCCTCATAATTATAAAGTCCTATATGAAGGACAAAAAAATATAGGGTCCGTTTGGTTTATTTTAGAATTATAAATCATAACATATAATAAATATATAAAATTATATATTATGTGCATGTCCCTACATGTCGTGTCCGACATTTTTTAAAAATTGTCGTGTGCATGTTGGATTCATGTCATGTCACATGTTCGTGATTTTTTGGTAGGAAGGGGCAGTGGCTACATTGCTAGTGATTATCGTGATACTGATATGCCATGATAATGTTCATATAGGTGTCAATCATAGCAATATTGATTAATTATTCTCTCTAAAAAGCTGTTTGGATTTGGTCCTAGCGACAGTGCTTCTTGTTGTTCAACCTTGGCTTTGCCCTTGGTTGTCTTACCCTTGTTGGCCTTGACCTTGTGGTGGCCTTTGCTTGCCTTGGCCTTGGGGTGGCTTTAAACTTCCTTAGCTTTGCCTTTTGGCCTTGTCCTTGTGGTGGCCTTGGATTTCCTTAGGCTTGGATGTCTTGGCCTTGGCTTTCCTTTGCCTTTGCCTTAGATTGCCTTTGGGTTGTCTGGCCTTGGTGTGCTAAAATTTGTTCATTTGCTTTTGCTGGATAGTAAAGCATTTGTTAAAACTTCATTATGTATAGGTCTAGAATATTAATTTGTGATCCAATCTTTTCTTGATGATTCCAAGATACGGTCTGTGCTTCACTTTTGGCTTTGGATCTTGATTTTCTATTTCAGTTGTTTGATATCTTGTTATGGCATCAAATGAGTTTGGATAATATATACACACGCATCTAATATGACTTAATAGTACTTTCTTTCAGGTACAAAATTTTAATAGGAATTCGTTTAATAGTACTGTGTTTGTGAAAGGAATGCAAATTTTGGGCATGGTATAATGCCCCACACAGCCACACTAGAATCAAGAAGCTCTTTGATTCCTATAGAAACTCTTCAATTGCTTGGTCTAACCTTTGGTTATGTTTACAAGCCTTCATGATTTGTGGGTATTAGATCTTTGCTCAAATGTGTTTGTCTACTTTGTTTTATCGCATAGCTTTAGATTTGAGTTTTGAACCCTTGCTTTAGAAAATCAAACGAAGCTACCAAGGAGAGTTACTGATTTTAAAGAGGGGTTAAAGAGAAAAAATAATAGTTGGCTAAGGGTTGGTAGTGTGTTTTCATATACCTAATATGAATCTTCTCCTTGATTTTTTTCAATTTTTTTTTTTTGGATCCTAAAACTTTGTTGTCGTTTACTCTGAAACAAAACACTAAACCAAATGCTTTTAAAATTAAAGACAGCCTCTCGCAGGAAATTCTTCCAGTTACATTTGTTCACGATGATATTAAGGTAGATTTTGATTCCATTGGCTATTTTAATTATATCTGATTGTCATTCACAAACCTTCTCCCTGCAATGTGAATGCATAATGTAGAATTGTCTTTGATGTTATTAAACTGTTGACTCACAAGAAACAAATAAAAAATAGCTTTTTTAAGTTCAGGTGTGAAATCTTGACTCACAAGTGATGTAGAATGGAGTTTTGACTCATGAGTTTAATTTGGAGAAGCATTTGTTGAATCTTATTTCATTTCTTCTTTGTTCTGTTTTTTCTTGTTTGTTTTTTTTTTTTTTTTGGCACTTCTTTTATTTAGTAAAAAAAGGATCAATAGTGATGAGTGACTAGACCTTTCTTTTGTTTTTTTTTTTTTTTCTTATCAAATGCATGTCTTAGAAATCCCTCCATTGATTTGTGGTCTGGGGTTGCTTAAAGTTCTTGATTTGTCTAATAACAGTTTGAGTGGTATGATTCCACAATGTTTGAGAAACTGCAGCAATAGTCTCTCGATGTTGAATTTACAAATGAATAGCTTTCATGGCACCTTTACTGCAATATTTGCGAAAGGCAGCGCAATGAGGAATCTTAACTTGAATGACAACCAGATTGAAGGACAAGTTCTGCGATCTTTGCTCAATTGTGGACGTTAGGAAGTTCTAGATCTTGGAAGAAACAAGATAAATGGTACGTTTACTGGTTGGAAACTCTTCCAGAGTTGCAGGTTCTTGTCTTGAGGTTTAATAGGTTTCATGGTCACATGGACACCTTAAAGACAGAGCAAACTTCATTTCCCTAAGTTGAGGATTATCAACATATCTTACAATGAGTTTACTGGCCTTTTGCCAACCTATTATATCTCACAATTTGAAGCTATGATGAACGTGGATGAACATGAATTGAAATTGAAATTGAAATTGAAATACATGAGTGATATGTATTTTAAGGATTATGTGGTGGTGATTTTAAAAGGACATGAGATTGAATATTCAAGAATCTTAACAGTCATCTCAATCATTGATTTATCAAGCAACAAATTTACAAGAGAGATTCTGGAATCCATTGGGAGGCTTAATTCACTTTGGGGTCTTAACTTATCTCATAACAACCTTAAAGGCCATATCCCAACTTCACTTGGAAATTTGAGCAACCTTGAGTCATTGGACCTTTCCTCAAACCAACTTGTTGGGGAGATTCCTTTGCAACTGACAAGTTTGATGTTTCTTGCAGTACTAAACTTTTCATATAACCAACTAATGGGACAAATTCCTCAAAGGAGACAGTTTAATACATTTGGAAAAGATTCATACAATGGGAATTGGGATTTATGTGGATTCCCCTTATCAAAGAAATGTAAGGAGCTACAACCACTACCACCTCTGCCAATGCTCCACCAAGACGAGAATTCATAAAGGTCAAGCGGATTTAGCTAGAAAGTTGTAGTGATGGGATATGGATGCGGATTTGTGTTTGGAATGGTTATGGGATATCTTATGTTCATAACTCGAAAACCAGAATGGCTTATGAAAACTGTTGAAGGAAAACAGTATAAGAAGGTGAAAAGGTCCAAGACGGGTGCCCACTGATGCAATGAAAGAAGAACTGCAATAACAAATGGTGTCATTTAGGTAAGTAATTTATCTTTGAAGTAGTACTTTGTTGGATTATCTTTTATGGTTTCTAATGTATATGTTATATTTGAATTATTGATGTTTTATTTCTGTATTAGATTTGTTCCATTAAGTAGCACAATAAAGCAATGGTATCTAGATGAAAACTTTGTCGTACAATTTTGGAATCAAAATCCCCGCCATGGTCGACGTTAATATCCAAAACAACGATTGTGGTCCTTGAGGCTTGCTTGAGGTTGAAGGGCAAATAGAAGATGTGATGTTGCTGCCGTGGCTACAACAAGAGCAATACAGATGATAATCTTGATTTTTTTTTTGTAAATTTTTTTCAATGGATGATTTAATTGAAAATTAATGAATGTGATGTTCCATTGTTGAAGACTGAATGTGATTAGTGATGAAGAATTGTAGAGAGAGAATGGAAGAAGAAAGAGAAATTCTCTTTCAAATACAAAAAATTCAAATTTCAAGTTTTGGAAGGGAATTTGAAAAGTTAAGAAAGCAACTTTCAGTGTTAACGTTTTATTATTGGAATAGAGTGTTAACGTCTGTTACGTTGTTTGAACTAGTCAAACGTTTGTGAATGTGGCATACTCTCTGACATTATACTTGCGTGGCGCACTCTTATTGGAATGGAGCACCGACTGGCAGTGGTGAGGTGGTGCTGCAGGAGCAACTAATAATTTCTCAAGAGCCAGAGGCTTGACTGGTTGGATGACTTGGAAATATTTCTCTTTCATCCCACCAACCCAAGGTTGGTTTGTCTCCCATGTCCTTTAGTCTCAAAATGTTCCATTCACTCTTACTTTCTAATACCAACTCCAATTTTTTCTGCACTAGTGACCAACCTTGAAGACTTGCTTTGGGATCACTAGAATTAACGCGTAAAATATATTGGGCAAATTATTTGGACCACTAGTCTTTGTATTTTGATTTCTGTAATATATATTGGGCAAATGATTTGGACCACTAGTCTTTGTATTTTGATTTCTATATTATTTTTGGTCGTAAATTTTTTAGTAATAAATATGATTATCAATTTTTCATAAAATGAATCGTGATTCATAAGACTCACTTTTAATATAATACCTGAACAAATTTATTTTTCAAACTTTGAGACAACAAAAGTGATGAATCTTAAACCTATGCTTTTGTTCAATGGATTCAATTTTGATTTGAAGCTATAATTTTGTCTCAATTTAATCTAATTAATTACAACTTTTAGTTCTTTTTGATAAAAAAAATGGGCACATGAGCGGCATGTGTTATGGTTTTATAGGCAAAAAATTATAAACTTGTTCAATTTAATGAATTAATCTCAACCAATTTAGTAACATTTTTTCTTTCAAGAACTCTAATCAGTGTTATTAATTGAACCATATTAACACAAAATTTAAAATTAAGAATTCGAAATTGGACTAATTGAAATTACTCAGACTAAAAATGATACAAGTAACAAAATATAAAGACTATCCATCTAATTTCCTATTGGTTTATGGAAAACAATTTCTAATAGCTTTGGGACCACTGGAATTAAAGACAGATTGTTGTGAACTTGGAAGTCAGGATTGCTGATGATGGATAAAATTACATAGTTGCCGTGCTTGGCGGGCTGGGCTGCCCCACCACCACCATAGTAAGACTTAGAATTGTGTATAAGAATGAATAATAATACATTTATTCCTTCACCATTTATCATCAAACCACTACTCTTTTTACTCTCCTTTTCATATCTCTCTGAATCTTCTTACCTATAAGAAAACAAAATAAGTTGGCTTATGTTTCTTCATCAGTTTCTTCTGTTATTTCTCTTGTCGTTGTCTTCTTCTTCTACTTATGCACGCCATACCTGCCTTGAGGACCAATTGTAAAAGTATGAATAACAATTGTATAATTAATTTTAATTTACTTTAAGTATATATTCTTTAGTTTTGAAAATTATAAAAACTATATCAAACAAAATAATTTGATAACAAAAACAAAATAAAATAAAATACCATACATAATTCAGGTTGGGAGGAATTATTCTATTTTGCATGTATCAACATGTACTAACTACAAGGTTGTGGTAGCCGAATAATTGGTGAAGATAAAGGAGGAATGTTTCAGAAGCTTGACGCTAGCCGGCAGATATCCCGCAAGGACAAGGGGCCGAATAGGACAAATAGGCCGAATAGGATAGGATCCCTGGAGCCAAATAGTGGAAAAGATAATGATTAAAAAAGTAGGCCCTGATCCCGAGGATCAGAAGAAACGAGTATAAATACAATGGCAATGGATTAGAAAAGGTATGCAAGAATCACTTCTAAAAACTTAGTAAACAAGCTTTCTTGAGTAGAAGAACTGACTTGTCCGTCAGAGTGCTAATTCCGGCACCCCCGACCAGAGTATTTATATCTTTGCAGGTGACTAGCTAAGGATCATTGGCGTCTTCCAGGATCTGAAGAGTATTTCCAATCCACTTCCCCACAATTGGCGCCGTCTGTGGAAATACTCAAATACAACCATGGAAGGCGTGACCGAAGATCCTCCGATAGCCACTGACGAGATCACACAGCGAGACGACCTCACCCCAGCTAATATGCTCGGAAAAGAAACTATCGCGGCACGACGCGTCTTGAACTTCGATTCGCCAACAACTTCAGCACAAGAAACAATGCAGGCTATCATGGAACAAGCAAAGCAGAACGAACAAAGGCTCGAGAACATGATCGCTGAGAACGAACGACTCCGTTAAGAGTTGGCCCTGGAGGTAGCAAAATCTAGAGAGGCCGTGGGCCAGGAACCAGAGCGACCTCCGAGGGCAGACGGGCAAAGACCTTGGGCTAGACCAAAGGATACCGATAGCAACTCCAACTCATTATCCACGGAGCTCGACGCAAGGGGGCGATCCGAAACCTCCAGCTCCTCCGAAAAGGATCTGCGAACAAGGATCAAGC
Source organism: Camellia oleifera (assembly GCA_022316695.1). Taxonomy (NCBI): domain Eukaryota; kingdom Viridiplantae; phylum Streptophyta; class Magnoliopsida; order Ericales; family Theaceae; genus Camellia; species Camellia oleifera. The sequence goes on along the minus strand of CM039306.1, from coordinate 183,760,815 downwards.
GCAGGAGAAGCAGCTCAAACGAGGAAGACCAGCACGATCCTTTCGTTCGACGGATCGCAAGGGCGTCCCTGCCCAAGAAATTCAAGGCCCCGTCATTCACTCTTTACGACGGAAAATCAGACCCCACTGATCATATCCGTCATTACAAATAGGCCATGACGCTGCATGCAGACAATGAAGCCCTCATGTGCCGAATATTCCCTAGCAGCCTAGGTCCACTAGCCGTCAGGTGGTATTACAAGTTGGAGCCAGCTTCGATTAAAAGCTTCCGCCAACTGCAGAAATCCTTCAGGGCCAGGTTCATCACCAACGAGGTACAACCGAAACAGGCCGACTCCCTCTGGCCTATGCAGATCCAGTCAGGATAGACGCTGAGAGCGTACTCGGCACGATATTGGGAGTGCTTCAACCTTGTTGACGACGCTTGCAACGACTCCATGGCCATCATCGCCTTCAAAATGGGCTTACCTCCTGACAGTGCTCTACGCAGTTCCCTGACCAGAAGCCCTCCCAAAACAGTCTGGGCGTTGATGAAGAAAGTTGAAGAATATTGTAAAGTCGAAGATGATGCCCTGAGGATAAAAGCCGGACAAATCTCCAGCAAAACGGCCCTCCCCGAAATTGCTCGACCAATAAGCTCCGTGCTGCCACCGAGCCTTGAGCCCCGGCAACGAACCAAGCGAGACAAAAGGCGGGATTCCCGCCGATCAAGCGATCAGTGCTCCCACCGAACGAACGAACAACTACAAGTCGACAGCAGACGCTCAAGGCGAACCGACAAGAAGTATACGGAGCTGACAGAGCCGATCGCGGCAATAATGACCAAAGTCCAGCATCTTTCATTTTTCAAGTGGCCGTCGAAGATGGTGGGGCCTCCCGACACACGGAAGAGGGACAGACGATGCGAATACCACAAAGATCACGGCCACGAAACCGAGAACTGTTATGCTCTAAAGGATCATCTAGAGGAACTGGTGCAAGATGGTCGACTGCAGCAATACGTGAGCAAGGGAAGGCCAACCAAAGCACTAGCCTTGAGATAGGATTCACCTCCGCTTGGTGTGATCCACATAATCTACGGTCTGCCGGCATCCCCGACCGTGCATACGATTCAATTACACCCAATTCCCCAAAAACATAACATGTCAACCGGCAGGCCCAGAGAAGCTCCGACAATTAAGTTCGATGACTCCGACCTCGTCAGAACAGTGGCCAGCCACGTCGATCCTTTGGTCGTCAAATTGCGCGTACATCGGTTCAGCGTTGAACGCATTCTCATAGACCCAGGAAGCACTTCAGAAATCTTGTACTACAGAACTTTTGTTGAACTCGGCCTCAGCGAGTCGGACCTATCACCGTCGTCTTAGCCACTGTTCGGCTTCAACACAAATCCAGAATACCCGTTGGGGAGGATCGTGCTACCTGTTCGAGCAGGCTCAAAAACGGTTGACGTGGAATTCTTGATTGTGAAGCTTCCATCGCCGTATAATGCCATCATGGGGCGCCCCTGGTTGCATGTCATGAAGGCTGTCCCAAGCACCTACCATCAGCTTATGCGCTTCCCAACAGACCGTGGCATTGAAGAGATCCGTGGCTCATCGCAATCCGCGTGAACGTAGACTTTATGAATATCCATTTCCGGACCCGACCTGTGGGATCTAATGCTTGTACTAATATCACGTTTTAATGAAAATCGATTTCCTTTGGCAAACTCTCCTTCACGCCTTTTTGGGCCGAATAAGTCTCCAGATTCGGAGCTCCTTCGGTGCATGACATCTTAGGGCCGAATAAGCCTCCGGATTCGGAGCGCCCTTCGTGGATGTCACGTTTGGCCAAAATAAGTCTCCGGATTCGGAGCCCCTTCGGTGCATGACACCCTAGGGCCGAATAAGCCTCCGGATTCGGAGCGCCCTTCGTCGATGTCACGATTGGCCAAAATAAGTCTCCAGATTCGAAGCCCCTTCGGTGCATGACACCTTAGGGCCGAATAAGCCTCCGGATTCGGAGCGCCCTTCGTGGATGTCACGATTGGCCAAAATAAGTCTCCGGATTCGGAGCCCCTTCGGTGCATGACACCTTAAGGCCGAATAAGTCTCCGGATTCGGAGCGGCCTTCGTGGATGTCACGATTGGCCAAATTAAGTCTCCGGATTCGGAGCCCCCTTCGGTGCATGACACCCTAGGGCCGAATAAGTCTCCTGATTCGGAGCGCCCTTCGTGGATGTCACGATTGCCAAATTAAGTCTCCGGATTCGGAGCCCCTTCGGTGCATGACACCTTAAGGCCGAATAAGTCTCCGGATTCGGAGCGCCCTTCGTGGATGTCACGATTGGCCAAATTGTCTCCGGATTCGGAGCCCCCTTCGGTGCATGACACCCTCGGGCCAATAAGCTTTTGGATTCGGAGCAGCCTTCGTGGATGTCACGATTGACCAAATTAAGTCTCCGGATTCGGAGCCCCTTCGGTGCAGGACACCTTAGGGCCGAATAAGCCTCCGGATTCGGAGCGGCCTTCGTGGATATCACGATTGGCCAAAGTCTCCGAATTCGGAGCGCCCTTTGGTGCACGACACCTTAGGGCCGAATAAGCTTCCGGATTCGGAGCGGCCTTGTCTGTACGGCACCTTAGGCTCCGATCCGGACCCTGTTTTAATCAACTAATTAAGCCGCTGGACAAGGCGTGCCTTAGCCGGCCCACGAGTACGACCCATTCCGGTTAAACTCGCATCCCGCCTAAGGCAAGGGCCGATCCCAGAATACAGGAAAAATATTTAAGCGACACAAAAGTTCCGTTAGCAAACTTTCCGACAGCAAACTAATAGCAAACCATTAAACCATACGAAATGACGTGCTTAACCATTAAAAGTTGGGATCAGAAACATTCATCCGGCACAGCTAAACAAAAGATTTTTAGAGTAAGACTCAGTAAGACTCAACTATATGAAATAACACTTTTTATTTGATTAAAAAGCTGTTACATAGACGCAATCCGCGTTCGAACATTACAATATCTATCTCTTCTAAGACAAATCAATTTATTTGATTAAAAAGCTGTTACATAGACGCAATCCGCGTTCGAACGTTACAATATCTATCTCTTCTAATCGATCTAACCACGCCCGAATCGGCATGTCGCCGGGCCTCTGACACCATCGACAATGTCAAGGCCAAGAACCAAGACAAGGGAGGTTAGGGGCAGCGGTCGTTGTGTCTCCTTTCGGGGCGATCTGCTTCAACAACTTGGAGGCTGACGTGTTTCCAGTTTCTCCTTTCAGCGGTCCACCTCCCACACCAGAGAATCCTTCGCCGCAAACCATCTGGGCGCCAAGTTCGGCCGGAATTTGAGCTCCTGCAACTATCATCACCATCTGATGGTGAGAACTCTTGTTCATCCCACGCAATAGATGCTGGTGAGCCAAATATGTTTGATTGCATGAGGCGCCTGCCGCTTTTATTCTCAGCAATGGCCGCGATCTCGAGGCCCAAATCTCTAAACCCCACGAGACAGGCGTCGGTCAACATTCTCCATGACCTAGTTAACCCAACGATTGGCTAAAACGCACACAGGCTGCGCAAGGGCAAAAATTATCTAGTCCAATCATCTAAAAATGTCGTAACCCCTCCGATCCTTGGCTCACGGCTTCTTCAAATTTCAACAACACGCCGCAATGGCTTTATTCAAAAGTAAACGGCCATTACATGTAGGCCGATCACGCCAACGAATCGGCGCATCGATTTAACATGCTGAGTCCGATTGATGTATTTACGTCTATCCAAACATTTATGCAATAAAATTAAACACAGACAGGCGTCGGTCAACATTCTCCATGACCTAGTTAACCCAACGATTGGCTAAAACGCACACAGGCTGCGCAAGGGCAAAAATTATCTAGTCCAATCATCTAAAAATGTCGTAACCCCTCCGATCCTTGGCTCACGGCTTCTTCAAATTTCAACAACACGCCGCAATGGCTTTATTCAAAAGTAAACGGCCATTACATGTAGGCCGATCACGCCAACGAATCGGCGCATCGATTTAACATGCTGAGTCCGATTGATGTATTTACGTCTATCCAAACATTTATGCAATAAAATTAAACACGGACAAGTCAAATGCAGGAGACAATTTGATATTTTCAATAAAGCGTCTTTTATTAAAAAAAAAAAAAATTAATTACATAACTGCGAACGCGACCAGCGTTCGAACCTTACAATAATTAAAGTCATACAGCGTCGCCCTCATCCTCACTCTTCTCAACCTCAAAAGCAGAAAACGGAAAGTCCTGACTGTGGTAGAGAGGTGACGCCGAATCGATGCCTGACAAGCGAAGAGATTCGGCGGCTTGAGATGCTTTGATCCAACCATGCCTAAACCCACGATTTTCACACCGGCAAACTTCTTCGGCAAGCTTCTCCTTGGTCTTTTGGATTCCAACCAAGCGCCCTTCGTGAAAACCTTTTTCATAAGACCTCCCCTTTGCGGACTCCAATGCGAACATGCTCGCCGTCTCACGATCGGCAAGGGCAGCGCTTATAAGCCGACTGGTAACCCTCTCTTCCATGATTGGATTCACCCGCCCTGCTGGTTGTACCTGAGCCGTTTTGATCTCTCTTAACTCACGTTCAGCCGCCTCCACGCAAGCCTCCAAACTACGGATACGCTCTTCCTTTTTCTCCGTTTCTCGGCGGGCGGCGCGCAAGCGCATGCGGACTTCATAAGCCGTATAAAGCCCTTTCACCGCCCCATGTATGCCCTCGCGAAACACTTCGTAGTCCTGACGACCAGCCATTGACTGCTGAACTTCCGGAGGAAATATTTGTCGAGCAAACTTGACCGCCACGTCTGGATCTCGAACGATCGAGTCCGCTTCCGTCATGGGCCTATTCTTCACAAATACTGCAAAACTTAACGGGCACGGATTCGCGTCTGATCTCCTTTCGACTTGGGCGTGTGGCGATCTCCCCTGGGACTGCCTATCCCGTCTGGGCGACCTACTACGACGTTGAGGAGATTGACGCCTCTCTCGACCCATAGAACTTTTACTCCCAGCACGCAAGAGCGCACCACGGTGTTCACTTCGATTCATATCACCGCCAAGCTCAGCCAATGTCTTGGCTTCCCCTTTGCTGTTAAAGAAGAGTTTGTTCGACATTCGCACAATAGATTTTCTCTCAGGAGTTTGAATCAGATACCTGCCAGACTCTTAAAAGCTGTACCTTTGATCATTTAACACTCGCAGAGGCAGCACGATCGAGGCAAGTTCATTAATCGCGAAACCCAATCGCCTGACGCCGAATAAGTTGACGGCAGGACAAGCTTTCGACTCAAGTACCCCAGCCGGCTTAGGCAGTGAAATTGCAAATGCTGATTTTGATGGGATATGTTCAGCCTAAGCGCCTTCGTACCCTAGCCGGCTCACGAGTTGATTAGGGCAAGAGCAGATTCATTAATCTATTTGGCTTAAGTACCCCAGCCGGCTCACGAACTGATTCCTCAGAGCCAGAGTTCTTATCATGAACCCCCTGGGGCAAGGGTAGATTCATCAATCTAAGGGTCCAAGATCAGTAGGCAGTGAAATTACAAATGGTGATTTTGATGGGATATGTATTGAGTCTACAGGAACCCAAATATTGACCAATCTTTTCCTCTCTACCTTCAGTGGTTAGCGACAATAAATAAATAAATAAGGAACAAACTAAAGTTTGGACATACGATATTGTATGTACGGTTTGTTTGGAAGAGTTCTAGATAAAATCATTCGTGCCACAGTAAAATCATCCGGCTCACGAGTTGACTGGCAAGAGCAGATTTATCAATCTATTCGGACCAAGTACCCCAGCCGGCTCACAAATTTATTCAGCTAGAATTCTTTTCATGAACCCCCTGGGGCAAGGGCAGATTCATAAATCAGGGTTTCCCCACAATATATGCAATTCCATTTTACTAAATGCATTAACAAACACAAAACTCTTTCATTAAAATTAAACCACAGAACGCTTTCATACAAAGTGTGGTGGTAGCAAAAATTACAAGGAAATTTTCATTAATAAATTGCACGCAGATGCTAACCAATTTATACATGAAAACTACCCTAAACCAACAAAGCACTATCCAAAAGAAGAAAAACAAAAAAAAAAAGACGCCTGCTCAGTAAACGGCTCCAAGATGACGCCTGCTCAGTAAACGGCTCCCAAATCACTCGTCGGTATCGGATTCAAGTGGCTCAACATCCACCTGCTCATAAGGAATTGGCAAATACAATGTCACCTCAGCGGCAGCAAGGGCTTTGAGCCACCCATGTTTGAACCCGCAATTCTCAAATTTGGACACTTCTTCAACATATTCCGTCAGAGCGGCGCCTCTCTCTGCCTCAAAGGCCTCTGATACGGCTTTCTCGCGGGCCGCCTTAAGCTCCTCTAACTGAGCTTCCACTTCAGCAAGTGCTTTCTTAGAAAGTTTGAGCGATTCCTCGCTCGCATTTGCCCTACCCTCAGCATCAACACGAAGCTGTTCGGTGATGCGAACCCTCTCTTTCTCCGCTTCGGCTCGTGCACTCCATTTCCGCTCTCATAATTTCGAACTCGGCCCTACTTTTCTGACCCTACACCTCTGTTTGCAAATGATCAATTCTCCCGAGAGCATCACGCAGGCGGCGACCCAAGTCGGCGATCCTTCCAATCATCTGCAAAACAATTCGGTATGAGTAGACGCCTTTAACAAACAAGAGCGCAATAAAGGTGACCTACCAGGAGTGCCGATTGAGCAGTTAGGGCAACGGCCATAATATCAGGCACGGCACCGAAGGCTTTGTTGTCAGCCGGCAGAGAAATTGAAGCCGCTAGGCTCAGAGCCACGGCTGGATCCTCGATGGCTGAAGCGTCGGATAAAATCGGCATATCCCTGATCTTTGGCTGAATAACGAACGGAGCGACCACGTTCGATTCTTCAAGCCAAGGCCGTTTGCTACCGGGGCCAGCTTCTGAACTCGTTTCTCCCTCGGCACCACGCTTTTGGCCTTGCTCCGGAACCAGCCGTTCCCCATCGGCCTGTTCTCTACCCTCTTTTTCTGTGTCGGACACAGCAACCTCAACCGTTCCCTCAGAAACGGGTACGAAGGGCTTGATCAAGCTGGGATCTGATTCGGCGCATTCAGCCTTCTTTCGGGCTGCTATCCGCTTGGCATTTCTTTTACGTGCCATTTGCGTTAGACTTTCCTTCGCCATACCCTCAAAGAAATCGCCGGGTAGATCCCCCAAATTCGCAAAAATATCCCCAGAAGAGAAATCTGCTCGTCCTGAGGCGGACGGCTCGGTGGCCTCAAATGCCGAGCGTACGGCCTCGTCGCCCTCTATAACCCCCTCAGTGGACTCCCCAGCCGGATCGGCAATCACCTCTACAACCGGCTCGGCGTCTTCCCCCGAATCAGAAGCTACGAGACCAATTTGCCTAAGGTTTTTGAAGCTGGGGAAGATAAGGGCCGAGAGCTGTTGACTGCCGGATGGAATCGGGATATTGTCTGAAGCGGAGAAAGTAGTGTAAGTGGGTTCGTACCGAAGGAGAATATGGGCGGCTCTCCCTTGTTTTGTACGTTTGGGCGGCCGAAATATGTGAGTGCAGTCTTGATTTCCCCAAGAACTACGTCGTCAACCGAAGTCAGAATTTTCTTCAACCTATTACCTGCAGAAGATAAAAAGCAATTTAGGGAAAAGAGCCGAATAAGAGATAGACCAACAAACATAAAACATTGCGTGGCAACCTGGGTCACCCTTATGTCTGGGAATAGGGTCCAGGTGATCCTCCCCTTCAGCGAACTCCCAATTACCTCGGACGTTGACCATCACGTCGTCAACCCGCTTACCGGAACTGGCAAGCATAGTCACCAAGTGATGGTCAGTATCTCTGGCCCTGAGAAAATATCACCCCAGCCGACCAGATGATTTGGCTAAGGCGTAACAATGCCGAATGGCCAGAATCCCAAGGTTAATCCTAAGGCATCGATTCAACTCTACAACCCCCATGATGATTCGAAAGAAATTTACATTGGGTTGAGAAGGAATCAAACCCCAATAGCGGAGAACAGCCCTAAGAAGTGGGTGTAGGGGGAAACGAACCCCGCCCTCCGCAATGGATAAAAGAGGGAATACAATCGTGTTTTGATCTTCCCTCTCCATGTCGAGAGCGTTGTCCGTTACAAGGGATAAATGGACGTCGTCAGGAATAGAAAAATGCTGTCGGAAACCGGAGATACGATCCTCAGAAAGGAGGTCTTTCAAATGTTTGGCCATCCTAGCAAAGAACTAAATATTCGCCGGAGCTAAAATAGCAAACAAAAAATAAGATTACAAAGAAGGGAGAAGGAGACTTACGAAGAGCAGATGAGACAAGGGAAGACGGGAAGAAGTTGCAGAAAACGCGAGTCACGGAGGGATATGCACTGGCGATCCAAAAGTCTCAGAAAATCGACGAAATGTGAATTCGAAAGGACCAAAGTTTCAAATCGCAATAAATGCTGAGATACACATGAATAGAGCGGGAAAGCGTAATGATGAGTAAAAAAGCGTGCGCCTCCTGACATATTGGGGCACGCGAAGCCGCCTGACGCTAAACTTCTCAAATTCTGAACCAAACACGCCGATCAACTGCCGTTAACAGGGAGTTCGGAGGGCAATTGTGGTAGCCGAATAATTGGTGAAGATAAAGGAGGAATGTTTCAGAAGCTTGACGCTAGCCGGCAGATATCCCACAAGGACAAGGAGCCGAATAAGACAAATAGGCCGAATAGGGTAGGATCCCTGGAGCCGAATAGTGGAAAAGATAATGATTAAAAAAGTAGGCCCTGATCCCGAGGATCAGAAGAAACGAGTATAAATACAATGGCAATGGATTAGAAAAGGTATGCAAGAATCACTTCTAAAAACTTAGTAAACAAGCTTTCTTGAGTAGAAGAACTGACTTGTCCGTCGGAGTGCTAATTCCGGCACCCCCGACCGGAGTATTTATATCTTTGCAGGTGACTAGCTAAGGATCATTGGCGTCTTCCAGGATCTGAAGAGTATTTCCAATCCACTTCCCCACAAAGGTATTCCTTTATTTCCAAGTTATCTAGTGGATCCATTCTACTAGGTGGTTATGTGTGAGGAATTGTTTTGTTTTGTGGGAATTTCACATTGGCCAGTGTGCTTGGCGAATAGCAGGGGCTAAATGAATACATGATTTCAAAATAAGGAAATGGTGGAGAAATTATAGAATATTGTTGGACTGGTATATGGACATGCGGTATTCCAAACTTACTAAATAATTTCTTGTTGTGTGCCGATCTTATAACAATGAGACACATAATTAGTTGGCCTCAAATGTAAGAGAAAATGTATGGAAAATTAATAATATGGCCTCATACACTTAGAAGGACAAACCACATAAAATATAAGTTAGTCCTATAGAATAATTTTTGCTTATTTCCAATCACATTCCTTAGAAATCTCCCATCTCTAACAATTATCAAGGGAACTAGAGCAACGCAATGTGCTCAAAAATAAATTTAAAAAAATTATCAATAAATCTTATTTTCAAGAGTATTAATGAGTCATTTTCAATGTAGACAATTAAGTCTTATTTATTCTAATTTATCTAAAAAAGTTCACTTTTTCTTAATAATATCTTTTATTCCAATTATACCATACTTATTAAAATATGAACAACAATTACATAAACAATTTTAATTTACTTAAAAATATATTTTTTTTAATTGCAAAAATTGAATAAACTACATCAAACAAAATCATACCCAACAATTTGATGAAAATAACTATATCATAGGATTCATAATTTTCTGTTGCCTTGTAATATGAAAAATATATTTTGTAAACAATCTAAAATGTCTATTTTTTAAAATATCCCATTAACGAAATTGTGAAAAATAATACCCTAAAAAATTCATACATTTTTCAACTGCGAGACAACAAAAAATAATGAATCTTACGTTTATGCTTTTGTTCAATTAAAAGCAAACCAGTCCCAAAATGTTTTATTACTTGCTGTATAAATAGTCAAGGCATAACCAACTTTTAATTGATTTAAGGAAAATTATATTAATAGTCTTTATATTTTTACTCTTGTGTTATTTTTGTTTTTATAATTTTAATTGATTCAATTCTGACATTAATTTATGATTTTATTTTAATTTGGTCAAATTAATTACAACTTTTAATGTTTTTTTTTTTTTTTTATGAAAATTGTGCACATAAGTGGCATGTTTCATGCTTTTATAGTTAAAAAAATATAAACTTATTCAATTCAATTCTCATCTAACTCAATAACATTTTTTCTTTCAACAATCATAATCAGCGTTATCAATCGAACCAAATTAATACAAAATTAAAAATTAAAAATTTGAAATAGAATTAATTAAAATTACTTGAACTAAAATGATGTAATAGACAAATAATGGAAGGAAATTTCCCGTTGGAATTAAAGTTATGATGACTAATGGATAAAATTACGTAGTTGACGTGCGTGACAGGCTGGGCTGGGCTATATCAGAATAAGTAATGCATTTTCCTTCTCCATCATCAACCTACCATCCTTCTTACTCTTCTCTGCTTTTCATATCTCTCTCTCTCTCTCTCTCTCTCTCTCTCTTGAATCCTCCTACCTATAAGAAAACAAAATGAGTTGGCTTATGTTTCTTCATCAATTTCTTCTGCTACTTCTCCTGTCTTCTTCTTCTTTTTCTTCTTCTTCTTCTTCTTCTTCTTCTGCACGCCATACCTGCCTTGAGGACCAGAGATTTTCACTTCTCCAATTTAAAACAACATTTACCATAACTGCTAATGCCTCTTCTCTACGTTGTGAATCTGATTCTCATCCTAAAATGGTGTTCTGGAATGAGAGTACTGATTGCTGCTCGTGGGAGGGTGTCACGTGCGACTGGTTGAATGGTCATGTGATTGGACTTGACCTCAGTTGCAGCCACCTTCAGGGCACCATCCAACTGTCACGCCTCAAGCTCCGTGACAACGCCGCACACTAATTTAAGTGAGCATGCAAGGCTAAGAGTCCAACACATAACCAACAATGTAAAATACTCAAATCAAATCCTTAAATATCATAATGCTAAAATCCACCAAGTCCATTAATATAATTCACTAACCAACATAATAAACCAAGTACTTAAATCATAGTCCTACTCTCGGCACTCCCCTTGAGTAAAAACCCCGCGCAGCTGTATTCCTCAGAATCTGAAAAAAATAAATAAGGGTAAGCTAGACAACCCAGTAAATAACCAACCATCACTGCTAGCTGGATCAAGTATACAAAAAATAAATAAATCAATCATTAACCAATAAATATAATTTTTTCTACAGTTCAATAAATGAACAATTATTTGTAAGATGGTTTCATAGCTAAAAATAAACAATATACAATACATTTTAAATGAAAAGATAACAAGATAATTCAAAGTAAATTCGTCGTTCAAATCGATGGTTCAATATTCAGATGGTTCAATGATTTGATTCACAAAACCCAAGTCTTAATGACTACGGTCACTCAACCCATGACAAGGCCCAGAACCACACATAGGTCGGTGGTAAAGCCTCAAAAGAAACTAGTTTATGTGCCAATAAATAACCCCCATTGGCTAGGGTCCAAATTGTAGTCAGACTAAAGTGATATTCAAAATTCAAACAATACACAGATTTTAAATAAAACATTCGATATTTTCAGAATAAACGTTTAGTACAATTTTCAGAATAATTCCACAAAATATTCAAATAATTTTCATAATAATATTCGATGCTGTTTTATACTTGACCCATATTTTATTTTAAGAGAACATAAAGGCTATAAATAAATATTTATAATTTTAAACGATTCAATAGGAATAAAAATGTACCAACAATGATAGAGGGTTACCTACACCAAATGCTTAGAAATAATATTTCAACACCAACTCCAAACACCTAGCTCCACCACTTCAATCCCACAAACCTAATAAACAAAACCTCAAATAAATTAATATTTTTACGTGTTACATACATCCACAAAAGCCCCACCGTATTAGATTAATGTATTGCTTTAATATCCAAGTGATCAAACCATTCAACCCAACTTTATGGCCAAACACACCCTTACCCATGATACAAAACTCCATTGTTTCTATTACCCACCCAAAGTTACACTTACACATTGCACCCAATTCTCAAAACCTAAGTAGGCACCTATAGATCTTCCAAATCCCCTTAATGCATTGATTGTTAAATTCCTCAACATAAACATAATAATTAACAGTAAAGACAGATTTTACCTTAACCAATGAGTGTCCCAAAATCACCAACGTGCTGCCTTCAATCCCTATTGCCGCCTCACTTGAACCTCTCTTCTCTTTTTCTTTTCTTTTTTCTCTTACCTTCTCAAACCCTAGTCGCCTATGGAGCAATTCCCAGCCTTTGTTTTGTTTGTTTTTATAGCGACCCCGGCCTTTTCCCAGTTAGTTATTGTATCCGGACTTATGTTCTGTAGATCTCGTTGTTATATAATTGTTGTTGTTGTCCTTTAATTCTTTATTCTTGAGTTATAGGATGTTTTGGGCAGGTTGGTTGGGTTGGAAACCTAGTGTTGCTGTCCAGATTTTTGGACCTTAGCTCGAGCTGAGGAGTTGGTCGCTCGAGCGAGATGTTGTTTTTGGTCCTTCGCTCGATCGAGGGTTTGGTCGCTCGAGCGAGAGTGGAGTTTTGTGTCTTGTGGCTCGAGCCAGGGTTTCTTAGATCGAGCGAGCGATTGCGTCTAGTATAGACCTGAGAGCTGTATTTCTTGGCTCGAGCGAGCATTCTGTCGCTCGAGCGTGCTTCTGGGTTGTAGACCTGAAGCATCAGTATTGTTGGCTCGAGCGAGCTTTCCTTCGCTCGAGCGAGTATTCTTTGTGTCTGGTCGCTCGAGCGACCACTTCTTCGCTCGAGCGAGCCTGTTTTATTTAAATAGGCAGCAGCGGGGAAAATTCAGTTTTTTTATATTCTTTTGATTCAAAACCCTAGGTACGACTTTTCTCTCCCTCCACTCACCTTCTCTCTTAGTTCTCATCTACTTTTAGGGTGTTTCTACCCTAGATCCTTTATTAAAAAGATAGAGTGAGTCGAGGGCTTCCTTTTAATCTGAACAATCTTGGGTTTGGAGCACTTTGGATTTTCGTCATCTTCTCCATTCGAGTTCTTCGCTTCGAGGTAGGGATTTCCTACTCCATATTATAAGTTTTGTTCTAAGTTTTGGTATTTTGATATGTTGGGGGTTATTTGGTAATCTTGGGAAAAACCCTAGTTGTTTTAATAAATTAATTTGTATAATTAATTTAGGGAAAATTGGGGAATTTAGTTGAATTCATGGTATTGAGGAATTTATTGATTAAATGGTGTAGTTGGTTAATTTAATCACTCACCTATGAAAATATTAGAATTATAGTAGTTGATATATTTATTTCCTGTTTAGAAATATCTGTTTTGGGCTATCGGTAGAGGATAGCCGTGATTGTTGTAGACATTGCATGTGGATTAGGGAAAACTGAAACTAATCACATTGGTTAAGTCATTGATTTTGACTGTTGAATTAATACAGAAAATACATGTATTGATTGTGTGTTGTATATGACAAGTGTTTAATACATTGTATGTGCATTTGTTTGGGAGGAGATAGGGGATGTACTCCACGGTTTAGGGGAAGATAGGGGATGGACCTCTAAACCGGATATTGTTTGGGAGGAGATAGGGGATGGACTCCATTAGCATCACTATTATGTGTGCTTATTGATTTATAGAAGTGTTTTTACATATTGTTGATACAGCACTAAAATGTGTATCAAATGAGAAGTATGGAAGTGTTTTGATATGAGCCTTAGTCTCAATTGTTTTGTTGATAAATGGAAGAAATGTTAATGTGATATGTAGTTCACTGTCATAGTCTGGCCAGGTTCTGAGCCATGTTGGTAAAAATGGAAAGTTGAATAAATAATGGAAAGGGGAACTGATATTTGTGTTAACCATCTATTGAATGCAATTGCTTTATTCAATACTTATATTTGGTTTAGTATCTTTCTACTGGGCTGTGGCTCACTCTATATGGGAACATCATTTTCAGGTTCAGGTGACGTGCTACCTCCAAGGACTTAGCTTGGATGGATTTGGAGTTGAAGACTCTGTTTAGATTAGTTATTTATTTTGTTTTAATTTGATGTTACATGTAAACTCAAGCCTAGGGCTTAATGTGTAAATGGGTTAGTACTCATATTTTTGTGTCAAGTGTTTGCTTGGAAAGATGTAAGCCCATAGGACATTTACTTTCGTTATTATATGTAATGTCTTTTAATAAGATTACTCTGATGGATGAGATGATAATTGGTTTTCTTTTATCAATGCATGTTAATGTTATATATTATGGGTTTATTTTTTAGGGCGTTACAGTTTTCCAAGACTTAAAGCGACAACAGATTGGCTTATTAACCTAATTTCTCAAAGTGACAAAATTACCCATCTAAGTAATAGGAAATATAATGCCATCTCATAACTAATTATTTGATATTAATAAATGACCCATATAAATTAATTTAATTACTAATCTATCCAATAAAATAATCCTACACACAATTTGGGTTTTACACCAACCTAACACCACCCTCTTCCACCTTTGTCACCTCCAAACCCTCAATCTTGCCTTCAATGACTTCAATTTCTATACAATTTCACCTGATTTTGGCTCATTTCCAAGTTTGACCCATCTCAACCTCTCTAAAACTAATTTTACAGGCCAAATTCCTTCACAAATCTGCCATCTGTCCAAATTGATTTCCCTTGATCTCTCTTATATGAATTTTAATCCTTATGGTTATGATTCTTCTTCGGTGAGACATGAACAACACACTTTCATTATGCTCCTTCGAAACCTAACCCAATTAAGAGACCTACACCTTGATTCGTTGAATATCTCTTCACCTTTACCTCATGCTTTGCTAAATCTATCTTCTTTGACATCTCTCAGTCTTGTTTATTGTCAACTGCGTGGGAAATTCCTAGAAAACATTTTTCACCTTCCAAACCTACGAGAGATCAGGGGTACGGGGAAATTCGGAACTCACAGGTAAACTTCCATACTTCAATGTGACTAGTTCCCTTCAGTTTCTTGATCTCGCCTACATATGTTTTTCTGGCCAATTGCCTAAATCAATCGGCAATCTTAAAGCCTTGAATATTTTGGACCTCTATAACCGCAACTTTTCAGGGGTCCATTCCAGCTTCTCTATGGAACCTTACACAAATCACCAATCTAGACTTCGGGTATAACAGTTTCGGCAGTCAAATCCCCTCATCAATTTCAAACCTTGCAAAGCTTAATCGCTTGTATCTTTTCCTAAACAATTTAAACGGTCAAATACCAGACTCCCTTGGCAACATGAGCCAACTTGCTCACTTGAGCCTTTCTACAAATCAGCTAACTAGTACAATACCATCTTCGTTGTTTGCTCTGCCTTCACTGGTTTATATAGAATTGAGTAACAATAAGCTATAAGGACCAATTCCAGGAGTAGTTCATGAACTCGAGAACCTAACATTCTTGCTTCTTTCATCAAATAACTTAAGTGGTGTTGTGATGACCTGGAAAAAAATAAATAAATAATAATAATAAATAAATAAATAAATATGGTCAGGATATTTGTAGGAAGAAGTTAAAGAAGTTTTGTGTAGAAGAATGATGATGACTATATTCGGTGGAGGGATTTTTGAGGATGGTAGACAGAAGGCATCTTAAAAAGAAGAGAGAGAGCATGATGAAAAGAGAAGTGGGTGGTATGCATGATGAAAAAAAAAAAGAGAGCAGTCTGTGTGGAGGGATATGCACACAGCAGAAAAAGAAAAAGAGAGATAAGAGAAAGGTTTTTGGTTTTAAAAAGAAATGAGTGGTGTATATTTTGTTTTATTTAAGAGAGAGTTCACCAATAAGAATCAACCAAAATCTCTATCTCTCTCTCTCTCATCCGACTGCCACGGCTGAATTGTTGATCAGAAACAAGTGTAAAACCCAAGTTGTGTGTAGGATTATTTTATTGCATAGATTAGTAATTAAATTATTTTATATGGGTCATTTATTAATATCAAAGAATTAGTTATGAGATGGCATTATATTTCCTATTACTTGGATGGGTAATTTTGTAACTTTGAGAAATTAGGTTAATAAGCCCACCTGTTGTGGCTTTAAGTCTTGGAAAACAAACAAAACAAAGGCTGGGAATTGCTCCATAGGTGGCTAGGGTTTGAGAAGGTAAAAGAAAAAAGAAAAGAAAAAGAGAAGAGAGGTTCAAGTGAGGTTGCAATAGGGATTGGAGGCAGCACATTGGTGATCTTGGGACACCCATTGGTTAAGGTAAAATCTGTCTTTACTGTTAATTATTAACTTTATGTTGAGGAATTTAACAATCAATGCATTAAGGGGATTTGGAAGATCTATAGGTGCCTACTTAGGTTTTGAGAATTGGGTGCAATGTGTAAGTGTAACTCTTGGTGGGTAATAGAAACAATAGAGTTTTGTATCATAGGTAAGGGTGTGTTTGGCTATAAAGTTGGGTTAAATGGTTTGATCACTTGGATATTAAAGCAATACATTAATCTAATATGGTGGGGCTTTTGTGGGTGTATGTAACACGTAAAAATATTAATTTATTTGAGGTTTTGTTTATTAGGTTTGTGTGATTGAAGTGGTGGAGCTAGGGTGTTTGGAGTTGGTGTTGGAATATTATTTCTAAGCGTTTGGTGTAAGTAACCCTCTATCACTGTTGGTTCATTTTTATTCCTATTGAATCGTTTAAAATCATAAATATTTATTTATAGCCTTCATGTTTTCTTAAAATAAAATATGGGTCAAGTATAAAACAACATCGAATATTATTACGAAAATTATTTGAATATTTGGTGAAACTATTCTGAAAATTGTACCAAATGTTTATTCTGAAAATATCGAATATTTTATTTAAAAGTTGTGTATTGTTTGAATGCGGAACATCACTCTAATCTGACTATGATTTGGACCCTAGCCAATGGGGGTTATTTATTGGCACAGAAACTAGTTTCTTTTGGAGCTTTACCACCAGGCCTATGTGTGGTTTTGGGCCTTGTCACGGGCTAAGTGACCGTAGTCACCAAGACTTGGGTTTTGTGAATCAAATCATTGAACCATCTGAATATCGAACCATCGATTTGAACAACGAATTACTTTGAATTATCTTGTTGGCTTTTCATTTAAAATGTATTGTACATTGTTTATTTTTAGCTATGAAACCACCTTGCAAATAATAGTTCATTTATTGAACTATAGAAAAAATTATATTTATTGGTTATCGATTTATTTATTTATTTTATGTATACTTGATCCAGCTAGCAGTGATGGTTGGTCATTTACTGGGCTATCTAGCTTACCCTTATTTTTTTTCAGATTCTGAAGAGTAGAGCTGCGCGGGATTTTTTTTACATGTGGGAGTGCCGAGAGTAGGACCATGATTTAAGTACTTGGATTATTGTTTTCTTAGTGGATTAAATTAGTGGACTTGGTGGACATTTTCATGTAAGAACTATTTATTTTTATGGATTTTGGCATTATGGCAATTAAGGATTTAATTTGAGTATTTTACATTGTGGGTTATGTGATTGGATTCTTAGCCTTCCATGCTCACTTATATGAGTGTGCGGCGTTGTCACGGAGCTTGGGGCGTGACAACAAGAATATAAATCTCTCTCTTAAACTCAAGCTCTTCACTGCTATTCTAGTACGGCTGTGTTTCAGTGTCTCCATAGCTGAGCTTGAGAGGTTCGAACACCCTGCAAAAGCTGATGGGTCTCTTAGCGTTTTGGTGGTTGGTGACTGGGGAAGAAAGGGAACTTACAACCAACCTCAAGTTGCTCTTCAGAGTTGCAGACCTCACAAATCAGTAAAATCTCTGGTACATAAGAGCAGGATATTGTGTATGCATGGTGGCCTTTCCCCTGATCTTACAAACTTGGATCTGACTAGAAACTTACCCGTCCCACTCCTGTTCCTGTCACTGGTTTACTGTGTATTTTACTCTGGTCAGATCCTGGTAGAGATTCAAGGGATGGGGAATGAGTGATAGAGGAGTTTCCTCATGTACACTCTCGCCGCTGCCCTGACTGGAGGTATTGCAATCTCGGGAAAGCGAGGAACGGCCAAAACAGTGATGGCACGTGGGTTGCATGCTATTCTGCCACCTATTGAAGTAGTTGCTGGTTCAATTGCTAATGTTGAACCAGCCTGCTCGGAAGAGTGAGGTGGGAAGATGGATTGGCTTAAAAAGTGGAATACGACCCTGCTAGTAATGTCTAGACTATGATAGTCAAATCTCCTTTTGTCCAGATTCCACTTGGTATCACTGAAGATAGATTTATTGGTTCTGTTGATGTTGAGGAGTCTGTGAAATCTGGAACAACTGTTTACCAGCCTAGCCTTCTTTTTTCTTTTTTTTTTGATTGGCGAAAAGAAGACTTTATTGATCAAATATATTAAAAATTACATCAATAAAGAGGAGCTTGGAGCTAAAAACAAGCTCCAACCTCCTAGTTGGTGAGAAACCAACGAGTACAACAAGCAGAGGAAACAAAAACCAGAAAACCAGAAAAATAAGGCACAACAGCACCAAAGCCAGAGCAAGCAGTGCATTTCTACAACATCCCTACAAAGCAGAACAGCAGCACTTCGAGGCACAAAAACATACCAGGCAGAGAAGATTAACCTTGAACTACATTGCCATGAAATACAACAGCCCAACAACATGCCAGACACATTGCCTTAAACTACATCCATCCTTCAACCAAGTCCAAGCACCAAGATTATTTAAACCAACACAGCAGCAAGACTGATCAAACATATCAGAGCACAACAGCAGGCAGCCATGAATCAAATAGATCGGGCACATCAGAACAACACAGCAGAACAGAACACCCTCTATATCAGGTGCACCAGAACAGAACAACACCCAAAAATAGCAGAAAAACATCAGAGCACAGAACACCACAGCAGCAAGACTGATCAAACAGATCAGAGCACAACAGCAGGCAGCCATGAACCAGCCTAGCCTTCTTGCTGAAGCTCATAGAGGAGTTCTATACGTTGATGAAATTAATCTGTTAGATGAAGGCATTAGTAATTTGCTTCTCAATGTGTTGACTGAGGGATATCAGTAGAGGAGAGGACCTAAAGATTAAAGTATGTGGAGAGAAGAGTCCACAAGAAGAGAAAATGTCAGTCATCTGGGCAATAATCTGTCCATACTATTACCCAGGAATTTCTTGAGAAAGCAGCTCGTGAGCTTCTTGGTGATAATAAAAATGGTTTTAAGGGACCTCTGCAGCCTGAGAATTTAAATAAAGATGATCTATCCATGGATTGGCACTGCCATAGTAACGAATTTGGTGAGAGCAACATTTTGATCGGTGGAGATCAAAATCAGACAAAATCGAAAATTTGGATTTTTGGCTTGCTTCCTCTTCTTGGCTTGAGGTAGGGATCTTCTTTGAGTTATATATATATTTTTGCAAGATCTAAATGATTTTAGAAATCATCTTTTGATTTGTTTTGAAAAATGGATTGTTGATTCAAGAAGGTGAATGATTTTGAAAGTGGGTTTACTTTCTTTTTCCTTCTAAAAATAGAATTATATTTTTGAACTATGTTGATGAGAGAAAGATAGTTTTTGGTGAGATCTTCTCAAATATTTGAAAATGAATGGCTTTTGGTGAGAAAACCCAGAAATTGGGAATTTTTAAGAAAGATGTTGAAAATTTTTAGAATATGTTGTTATATTTATTTTGTGTGCCAAAATAAATGATGTTTGAAAATTGTTTATTTATTTACATATAAATGATGTTTTCATGGAATATGAGAATTGTTGAAGTTTTGGGAATTGTTGTTTAAAAGTATTAATATAGTCTTGAGATGACTAAATTGTTAAGATTATTTGAAATGTGGGAATTATGTTATTCCTTTGATGAATTGAAATAAAAGTATTTATTCATCTTGTGAAATTGCATTAAAATGAGAATTTTGATCACAATGGGAATATTGTGTGGGAGTATTGAACGCGGAAGAAATATTGCATTGCATTTTTAATCATGGCATTGGCATATCAATTCATTTGATAATGAAGAGTTTTGAAAATTGATTTGAAAACTTTGCATTGAGAAGAGAATGTTGAGAAATGTTTTCATGAAACGATTTTGGGGTAAATAAGGTGGTAAGTCTTGACAGGAAGTGTGGATTATAGGTGTTGAGCCTTCCAGTTGCGATTGGTAAAAATGACAAATTGGTAGTACTTGTACAGTCTACTTGCAGACACCAGCCTAGTGATTGATAGGTGGTGTAGATGATAGGTGTCGAGCCTTCCGGTTGCGAATCGGTGAAAATGACAAATTGATAGTACTTGTATAGTCTACTTGCAGACACTGACCTAGGGATTACCAGAGTTGTATTTACCACCCCTTGAACAAAATTGATAAATGTGGAACAGTTGAAATTGCATGGCATCATTGAGCATGATGGTTTTTGAATAAATGAAGATGTGTTCTTATTTTTCAAAAGAGCATGGCATGGCATATGCATCCACCTTTTGAGACTTGTATAAAATATATATACTTTGTGAAGGATTTTCCTATTGGGCTTTATGCTCACCCTACGGGATTTTTGTGCAGGAAAGGATGTGGTGATTCCGCCTAACTGAGGGTGTGGAAGTGTGTGAAGAGAGCATAGTGTACTCGTTTGCTAGTGACTCTGATTGTAAGCCAAGGGCTTTATATGTGTGGGTTTGAATAACCGTTTTGTGTAACCAAGCTCAGGCCTTGGAACTTGTAAACCCTTTGGGGTATTTGTTGTTTAATTAATGGTTGTTGGATTTATTGTATTATCGCATGAAGACTATTTACATCATGTAATGCAAGTATGAGGATTTGTTATCAGTTTTACTTTAAAAAGCCATGACTAGTGTATCACCATTTGGGCATGAAAATGGGGGCGTTACAGGTGTAGTGGATCTAGATAAGCTTCTAAAGCTTAAAAATCTGATCTATCTTGATCTCTCATATAATGGTCTCTCATTAAGCATCAACAACAGTGTCAAGTCTACCTTGACCAACTTTGACACTATAGGATTAGCTTCTTGCAACTTGAGCGAGTTCCCAAACTTCTTGAGAGAACAAGCCAAATTGCGTACTCTAGACCTTTCAAACAACAAAATTCATGGTGAAGTTCCACAATGGTTATTCAATGTGGGGAAAAATTCATTGCATAATTTAAATATTTCTCATAATTTCCTTACAAGTTTAGAGCGTCTTCCATGGAAGAATCTATGGTATATTGACCTGCACTCCAACTTACTTCGAGGGCCACTCCCTGTTCCACCTAACTCCACAAATGTTTTCTCTATCTCAAACAATAAATTGAGCGGGGAAATCCCTCCATTGATTTGCGGTCTGAGTTCACTTCAAGTTCTGAATCTGTCTAATAACAGTTTGAGTGGATTGATTCCACAATGTTTGGGAAACTTGAGCAGTAGTCTATCGGTGCTAATTTAGGGATCAATAGCTTTCGTGGCACAGTTTACTACAACATTTACCAAAGGCAACATGCTAAGGAATCTCAACTTGAATGGCAACCAAATTGAAGGACAAGTTCCGCGATCTTTGCTCAATTCTAGACACTTGGAAGTTCTAGATCTTGGAAAAAACAAGATAAATGATACATTCCCACACTGGTTGGGAACTCTTCGAAACTTGCAGGTTCTTGTCTTGAGATTTAATAGGTTTCATGGTCACATAGGCACCTTCAAGACCAAGAGGAAACATATTTTCCCTAAGTTGAGAATTATCGACATATCTTACAATGAGTTCACTGGGTTTTTGCCAACAAACTATATCAAACAATTTGAAGCTATGATGAATGCGGATGAACATGAAATGAAATTGAAATACATGAGTGAATACTATTATCAAGATTCTGTGGTGGTAATGATGAAAGGATATGAAATTGAATATTCAAGAATATTAATGATCTTCTCAATCATTGATTTATCAAGCAACAAATTCCAAGGAGAGATTCCGAAATCCATTGAGAAGCTTAATTCGCTTCGAGGTCTTAACTTATCTCATAACAACCTTACAAGCCACATCCCAACTTCACTTGGAAATTTAACGAACCTTGAATCATTGGACCTTTCCTCAAACGAGCTTGTTGGAGAGATTCCTCAGCAACTGGCAAGTCTAACGTTTCTTGAGGTACTAAATCTTTCAGACAACCAACTAGTGGGACAAATTCCTCAAGGGAGCCAATTTAATACATTTGGGATTGATTCATACAATGGGAACTTGGCCTTGTGTGGATTACCCTTATCAAAAAAATGTGAGGAACAACAGCCATTGCCACCTCCACCAACACTCCAAAATGATGAAAATTTAGATTGGGAGGGCGGATTTAACTGGAAAGTTGTTGTTATGGGGTATGGATGTGGCTTTGTATTTGGAATGGTTATGGGATATCTTATGTTTGTAACTCGAAGTCCAGAATGGCTGGTGAAATTGTTGAAGGAAATCAATATAAGGTGAAAAGGTCCAACAAGAGTGCCCATTGATGCCGTAAAGGAAGAAATCAGCAAAAAAACAAATGGCGTCATTTAGGTAAGTAGAATTTATCTTTCAAGCATTACTTTGTTGAATTATCTTTTATGGTTTCTATGTATATGCCATTATTGAGTTGCTAATGTTTTTATTTCAAAACTAGATATGTTCCATTAAGTAGCACAATAAAGCAATGGTGTCCACTTGAAAGGATGTCTCATGTAGCTGTTGCATTTGAGTCCATGTGCATCCGGATAGCAACTATACAGGATCACTTCAAAAGATTTTACCCTTGTTGCTGTATTGAGTTCTAAAGCTTTGTTATGTTGTTTAGTTTTCTTAAAGCACGAGTCAAATAAGAGTCGCATATCATGACTCCTTGTTTCTTTTCTGGCATCATGTAGCAACCTTTAAAGATTTGTACTTTTTTTATGTAGTTGCTTTTAAATTGGATTTCAGTCAAACTTGGCCTTGCTGAGTTTCTTAACTTTAAAATGCAATCTTAAAAGTTACAACTCAAACCATTCCCCTTTTTTATCATTTTTGAATGACAAATTGTTGGCAACTTGATAGAGAATTTGCACTGAAAATAATGATGCGTTACTTCTTTTTAAAATATTGCCAAGTTTGCTTGTTGGGAGGTAAAAACATTCTCAATTCAATGGCGACAAAGGAATCACACTGGAGATATTGTCTAGCATTTGTTTCTATTGAGACAAGGGAATTTTGTGATTAATTACAGTAGGAAAATGGAGATTTTGAGAGTATTGGTTGGAAATGTTATTCATAAGCAAGAAAAGAATAACGGAAATACAATCAACAATGGGGTTTACTTTTTTCAATTGTGATAGTTTGGTGTACTATGTTGTTGTATTTTCTCTGCCAACTCTCCCCAATACAATAAACTATTAATTGAATGATTGTTATGAACATTAAAAAAGAAGATGGTAGTTATTTGTAAGTCAACTAATCTTAATGTGTCTTGTTGTTCCCTTCAATTTCTAGCTATGGGCGGAGCTCCTCTAATTTGGATGTCCGAATTCCACAACCAATCTGGATATTCAAACTGGACGTTTAGTTTAATACAAGCAATAGATGTTTGTCACGTTGACATTTTTTATAAATTAATGGTTAAGATTTTGTCTACTTATTTACAAATTCACAATTAGATCCAAATAAAAAACTTGACCCAATATTCAATATGTTAATGGGTAGACAATCTGATTGCTCAAACAACATTCTTTAGTCCATATTCAGATTGGAAAGAAGCCATTCTCTTTGAATTATCTGTAGGAGCATTGGATAATTTTTCTTCTCAAACTAGTTTTTTTTTTTTACCAACTTCCTAATTCAATCAACAATCTTTGATCCATAAGTAGTTTGTACCTCTCTTATTTTGCAACTTTTTAGTATTGTCATTTTTTTTAATAATGATTTTGTTATGATTTTTACCATAGTAAAACATGTCTGTGAAATACATTATTCAACAACATAACATTAAAATTAATGTAAAATGACATGAAAATATTACGTTTTTATTTTAAACTACACATCCTAAAATGATATCGTTTTAGTTTAGCTTTAAGCTTATAAGATATATTCATCCACTTTTTAGGGTCCATTAGAGATTGCACAACTTACTAACTTTAACATTTCTAAAAACAATTTAAATGAATGGATATCAGATATTTCTTGGATAATCTTAAGATTGTATTTCGATCTTAAATTTATGAAAAACTTTGTGAAGTTGTGAAGAAAGAAAATACAGAAAATAAGGGTAGTTTTCTTGGGCACTATCAAGTGGGTGAACTAGTTTTCTTTTCCGAAATATCAAAACTTGGATAAAAGACAGTTTTAATACCTAAAGTATGTGATCTTTTTTTATCTTAAGTTTCAATTTTGTCATTTTGGTCCTCAAAATTGTCAACTTGAATCAATTTGGTCATAGCTCTAATGTCCGTCTATATTGTTAACGGGAACTGTATGGCTAAAAGATGATTTTAGTCCCTAAGGTCGTTCCTTATCATTTTAGTTCCTTAAGTTTTAATTTTTATCATTTTGATTCTCAAAGTTGTCAATTTGAGTCAATTTAGTCCTAACTCCAATCATATTATGCCACATGTCTATTTACCTTGAATATATACCGTATTATATTGTATCACCATGCACAACATTTTCATCATTTTTTTTTAATAAAATACCCTTTTCCCATCCATTTTACATAACAAAAATAGACAAATGGTTTAAATTGAAAATAAATCAAAATAATATGGTTTTAATTGACAAAGTTAAATACTCGAAGTTTATTTTGTTAAAAGGCTCAAACCTAGGATTTTTTTTTTTAATTGTCCCTATGTTTTTTTAACTCCAATTATAAATTTTTTGTTGGTGCTACTGTTGTCATGAGTAGGAGCATATTAGGATTTTATGTTTAGTTGTTCATGCCAATTTCATATCACCTGGTTGTTTGTACTTAAAAAACTGTAATTAGTGAATGAAACCACTTTTTTTTGTTAACCTTATGTGCAACAGTTTCTTATCCCCAAGTTCAATATATTGAGCTTGAGCCAGCCTTGAGAACACAAAATTGGGCTAGAGGTCGGACTTAGGAAGGTTTAGATAACTCTAAGCACAACTTGAGCAACCCCTTAACCCAGCTGAATATGCTTGAGTTGCACCCCTAGTTAAAATTTCCTAAATTTGCATGCAAAAAAGTTGGCCATACAAATCAATCAATTTTCATTGTAAATGTAACAAGATTTCATTCCGCAGTGTCAAATTTTTTCCCCCTTAAATTTCTGTCTTGAAAGTAGACTCTTCACATGTATAACTTAATCTGGAGCTTTGAAGAATTGAAAATTTTGATTATAAAAATGAGTGCATGGGATCATATCTCAATATTTCACCAAAATTAAAATGAAAAATGTTTACACAAGGATGGAAAAGGTTTGTATAAAGTTAATATGCGAAGCTTGAGGGTAGACCTTGTATTGGATGACTTGGAAATCTCTCTCTCTCTCTCTCTCAATATGAGTTTGGCCACTTTGAAAGTTCAACATGTGTCCACCTCAAACTACTTATTTCCAGCCACATTCCTTAAGTAATATCCCACCTACCCAGGTTGGTTTTTCTTCCATCTCTCCGACAATTCCAGTCTCAAATTGTTGCATTACTTGCTTGGTAATACCAACTCCAACTTTTTTCGTGACTTATGGCCAACCTTTGCTAGCTTTGGGACCACTAGAATTACCACTCTATTTGTTTCAGTAAAATATATTTTGCCACTGAAAACGTTTATTACAAGTAAAAAACAAATATTTTTCAACATTTGATTGTGACCTTAAACTTAATGTGCTAGTGATTGTAATAGTGGTAATGTTAGTGTGGCAGCAGCATCGGCAGTGATGGGGCAGGAATTATGGTGGAAGTGTTGGTGGTAATAGTGGTAGGATGGTGGAGGCGGAGGTCATCTGATGTTGTTGGTGGGAAAGGAGTTTAGTTCAAAAAATATTTTCCACCCAAATAAACTTTTTTTCATGACCAGCAGAAAATGTTTCAGTTGATTTTCATTTTCCGTCATACCAAACGTTGATGGAAGACAAGCTTGTTTAATTTACGTAGTTGCCTTACTTGATGGTCTGCACCAGAGAATGACTTACTGTTACTTAGCAGTGTGTATAAGAAGCATACATTTTCTCTTATCCTTCTCCATCATCAAATATCCAACTTATTCATTTTGATATCTTTGATTTCCATAAGTAGAAATGAGTTGGCTAATATTGCTTCATCAATTTCCATTGTTTCTCTTATTTTCTCAAGTTCTTAGATGTTCATCATCACGGTCTTCTTCAACTTCTACACACCCCACGTGCCTTGAGAATCAAAGATTTGCACTACTCTAATTTAAAAAAACATTTGTCACAAGTGGCTTTACCTTTTTACAGTGTAAATCTTATTCTCATCCTAAAATGGAGTTCTGGAATGAGAGTACCGATTGCTGCTCATGGGAGGGGGTCATGTGCGACTGGTTGAATGGTCATGTAATTGGACTTGACCTTAGTTGTAGTGAGCTTCAGGGTGCCATCCAAACCAATAGCAGCCTCTTCCGCCTTCGTCAACTCCAGAGGCTCAATCTTGCCTTCAATGACTTCAGATTCTTTAGAATATCATCTAAGTTTGGCTCATTCATGAATTTGACCCATCTCAACCTCTCAAACTCTTTATTTTTAGGTTGAAATCCTTCAGAAATCTCCCACTTGTCCAAATTGATTTCACTCGATTTTTCTGGTATTCATGAGGGGAGACTTGAACAACACATTTTCAATATGCTCCTTTAGAACCTAACCCAGTTAAGAGAACTACACCTTGATGCATTGGATATCTCTTCACCTTTACCTCATGCTTTGTTAAATCTATCTTCCTTGAAATCTCTCAGTCTTGCTTCTTGTCAACTGCATGGGAAATTCCCAAAAACATTTTCCACCTCCCAAACCTACGAAAGCTCGAGGTATGGGATAACAGGGACCTCGTAGGTAAACTTCCAAACTTTAATATAACTAGTTCCCTTCAGATTATTGATCTCTCCAGGACAAGTTTTTCTAGCCAAGTGCCTGATTCAATCAGCAATCTTAAAGCCTTGAATAGTGTGTACCTCATTGAGTGCAACTTTTCAGGGTCCATTCCAGCTTCTCTTGGGAACCTTAACAAATCACCAATTTGTACTTCTTGTATAATAGTTTTAGTGATCAAATCCCCTTATCGATTTCAAACCTCCTCACTTGTTTCTTTCTAATAACAATTTGAACGGACAAATACCAGATTCCATTGGCAACATGAGCCAACTTGCTTTCTTGGACCTTTCTGGAAATCAGCTAACAGGTCCCATTCCTTTGTATGCAATTGGGCTTTCTAGGTTAGCTTCCCTTGATTTAAAAAATAACTCACTCAATGGGACAATACCATCTTGGTTATTTACTCTACCTTCACTGGTTTCTATAGAATTGAGAGGCAATAAGTTGCAAGGACAAATTCCAGGATCTGTTTATGAACTCACAAACCTGACACACTTGTCACTTTCATGAAATAACTTAAGTGGTATAGTGGAGCTAGATAAGCTTTTAAGGCTAAAATATCTCTCCCATCTTGACCTTTCACATAATGGTCTCTCATTGAGCATCAACAACAGTGTCAACTCTACCATGCCCAAATTTTACACTACAGGATTAGCTCCTTGCAACTTAAGCGAATTTCCAAACTTCTTGAGAGTACAGGTTGAATTGCTTTCTCTAGACCTTTCAAACAAAGAAATTGGTGGTGAAGTTCCAAAATGGGTATTGGATGTGGGGAAAAATTCATTTAAGGATTTAGATCTTTCTAATAATTTCTTACTGGTTTAGAGAAACTTCCGTAGGCAAACACTACAATTTATTGACCTGCACTCCAACTTACTCCATGGACCACTCCCTATTCCACCTATCACCACAATTGCTTTCTCTATCTCAAACAATAAAATAAATTGACAGGAGAAATCCTTCCTTTAATTTGCAGCCTAAACTCACTTAAAGTTCTCGATCTGTCTAATAACAATTTCAGTGGAATTATTCCACATTGTTTGGGAAACTTCAGCAATAGTCTCTCAGTGCTGAATTTAGGGATGAATAGCTTTCATGGAACCTTTACTGCAGCATTTACAAAAGGTAACATGCTGAAGAATTTTAACTTAAATGGCAACCAGATTGAAGGACAAGTTCCGCTATCTTTGCTCAATTGTGAACACTTGGAAGTTCTAGATCTTGGAATAAACAAGATAAATGATACATTCCCCCCCTGGTTAGGAACTCTTCTGGAATTGTGGGTCTGGTCTTGAGATTTAATAGGTTTCATGGTCACATAGACACCTTTAAGACCAAGAGTGAAGTTCCTTTCACTAAGTTAAGGATTATTGACATATGTTACAATGAGTTCAGTGACCCTTTGCCAACCAATTATATAAAAAAATTTGAAGCTATGATGAATGTGATGGGTGAGATGTATTATCAAGATTCTGTGGTGGTGGTGACGAAAGGATTTGAAATTGAATATTCAAGAATCTTGATGGCCTTCTGAATCATTGATTTATCAAGCAATAGTTTCCAAGGAGATATTCCGAAATCCATTGCGAAGCTTGATTCGCTTCGAGGTCTCAGCTTATCTCATAACAACCTTATAGGCCATATCCCAACTTCACTTGGAAATTTAACGAACCTTGAATCATTGGACCTTTCCTCAAACAAGCTTGTTGGGGAGATTCATCGGCAATTGACAAGTTTGATGTTTCTTGAGGTACTAAACCTTTTGGACAACCAACTAGCAGGATCTATTCCTCAAGGGAGGCAGTTTAATACATTTGGAAATGATTCATACAGTGGGAACTTGGCTTTATGTGGAATTCCCTTATCAAAGAAATGTAAGGAACTACAGCCACTGCCACCTCCACCTCCACCAACATTCCAACAAGACGAGAATCCGGACAAGTCAAGTGAATTTAGCTGGCAAGTTGTAGTGATGGGGTATGGATGCAGATTTGTATTTGGAATGGTTATGGGATATTTTATGTTTGTAACTCGAAGACCAGAATGGTTTATGAAAATTGTTGAAGGAAAACGATATAAGAAGGTGAAAAGGTCTAATAAGGGTTCCCACTGATGCAATAAAGGAAGAAATCAACAAAATCAAATGGTGTTATCAGGTAAGCAGAATTTATCTTTGAAGCTTTATTTTTTTGGATAATCTCTTGTGGTTTCTATTTATAAGCAAAATTAGAGTTACTTCTAGCTCCATACCTTTAAGTAGCACAATAAAGCAATAGTATCTACTTGAAGGGGTGTCTAAGTGTTTGTCTTAGTTGTTGCATAATGAGTCTATGTGCATTTTTCCTCTTGAAGACAAGTTTGTTTGGCCGAGTGCCTATTTTGCAGCTTTTCACTTTTGCCTTTTTTTTTCTTTTTTTTTCTCCTTTGCAATGATTTTTTTTTTTATGGTTTTTAGCACAACAAGAACATAATTCAACTTCCTTAGTTTGAAATTAATTTAAAATGACATCAGCTTGTTTGTTTCATTTTCAAAATATTTTTTTTCTTGAAAAATTAGAACTAGATTCGTGAGGGGAAGAAAAAAAGGGGAAAAAAAAAGTATCTGTTTTGATTTTTATTTATGCTAACTGCTTCAGCACTTTCTGTGAAATAGTTTAAGCAGCCAGTTCCTTTGTTTTGTAGCCAACATGATCAGTCAACTTTGCTTCCTTAGATCTTTCTAAGAATCAGCACTTTTTTTTTAATAAAAATAATAATAATAAAAGTAAATTATGGACTCTGTAATGTTTGAATGACAGAAGTTTTGTGTTTGGAAAGTTAGATACTACAGCAGTTGCTTTTGTTCATCTTGTTCAATAATTAAAATTATACATTAGTGGTTGAGGGTCAAGTTTAGTCAAATTTTATGATCTCATGTCTTGTAATATTTATAGTCATTGTATTATATAAGAATGTTAAGATATGAATATTTGGAGATATAATTTAACAACTGTGAATGTTTTTCAATAGAGAAATAAAAAAATTTAAAGATAAAAGATCTTGGGTTTCATTAGTGGGTTTTGAAATATATTAAAAATTCAACAATAAAGTTAGAAGATCATAGCATAAGAGTGATGCTACGTGTATCTATAACCATTCTATAAAAGAGGCAAATTTTCAAATTTGCAGTCAAACGATTCTGTCAGGATCAAATTTTCTTGTGTTCGTTTGGCTTTGTCTTCTTAGTTGCTCTTCTGATTTTCTCCTTTTCTTGGTTTCTTCCTCAACTTCAACTTTATTACGTTAGTTTTTCAAGTTTGTTTTTGTGCTCTTTAGTTGCTCTGTTTTATTGATTTCAGTTTTCGTTAAAGTGATTGGACTTGTTATTCTTCAAATTGAATGAAGTGTTCGCTTTGTATTTTCGGTCGTTTTGTTTCAAGTACAAAAATGACCCATTTTGTGTCTCTCTATTGTTTCTCAATCAGGTATGAGGAAGACATTTTTGCATTAATTTTGTGTATCTAAGTTTGGATTTGTTTTATCTTCTGCAAATTTATCTAAAAATTATCCTAAATTTCAATTGTTTTTTATTGATTGTGTAAATACATGCTTCTTCTTTGGCTGTTGCAGCTGTTTAATTTTTCCACAAATTTGCTTTGTTCATTGCATCAAATATTGCTGGATATGAAATGGGTGTGCTGCTCTGGATTGGCATCCAAAGATTGTTAGTACCCTAACATGGGATGAAAGAGTGGACTTATAGTGAATAATGAGGGCATGTCTGCTCTTGATTCTGCTGAATACTACATGGAAAGAATGCCCTCATTTCGAAAGGTATGCACTCAGCTAATTAAATAACCCTACATTTCAGATACCTAATCAAACATAACAAATTGAGGGTATGTCTGCTCTTGATTCTTCATGTTATTTATTTATTTTTATTTGCATCAAACTCCACTTACATTAATATGTCAAAATAGGGTCCAAGCAAAGCTATATCTATTGTTATTCATGATTAATGTTTTGTAATGGTTACTATTGTGAATCTTGTGCCAGTCCATAAATACAATCTCGAAATGCTTCTTCACTTGTAGTGCTAAAGCTGAAGTTCTCCAAAGGTTGTCTGTGCGTGAACATTCCTTTTCATATTACTATGAATTATTATTTAGCATTGACTGGAAGGAATTTTAATGGCCTGCTGTTTCAATAGCCATTAGGTGGTCATAGCTTAAATTTGTGGGACATTTTTATCTTGCAACGGTTAACATGGACTGCATTGAAAGCTGCTGGTGCACCACAAGCTTACTGTAGAAAAGCTCAATGCTAAAAAGAAACAAGCATCTATGCAACTGGAGCAAGTGAACATAGATAGCTATAAGGACCGATTCAACACTCTTCTATTGGTGTCCACCCTCGTTGCCACTGTAACTTTTGCAGCCAGTTGCACAATACCCAGTGGCTATAACAACAATGAACCTGACCAAGGCATGCCAACTATGCTAAAACACAAGTGGTTTCGCATGTTCATTTTCTGCGACACCATAGCCATGTATAGCTCCATTATTACTGCTGTTACCCTCATATGGGAACAATAGGGGACCTCAATTTGGTGCTTACTGCCTACAGATTGGCACTGCCACTACTGGGGGTCGCTCTCACCAAAGCAAGGAGGAAATGATATCAACAGAGATATTTCCTTGTTTAATTTATTTGATTTGTTGGTCAATTGAGTTGTGTTTTTCTTTTGTTTGCCTTTGGTCTTATATGTTGGTATCCAAGTATCTTTGCCAGCAAGTATGTAATGGTACGTAATGTTTTGATATTTTAGCATCTTACAGTTATGTGGCTGTTCTGTGTTGGAGATGTGTGGTCTTGTTCTTGTTTCTCCCCAATATATACTCATTTTATTAATTAATTTTTTGTTGGTAAAATAAAAAAATTTGAAAATAAAGAAAAAGAGCTCATCTTGTGTATATAGAAATTTTCTAAATATGCATTGGGTCTAACTAGTAGAAAGAAATACGTAGAGAAAAATCAATGCATGGCTTAGATTTATTCTAGGTGTAGAGGGAATTAAATTCAAAATAAAATGAGATATATATTGATTTTTTTTTTTTTTGGTAAAATTCATTTTATCCTTTGTGGTTTAATAAGATAGCCTCATATAGTTTTGGACTAAAAATTTACTATTTTACCCTCTTGAACAAGTGTGTCAACTAATTACATATACACAAGTTTACACAAAGGATTTAACTGAGTTAATTCATTATATATACACATACACAGGTTTACATATACACATTACATAGAATTTCCCTTAATATATATATATAGGTTTATTTATACACAATTTTATATATGTCTGTATATAATCAAATTGGGTATTGATTTGGCTGAATATTGATTAGTCTGACCATAATGGATAGTGTGAGGTACAAACTCTGTTTATTTGGATGGAAATATTGACGGTGAAGAGGTAAATTGTAAAACGATCCAAATCACAAGGGGATAATTGACTATTTTTAAAATATAGGAGATAAAGTGCTTCATAGTTAAACCACAAGGGAGTTAAATGAATTTTATCCTCTCTTTTTTTTTGGTGCATGTAACATTGTTGGAAAAGTTAAGGCCGAGAGAGTTAAATTCATCCAATTAAGCAGTTAAAAATAAGGTTGCTACTCAGGCAGCCCAAACAAAGTAACATGTGTCCAACTTGAATTTTTAAGGATTTGACAATATATTTTTAAAATATAGGTTTATGTAGCAATTTAAAAGCCTGAATTAAATTCTTTGAATTTAACTGAATTGCATTAATTGAATTGTTTTGACTTTCTTTGTTTTTTTTCTTCTTCAAATTACTAGGAGTCAGAATTGAGGATTGGAGACTAAAGAAGTGAATGAACTACTGCAATATTCATTTTAAGTTTATGTTTGTGTTAGTAAATTTTTGTTAAGTCTTGATCGACAGAGATTTAATAACAATTTTAATCAAACAATAAAAAACCAGACGAATATGTAAAGGTTTTAATGTCTTAAAAGTACAAAGACTTCTTTGGAATAATTAACAATCTAAAGAGTGAAATAAACACATACATTTTTTTTTATTGAAATCTTTTAAGTTTATAATGTTACAAACTATTGAAAGCTACTACTAAAAGTTAAGATATTCCTAATAATAAATAATAATAAAAAAAAGACTCTGACGAGCTTGATAACTTCTAGATCTTGTTTCTTTGTTTCATCCTTGCCTATTATAGGCTTGAAACCGTCCTTCTTTTGTTACTGCTGAAAGCAGCCCACTTTCACATCAAGTTATATTCCACTACTTCACTTTGTAAGCAACATCTTCCATAGTCACCCACGTTGCCAACTTCTTTGCTCATCTTGGATTCTTTGCACATCATGGGTTCACAACTACCTTTATGCCCCACGTCTGCTACACACTGCACAAAAACAGTAACAAAAACAACAACAATAATAATAATCATAACAACAAAATATGCTCATAATCACTTGGAAAGATAATAATAAAGACTGATGAGTTTGATGACTTCTAGATCTTGTTTCTTTGTTTCATCCTTGCCTAGTATAGGCTTGAAACCGTCCTTCTTTGTAACTGCTGAAAGCAGCCCACTTTCACATCAAGTTATATTCCACTACTTCACTTTGTAAACAACATCTTCCATAGTCACCCACGTTGCCAAGTTCTTTGCTCATCTGCTACACACTGCACAAAAACAGTAACAAAAAACAACAACAATAATAATAATAATAATAACAAAATATGCTCATAATCACTTAAAAAGATAATTTTAGTCTGAATTGACAGACTAAAATTGATAGGCCACAATCAATAAGATTAGATTTGGCCATGATCGTCAGGCCACAATTAATAAAATTGAATTTGGTCACAATTGACATGCTACAATTGATAGAAAATAATTTATAATGCAAATAGTTTGTAATGTGAACTTATTGCCTATTACTTAGGATTATTGGCCAGTCTCACCTAGTGATATTCGCTTAGAACAATTCCAACTGTACTCTTTATTTTTCATTAGCTAAAATATAAAAAATGTATGTTCTTTATTTTACTTAATTTCTTTTTTATTTATGTACTCCAACGTTACTGTTTATTTTATCTATCTATACATACAAACTGTTTAAAGAGCCTTCCAAGACTCTTCAAATGTAGCTAATTTTGAAAGAATTTGTTAAAATAACTGTTGTAAT
This sequence comes from Camellia oleifera, assembly GCA_022316695.1. Taxonomy (NCBI): domain Eukaryota; kingdom Viridiplantae; phylum Streptophyta; class Magnoliopsida; order Ericales; family Theaceae; genus Camellia; species Camellia oleifera. Next base: position 183,726,384 of record CM039306.1, on the reverse strand, counting down.
AGTTAGTCCATTGGAGTGACTTAAAATATACGGATGATAGGTACAAATAGCTAACAAGTTTCATTTAAAGAGTCCATTGAAAATGTTGTACTATTAATGTGGCTACGATGTTCAATTTGTTTTTATGTTATTTCATAGTTGATACTTATGTTTCTTATTTTGTTACTTGTTATGATGTTTTAGAAAAATTCAACTTAAATTTGTGGGTAATTCAGGCCTAGCCCAAGTTCAATTTATTGAACTCAAACTAGCCTTGGGCACACAAAATTAGGTTAGACGGTTGGACTTGGGCGGGGTTAGACAACACTCAACACTACTTAGATAACCCTCAACTTACTGAATTTGTTTGAGTTGCACCCCTAGTTAAAAAGTATGAGCTACCTTAATTTATACTAAAATCCTAATGTAATACAAATCAATCAATTTTCATTCCTAATGTACCAAGATGTCATTTCCTAGTGTAAATTTTTTTCTCCCTATCTTGTGTTTGGATCATAAATTTGGATAGAGATTTGGAAAGGCAAGAAAAAAAAATATGTAAAATATGAATTAAATATAAGCTAAATTTTTTCTCTATTTTCCATTCCTTTTTTCTTTTTAAATATTTATCTAAATTCATAATCTAAACAACTGTTTTATAAATAGACGCTTCACATTTATAATCTCATATGGAACTCTGACGAAATGAAAATTTTGATCATAAAATGAGTACATAAGATCAATATTTAACCAAAATAAAAATGGAAAATGTCACGCCCCAAGCTCCGTGACAACGCCGCACACTCATTTAAGTGAGCATGTAAGGCTAAGAGTCCAACACAAAACCAACAATGTAAAATACTCAAATTAAATCCTTAAATATCATAATGCTAAAATCCATAAAAATTGATAATTCTTATCATATGAAATTGTCCACCAAGTCCACTAATAAAATCCACTAACAAAACAATAATCCAAGTACTTAAATCATAGTCCTACTCTCAGCACTCCCACAAGTAAAAATCCCGCGCAGCTCTAGTCCTCAGAATCTAAAAAAAAAAAATTAGGATAAGCTAGACAGCCCAGTAAATAACCAACCATCACTGCTAGCTGGATCAAGTATACAAAAAAAATAGTCGATAACCAATAAATATATTTTTTTGCTACCACTCAATAAATGAACAATTATTTTGTAAGATGGTTTCATAGCTGAAAATAAACAGTGTAGCAATACATTTTAATTGAAAAGACAATAAGGTAATTCGATGAAATTTCGTTGTTCAAAATTGATGGTTCAATATTCAATGGTTCAATGATGCGATTCACAAAACCCAAGTCTTGGTGACTACGGTCACTTAGCCCGTGACAAGGCGCAGAACCACACATAGGCCGGTGGTAAAGCCCCAAAAGAAACTAGTTTCTGTGCCAATAAATAACCCCTATTGGCTAGGGTCCAAATTGTAGTTAGACTAGAGTGATGTTCAAAATTCAAACAATACACAACTTTTCAATAAAATATTCGATATTTTCAGAATAAACATTTGGTACAATTTTTAGAATAGTTTCACAAAATATTCAAATAATTTTCATAATAATATTCGATGTTGTTTTATACTTGACCCATATTTTATTTTAAGAGAACATGAAGGCTATAAATAAATACTTATAATTTTAAACGATTCAATCAGAATAAAAATGTACCAACAGTGATAGAGGGTTACTTACCTCAAACAGCTAAAATAATATTTCCCAAGCTAATCTCAAATTACCAAGATCCACCTCAATCTCACAAACCTAATAAAATATTACACTGCATAAACAATTATTATGTGCACCTATCCATCTCTTCTTGTAACAACAATAGAATAAATTAACCCAATAGTCTATTACGAACTCCCACAATTTAGCATCAAAACAAATCCATCACGGCTTCGGAAATTCTCAACCCATATTATTCTATTGTTGTTTATATACATGTAAAAATTCGTAATTGCTTGTAGTCAATCGTGTATCCCACAAACACACCACCATTAAACTTAACCCATCACATATCAATCTCAAAATATGAGCCACCCAAACGGGATGCGAAATACACTCTAAAATTGAGCAAAACCGAGACCCCCAACATAGACTACATCAATATATTTATTTAATCATATATGCCCGAAAAATCATCTATTGATATATTAACACTAAAATCATAGATAAGAATACAAGAAAATAAATCTTACCTTAGTGATGAATAAAGCAAAACCACCACTCTTATGAATCCTCCCTCTTCCTTTTGGTTTTGGTCTCTTTTTTTTCTTTTTTTCTTTTTTCTTTTTTTTTTTTTGTTTTAACTTTTCCAAACCCTTGCTGCCTTCACCTTTAACTTTTCCAAACCTTTGCTGCCTTCACCTTCCGCAGCATCCACGTGGCTCCGTTTTCTTTCTTCTTCTTTTTTTCTTTTGTTTTTCTTCTTTCACATAAAGGGCTAATAACCTAATTCCTTAAAATTACTAAATTACCCATACAAATTAATTTAACTACTACTTTATCCAAAAATAATTCTACATATAACTTGGGTTTTACAGAAAAAATTACAACATAATGATGGGAAAGGTTTGATTAAAGTTTACATAAAGAGCCAGAGGCTAGACCTTGTATTGGTTGGAGGACTTCGAAATATTTCTCCCTTTTATCCCCCCAGCCCAAAGTTGGTTTGTCTTCTATTTCTTTAACAAAATGTTCCATTCACTCTTGGTTTCTAATACCAACTCCAACTTTTTCTTCACTTACGACCAACCTTGTTGACTTGCTTTGGGACCACTAGAATCAACGCTTAAAATATATTTGGGCAAATTATTTGGACCACTAGTCTTTGTATTTTGAGTTCTATATTATTTTGGACTACTGTAAATTTTTAGTGACAAATGTGATTATCGATTTTTCAATAAAATGAAACGTGAGTCATCAGACTTTTAGTATAATATCCTATCAAATTTATTTTTCAAACTTTGAGACAACAAAAAAATAATGAATCTTAAACTTATGCTATAAAAAAGCAAAACAATCTCAAAATTGCCGACTTCTAATTAATTCAGACAAATTATATTAGAAGTCTTTATATTTTTACTTTTATGTCATTTTTGTTTTTATAATTTCAATGGATTCGATTTTGATCAGAATTTATAATTTTGTCTCAACTTAGTTTAATTAATTACAACTTTTAGTTTTTTTTTTTTTTTTTTGATGAAAAATGGGCACATGAGTGACCCGTGTTATGCTTTTATAGACAAAAAATTGTAAACTTATTCAATTCAATAAATTAACTTCAATCAATTCAATAACATTTTCTTTCAAGAACCCTAATCAGTATTATCAATTGAATCAAATTAACACAAAATTTAAAATTAAGGATTCAAAATTGAGCTTATTGAAATTATTCAGACTAAAAATCACACAAGGAACAAAATGTAAAGATTACCAATATAATTTCCCATTTGGTGTATGGAAAACCATTACTAAGAGCTTTGGGACCACTGGAATTAAAGACAGAGACTTACTGTTGTGAACTTGGAAGTCATGATGGCTGATGGAGAAAATTACATAGTTGTTGTGCTTGACCACCACCACTATAGTAAGACTTAGAAGTGTGTATAAGAATGAATGATAATAGTTATTCCTTCTCCATCTATCATCAAACTACTATCCTTCTTACTCTCCCTTCATATCTCTCTGAATCCTCCTACCTATAAAGAAAACAAAATGAGTTGGCTTATCTTTCTTCATCAATTTCTTCTGCTATTTCTCTTGTCTTCTTCTTCTTCTTCTTCTTCTTCTTCTTCTACTTCTGCACGCCATACCTGCCTTGAGGACCAGAGATTTTCACTTCTCCAATTTAAAAGAACATTTACCATAACTGCTAATGCCACTTTATATTGTGGATCTGGTTCTCATATTCCTAAAATGGTGTTCTGGAATGAGAGTACAGATTGTTGCTCGTGGGCGGGGGTCACGTGCGACTGGTCGAATGGTCATGTGATTGGACTTGACCTGAGTTGCAGCCACCTTCACGGCACCATCCAAGCCAACAGCACCCTCTTCCACCTTCGTCACCTCCAAAGCCTCAATCTTGCCTTCAATGACCTCAATTTCTCTAGAATTTCACCTGATTTTGGCTCGTTTGCATGTTGTACCCATCTCAACCTCTCTTCCTCTAATTTTACAAGCCGAATTCCTTCAAAAATCTGCCATCTATCCAAATTGATTTCCCTTGATCTCTCTTATTTAAATGATTATTATTATTGTTACTATGAACAACACCTTTTCAATATGATCCTTCGAAACCTAACCCAATTAAGAGAACTACACCTTGATTGGTTGAATATCTCTTCACCTTTACCTCATGCTTTGCTAAATCTATCTTCTTTGACATCTCTCACTCTTGCTTATTGTCAACTGCATGGGAAATTCCCAGAAAACATTTTTCACCTTCCAAACCTACGAAAGATCAACATATGGGCAAATTGGGACCTCATAGGTAAACTTCCATACTTCAATGTGACTAGTTCCCTTCAGTTTCTTGATCTCTCTGAGACAAGTTTTTCTGGCCAATTGCCTAATTCAATCAGTAATCTTAAAGCCTTGAATATTTTGTACCTCTTTAACTGCAACTTTTCGGGGTCCATTCCAGCTTCTCTTGGGAACCTTACACAAATCACCAATCTAAGCTTCGCGGATAACAGTGTCGGCAGTCAAATCCCCCTCATCAATTTCAAACCTCGTAAAGTTTAGTGGCTTGTATCTTGACGGAAACAATTTGAACGGACAAATACCGGATTCCCTTGGCAACATGAGCCAACTTACTGCCTTGTTTCTTTCTAGAAATCAGCTAACTGGTACAATACCATCTTTGTTGTTTGCTCTGCCTTCACTGGTTGTTATAAATTTGAGTAACAATACCTTAAGTGGTGTAGTGGAGCTAGATAAGTTGCTTAATCTAAAATATTTGTCCTATTTTGATCTCTCATATAATGGTCTCTCATTGAACATCAACAACAGTGTCAACTCTACCTTGACCACCTTTGACACTATAGGATTAGCTTCTTGTAACTTGAGCGAATTCCCAAACTTCTTGAGAGAACAAACCAGATTGCGTTCTCTAGACCTTTCAAACAACAAAATTCATGGTAAAGTTCCAAAATGGTTATTCAATGTGGGGAAAGATTCATTGCAAAATTTAAATCTTTCTCATAATTTCCTTATAAGTTTAGAGCGTCTTCCATGGAAGAATCTATGGTATATTGACCTGCACTCCAATTTACTCCAAGGACCACTCCCTGTTCCACCTAACACCATAATTGTTTTCTCTATCTCAAACAATAAATTGAGCGGGGAAATCCCTCTATTGATTTGCGGTCTGAGTTCACTTCTAGTTCTTGATCTATCTAATAACAGTTTGAGTGGCTTGATTCCACAATGTTTGGGAAACTTGAGCAACAGTCTCTCGGTGCTGAATTTAGGGATCAATAGCTTTTCTTGCACCTTTACTGCAACATTTACCAAAGGCAATTTGCTAAGGAATCTTAACTTGAATGGAAACCAAATTGAAGGAGAAATTCCGCGATCTTTGCTCAATTGTGAATACTTGGAAGCTCTAGATCTTGGAAAAAATAAGGTAAACGATACATTCCCTCACTAGGTTGGAAACTCTTACAGAATTGCAGGTTCTTGTCTTGAGGTTTAATAGGTTTCATGGTCACATAGGCACCTTCAAGACCAAGAGCAAACATCCGTTCCCTAAGTTGAGAATTATCGACATATCTTACAATGAGTTCACTGGGCTTTTGCCTAACAAACTATATCAAACAATTTGAAGCTATGACGAATGTGGATGAACATAAATTGAAATTGAAATACATGGGTGAATACTATTATCAAGATTTTGTGGTGGTAATGATGAAAGGATATGAAATTGAATATTCAAGAATGTTAACTGGTCTTCTCAATCATTGATTTATCAAGCAACAAATTCCAAGGAGAGATTCCGAAATCCATTGAGAGGCTTAATTCGCTTCTAGGTCTTGACTTATCTCATAACAACCTTACAGGCCATATCCCAACTTCACTTAGAAAGTTAACAAACATTGAATCATTGGACCTTTCCTCAAACGAGTTTGTCGGGGAGATTCCGCAGCAACTGGCAAGTCTAATGTTTCTTGAGGTACTAAATCTTTCAGACAACCAACTAGTGGGACAAATTCCTCAAGGGAGCCAATTTAATACATTTGGAAATGATTCATACAATGGGAACTTGGCCTTATGTGGATTCCCCTTATCAAAGATATGTGAGGAACAACAGCCATTGCCACCTTCACCAACACTCCAACATGATGAAAATTCAGATTGGGAGGGCAGATTTAACTGGAAAGTTGTTGTGATGGGGTATGGATGCGGCTTTGTATTTGGAATGTTTATGGGATAACTTATGTTTGTAACTCAAAGTCCAGAATGCCTGATGAAAATTGTTGAAGGAAAACAATATAAGAAGGTGAAAAGGTCCAAGAGTGCCCACTAATACAATAAAGGAAGAAATCAGCAAAATACAAATGGTGTCATTTAGGTAAGTAGAATTAATCTTTGAAGCATTACTTTGTTGAATTATCTTTTATGGCTTTTATGTATATGCTATTATTGAGTTGTTAATGTTTTTATTTCAGAACTAGATCAGTTCCATTAAGTAGCACAATAAAGCAATGGTGTCCACTTGAAGGGATGTCTCATGTAGCTGTTGTATTTGAGTCCATGTGCATCCGGATAGCAGCTATACAAGATCACTTCAAAAGATTTTACCCTTGTTGCTGTATTGAGTTCTAAAGCTTTGTTATGTTATTTAGTTTTCTTAAAGCACGAGTCAAATAAGAGTTGTATATCATGACTGTTTCGTTTCTTGCAACCTTTATGTTGTGTTTGGTTGGGGGATTTGAAGAGGGAATTTGGAAAGGGAAAAGGAAAGGAAAATGTGTGTGAAACTAGGTGAAATATAGGCATGTTTTGTTCACATTTCACCTACCTTTTCCATTTCCCTTTCCAAATCCCTCCCCAAATCCCCCAACCAAACACAGCATTAAAGGATTTGTACTTTTTTTTATGCAGTTGCTTTAATTGGATTTCAGTCAAACTTGGCCTTGCTGAGTTTTTTAACTTTAAAATGCAATCTTAAAAGTTACAACTCAAACCATTCCCCTTGTTTCATTCTTAATCATTTTTGAATGACAAAATTGTTGGCTACTTGATAGAGAATTTGCACTGAAAATAATGATGTGTTACTCCATTTTAAAATATTGCCAAGTTTGCTTGTTGGGAGGTAAAAACATTCTCAATTCAATGGTGACTAAGGGATCACACTGGAGATATAGTCTAGCATTTGTTTCTATTGAGATGTGGGAATTTTGTTAATTACAATAGGAAAATGGTGATTCTTAGAGTATTGATTGGAAATGTTGTTCATAAGCAAGAAAAGAATCATGGAAATAGAATCATTAGTGAGGTTTACTTTTTTCAATTGTGATAGTTTGGTGTACTATATTGTTGTATTTTCTCTGTCCAATACAATAAACTATTAACTGAATGATTGTTATAAACATTAAAAAAGAAGATGGTAGTTATTTGTAAGTCAACTGATCTTAATGCGTCTTGTTGTTCCCTTCAGTTTCTGGCTATGGACGGAGCTCCTCCAGTTTAGATGTCTGAATTCCACAACCAATCCGAATATTCAAACTAGGACGTTTAGTTTAGTACAAGCAATAGATGTTTGTCACATTGACACTTTTTATAAATTAATAATTAAGATGTTGTCTACTTATTTACAAATTCACAATTAGATCCAAATAAAAAACTTGACCCAATATTTATATGTTAATGGGTAGACAATCTGAGTGCTCAAACCACATTCTTTAGTTCATATTCAAATTGGAAAGAAGCCGTTTTCTTTGAATTATCTATAGGAGCATTGGATAATTTTTCTTCTCAAACTAGTTTTCTTCTGACCAACTACCTAATTCAATCAACAATCTTTGATCCGTAAATAGTTCGTATCTCTCTTATTCTACAACTTTTTAGTATTGCCATTTTTTTAATAATGATTTTATTATGATTTTTACCATAGTAAAAACATGTCTATGAAATACATTATTCAACAACATAACATTAAAATTAAAGTAAACCAAAAACCAAATCAAACCAAAACCAAGCCTTAAGTCCCATCAAATGGGGATCGGCTACATGAATCCTTCTTCTCCACGCAGCCCTATCAAAGGCCATTTCATTAGTCAAATTAAGTAGATTCATATCTCTATTTATAACACTAGTCAACGTTAATCTAAGCCTACCCCGTCCCCTAACACTACCATCTACCGTTACAGCATCGCATCTCTTCACTACTGCCTCTGTTGGTCTCCGTTGAATATGACCAAACCATCTCAAACGATTCTCTCTCAATTTATCTTCTATCGGTGCTACTCCTACCCATTCCCGAATACACTCATTCCTAATCCTGTCTTGTCTAGTCTTACCACACATCCACCTTAAGCATCCTCATCTCAGCCACACTCATCTTATCTACATGTTGTTTCTTGGTTACCCAACACTCTGTCCCATACAACATAGCCGGTCTAATAACCGATTAAAATTAAAGTAAAATGACATTAAAATATTATGTTTTTATTTTAAACTACACATCCTAAAATGATATCATTTTAGTTTAGCTTTAAGCTTATAAGATATATTCATCCACTTTTTAGGGTCCATTAGAGATTGCACAACTTACTAACTTTAACATTTCTAAAAACAATTTAAATGAATGGATATCAAATATTTATTGGATAATCTTAAGATTGTATTTCGATCTTAAATTTATGAAAAAATTTGTGAAGTTGTGAAGAAACACTACTATAAAATCATAAATAGATCACACTTTTTATGTGTAATGTATATTATTTAATCACACGTTTTAAGTTTTGTTAAACTGTGATTTTTGGAAGCGATTAAAAATGGTCATTTTTAATCACACGTTTTGAATGTTATTAAAAGATAATTCCATCACACGTTATGCGTGAAATAATAAATATTTAGATCACACTTTTTATGTGTGATAATAAATATTTAGATCACACTTTTTATGTGTAATGTATAACTAATAAAACCTGTGATAATAAACATTTAGATCACACATAAAACATGTGATTAAAAATGAGATAAGATCACACGTTATATGCATTTCTCATCACAGTTAATGCATGTGACAAAAAAAGGTTTGACATATTTGAAGAATAATCAATATTATTTTTGTACGCATTTGAAGAATGTAATACCTACTATATACTATTTTTTGAATCACAACCACATATTGAATAGAATAATGTCATATATTTCATAAATGAAAGTTGAATGTTCAAAAGTATATACAAAGGAATTAATAAAAAAAAAATTTAACTGTGATTACATATATTAAAAAAATTAAAAAACTTGAAACACAAAATTCTTGAATTCTTTGACCATATTTTGCATCTCTCCAAGCCATTTCTGACCTGAGAAAAACACAAATTAATTCAGTGGCAAAATTTGCCTCTTCTTTAGAAATAATTTTGGGCTAAAGGCAAGAAATGTACAAAGATGTGTGTTTCAATCAAAATAATTGAGATAATGTAATTATTATGTTTTATGCACTTTGACTACAAAATAATTTCTAGGTAGTGGCACATGTGAAAAAAGAATAAAAATTGGATAGTCAACGTATTTTTTTGCTACTTTTTTTTTTTTTTATCAACAAAAGAGAATTTATTGATGAAAAAAAGATATACAAGATAAAATTTTGAATTTAAAATGCATCATTGTCAAAGCCACACATCCCAACTATGTGGACACCCATGGCAAGACCAATCATGTGCATAATCCAAAACAACAGTAGAAAATTGTTGAGGTTCCAATTCAATAACAGACAAGCCTCAAGCCAAACAAGCTATAAACAATCACACGAAAAACAGAGGCTACCCAAGCTCATCATACATAACATCTCAGCCACCCCCTCCAATGTATGTCGATATATATTGTACATATAATTTTGTAATCGAAGTTTCAATTCTAACTTTAGTCTTATATGCAAGTATGAATTTATAATTTCTTTAGCTTGTTAAGGCTCATGAACAGGCTCGAGCTAGAGTCAAGCCTAAGCCAACTTGACTCAAGCTTAGTTCATTAAATTTTTATTGAAATTGAGCTCAAGCTTGAGCTTGAACTTGATAAATTCTTAATAAACAAGTCCAAACATACTAAAGTTCGGCTCGGCTCGTTTTTAGCCCTATGCAAGTTCAAGTCTAAGAGCACATTATACCCAAGGCTAGGCATTTTTCCCATCTACCCACCCTAGCAGCATCCTCTAATCCCTAACTATTAGAGACCAAAACTAGGGAATAGCCGATACAATAGAACAAGGCACTAGTGTGCACAAACATCTATGATTCATGAGGCTTATAAGCCAGAAACCCAAGAGAGAGATCTTCCAACTAAGGCCTCATTTGGGAAGTGGCTATTTTAGTAGGCTATTTGGCTTTTTGGCTATTTTAGTAGACTATTTCAGTTTTGTGTTTGGGAAGATGAGATAGATTTTTATTTGAGTTGTTGTATTGAAAAGTGTGTTGAAATGATGTTTGAAGTTAAAATGACAATTTTGTCTCTAAAATTATAATTTTGTAAATTGATGTGAAGGGGTAAATAAGTAAATTCCCAAGTGATGTAGAAGTTTGACACTTTGACAGTGTAGGCTGGCCCTACACTGTCACGGCAGCAGGGCTATTTTTTTTTTTTTTTTTTTTTTTTTTTTCGAAAATCAGTAAAAAGGGTTGCTACAGTGTAGGCTTTTGGGCTGATTTTGATTTTCAGGCTATAATAGCCCCCAACCTGCACTTCCCAAACAGCGCCTAAATGAGCGACATGGGTTTATGTAGCAATGCCCAAAATACCAAGATAAGCAAACGCCCTAAGATGCCAAATGATGTCATTTGTCTCAAGTCTTCACACACACACACACCAACCCAAAAAAAAAACAAAAACAAAAACAAAACTATGAGAATGAGAAAACAAAAATACAAATGTACTAAATGCAACAAGAATTCATACCTTCCCAGTAATTATATTCACAATGTTAACAGGGATGTCCTTAGAACCAGTAAGAGCAAGAGGTTATTGTTAAGCATGTCAATCCTTCAGTGTGATATGAATGACCTACAGAAGATAGAACATTCTTCATCAATAATGAATAGCAAAATCCAAAAAACAAATACCACCACCCTAAAATTCAAATTTTCTTCTGTTTAGAAAGAAAAAAAACCATCCCAGAACTCAGAAACCGTTCATCCAGTTTCTCATTTTTTGTTGAATAACATTAATAGAAAAAAAGCAGTTTACTAAATGGCACCAAATACACAGAAATGAAATAATCAGATTAAAGTAGAAACATGAAAAAGACACGTGTGCTATATTCTTACATATAATTTTGACATGAATCAATGCTACTGGATGTTGTCATTGCTGGTGATGGGTCTTTAACAGATGCAACTAACACCCTAAAAAATTGAGAATTAGACCTTAAACTGAAATATCATGAGCTCAATAATTAGAAGTTCAAGACTTGAAATTTTAAGGTGGCCATGCTTCGAAGCTACAATTGCAGACCTCAAAATCCAAAATTGCTTTCTGGATCACATTCAGTATTTGCACATACGGACTGTGTTGCATCTTTGCAAAGGCAGACGAATACACCCGTGAGAAACTTAATGGACAAAGAGGCAATCGGAATGTCTCTGCTGGTTATAACTCGTACCTGCTTTAGCAATCTGCTTGCACAAAGCTCTCTCTGTAGTTTCAAAGAAATCCTATTTCACCTTTTTTTTTCGTTTTATTTATGCTATTTTCAACCACACCAACATGCAAGCATGATGGACTCCATTTTAGGCATGAAAGCCATGCTCACAATTCATTTGAGTTGGCCCTGGAATTCATTTTTTTAGGATTTTCAGCCATCATAAACTTTATAGGTATCTTGAAACAAGATATTATGCCTTGTCAACAGATCATGTGTTGACCTATGAAGCACGGACACGGACACGGGACACGGCAATTTTAAAAAATAGGGACACGGACACGGCAGGTGACACGGCAAGTTTTTTAATTTTTTTTAAATATTTTTATTTTAATACACATTAATTATTTTATTTATTTATTATATTTTTTAAATAATGTGTTCCAATTAATTTTTTATTTTTATTTTACATAAATGTGTTTATTTTTTTTTATTAATATGTATAAGTATATATTATCTTATAATATGTATTATATATTATCTTATAAATATATTATATGTATAATAACTGTTATATAATATAATAGTTATATAATAATAATAATAGTTATTACATAATAATAATAGTTATATAATAATAACTAAGTTGATGTCATCCTTTATAACTATTATAATAATAATACTTTCAGTTATTATTATATAATAATAATAGTTATATATATATATATATGAATCAAGAAGATGAAAGAAGATTAAGACGCGACAGAGAGAGAGGAAGAAGCAATCAATCGCGATCGCGAGGGAGAAAGAGAAGGTGAGAGAGAGCTCGTCGAAGTCAAAGGGTGACTGGATCGTCAAAGTCGAAGGGGATGGAGGTCGAGGTCGAGGTCGACAGCGTATGGTGGTCAAAGTCATGGAGATCGACAAGCGAGTCGACTGGATCGAAGTCGAGGTTTGTTTCAAGACCTTTACTCTTCTTTTTTGCTCTGTGTCCAGATTTAGACACGTGTGTCCAGATTTGGTGGACATGTGTGTCTCCGCCGTGTCCCCTGCAAAAAAATAATTAAATTAAAGGGACACGCCACCCGGCGTGTCCCATTCGTGTCCCCAGCATGTCCCCGGTGTCAGACACTGCCACAGCATGAAATCTACTGTGTCCATGCTTCATAGGTGTTGACCATGGGTATTAGGGAGGATAAGGCCCATCTTCCCCCATTAACTTCAAGCATTTCATATTAAGACCATTCAAATTTCCACAAAAAGATATGTTGCTGCACATCGAGCATGTAATTACACTATTATGAATTTAGCACAAAAATTGAATGTTAAGTACTACCTGCGCAGGACAAAACAGAACACAAATTTTTAAAAGGAAACAAGTGCATACCTCTAAAATTTAGTTTCTGAATGAAAATCCTTACATATACATATATAAGCACAATTTCTATTTTGTTGTGACCAAAACTAGGATAGTACCATTAGGTGTAAAATCACCACAGGTCACACTACTAGCATGACCTTAAAACATATCAGGATAGGCACTTTTGTCAGCATTCCACATCCAAACAATGGAATCCTCCGAACCAGCCAAGACCAAATGTCCTTTTGGATGCCACCTGATCCACTGTGTAGGCAGATTTTTCATACTCAATCTTCGTGCATTAACTATGTGACAAAAAACACTAAGAGTAGTCATAAAATCTCACCTCAATGCCCCCATTATGACCATCAAGCGTACACTTGAGATTCCCAGAATTTATGTCCCAGATTTGAACAAGCCCATCAAAACTTCCAGATGCAAACAACTGTCCATCCGTACTAAAGGCTAAACTAGACACAGATTTTTTATAACCTGCACAGTTTTTGAAAAGCTTCGACTAAAACACAAGGATTAAGGAATCATGGATCGATTTATGCTACAGTGATTGAAGGCAGAGAAAAATTGGACTAAACAGAAATCATGTTAAAACGAAAATCATGAACTTTTTTTTTGGAGCCGTAAAATCATGACATACTGGATTGAAATATGCAGACAGCTAAACAAAATCATTTGCAGTCCAAGATGAGGTTGGACAACTACACATGTAATTAAATGATTAAGGTACCAGGTCGTCAATTATTTGACCGAAACTCAAGATCACCATAATAAGTATGAACCCATAAATTATGTTTTCCCTACACCTAAAAAGTATAAAAGGCTTGTGCATTCTAAATAATTTCCTTTTGATAGGTAAGTTAAGGAGACTCAAATTTATCCTCTTTATTGGGAAGAGAACTACGTCTATTGGGAACCCTAGGGGACATATACTACTTAAATTGATTTTGTGATTAGACAACATGTCACTTAAATTGTAATTGGACAACCATTAACAATAACTTTGATGTGCTAAAAATGGCATTCAGCTAAAATACTTTTTAAGATGTTAACTAGCAGCACTATCTGAAAAGCAACAGAGTAAGCACTTTATTTTTGGTTTTGGCCCTTCAAGAGCATTATTAGTAGGGAAATGGAGCTGTCCATGGGGTAACCATATTTACCCTTTCATTTCTAAGTCAGGTTTAACGAAAATTATCAAGTCAGGTTTAACGAAAATCATCAGAGATGTTGTAACCAGGGATAAAAATCTTTCTCTTCACTTTCTTTTTTTTTTTTTTTTTTTTTTTGGGAAGAAATAAACCATATGGGTTTACATATAGTTTTCTCAAACAATATTGTTTTGAAATGTAATGTCAGCATTTTGAGTTCCAAAAACGAAAATTAAAAATAAGAAACAAAAAATCTATGACATGTAATCTTAGTAGCCTATGACTTGTAGCAGTTGATGTGAATCTAAAATAATGACAAAAGTATAGAATGCCAAACACCATATGACAGGAACTGCATGAATAACTTGAAACAAGGAATCATTCTATACATTTAGGAGTTTATAACTTTCAAAGTAACAAAATGTAGGAAGAAAGAAAAAGAAAAGAGAAAGAGAGATTATTAAGGTAAAAAAATGAAAATAACAAATTTGTCTGTGGATGATTTGTGACAATCTTCCCTAGCAGGCCTTCCAGAAGATGGTCGGTGTGAGCCAAGCGTTTTGATAACTTCCAGATAGCCAATTATGTATCACTGACTAATACCTTGTAGCTCAAAAGCCCAATCTCCTTGACCAATCTTCCAAACAAATCCTTTGTCATCTCCACCCCCTGTTGCCAGTAATGTACCATCTGTTGGGCTGCATACAACCATGTACAGTTCACCTATGCTCAAAAATAGAGAAGAGAAGTTATCTCAAGAAACTCAGTACTACGATGCATTGCAAAGTCAGAGCATAGTTAGTTGTCCATAAGTATTCTAGGATCAAAAGCAACCAAACAGGTGCATGTGGTTCGCGAACACCAATTAATAGAGCACACTGATTTTCCTACCTCAGTATAGTAAGAAATCCCATAGCTGGTAAGTGGAAAATAAAGAACACAATCAACAAAGACACACATGATTATCAACGAGGACAATTACCTTCATATCACAAAAAACCATAACATTGGAATGGTGAGAACTCATTGGACCACCTTAAGAAACTCAAATCAGAAGTAGATGAATTACTCTAATCAATATTACAAGAATCATACAACATACACTACGGATGGGAAATTCTAGTTTCTATTTCTCTCATGACTATGGAACAAAAATATAAAAAAGATACTTATATATGTGCCTGCATTTTGTAAAACATTTGAAAACACAACACTCACTTATGAACAGCCACTTAACATCCACTATTACACTTTCTACAGTGAAGCACCCATTGGAACTGTCAAAGAGAACACCTATACCCCACGTGTATCATGTTATCAAATTCCACCAACACACCTTGTATGACACCAATAAATATTAATAAAAACCCAACCAAACACCATACTACAGCACTCACACCATTCCCCAATCAATACAAATATGAGCATGGATTAAAATAAATCAAGTGAACAAGGAAGTAAAATGGTGAAATGCATACCCAAGACAATGATTCCACTCGAAACTCAAATGGTGTGACGAATCGCAATTCTTTAATCCACCCGAAACATTCAGGTTTGCTATAATCGATCAGCAAAATACTTCAAATCTCCATCAATACATTTATTCCTTAGTAGAACAGATCAAGCCTCTGCATAAAAATAAATAATAAATAAATAAATAAAAAACCTAAATCTAGAACAAAAATCAAAACACATTTACTCATTTCACAGAAATCAAGATTCTACAGCATCAAAAAATAAAATAAAATAAAAACCCTAGATCTAGAGTGAAATGGGGAATTAGAGAGAGAGAGAGAGAGAGAGAGAGAGAGAGAGAGAGAGAGACCTGAATCAAAATCGATAGGAGGCGAGACGGTGTACCGACCATGGCAATAAGACGGTGAGCCACAGTGAGGGACGGTGATTACCGTCGATGAGAGGGGCGACGGTCAACTGTTAGTCAATGGGAGGAAGAACGATTGGCTATTTGAGAGGGAGAGCAAACGATGGTCTGTTTGTCGTCTGGTTTGTTCTTTGATTTGTGACATAAAATATATATATATATAGTGAGACTTAAGTGACATAAAAAAATAATGGGATATTTTTTTTAAGATGCTTGATATTAAGATTTTATAGCATAAAGGACATTAAATATTTTCATGATGTCTAAGGTTCTTTAATATCGATCCAAAGAAATTTCAGTCCCAAAAAAATTCTCTCCAAAGAAAATTGAAATTCTCTCCAGAGAAATTCTCTGGATTCAAACCAGAGAAAATTGTAGAGAGAAAATTTGTGTAACTATTCAGGAAAATTCTCTCACTGCACAAATTTCTCTGGCTCTTTTTTAATTTTTGCATGCCATTTATAGTGCAAAATGCCAAAACTCATCATCTCTTATCTTTTTAATCATTGACATCTATAAAATACATCAAACGTTTGATAGCAATTGCAAAATTTAACAACTTCAATGACATCTCCATTGAAGTACCAAACTGCTATAACATAATTATGACAGTTCAAAACAACAATTCTATTCAATCCAATGCATCAAAATCCAAAATAACTATTGTCCTGTATAGTTTAAATACAAAAAAGTCTTCTACTTTGATTAATACTTTTGAAGCACTGAATTATTAGTTAGTCCAGGCATCAACTATAAGTCTTTTCATAGTGCTTAATGATTGCAGTAGTATACTTTCTAGAATAGAATATTTGTAAGAGTTTAGAGAACTAAAAGAAATGCACTTTGGAAGTCTGAGAAGTCTCTACACATAAATGGCAATAAATGGTCACCTTCCAACCACATATATATATATATATATATCAATCTACTTTCTATAATAGTGAGTGTATGTTTCCAAACGAGAGAATTTTTTGTCCAAATCAGAGAAATTCAATCAAAAATTCAATTCACACCAGAGAAAATTCGACTTCACAGAGAAAATCTTATCAGAATTTCTCTAGACTCACTTCAATTCAGAGAAATTCTCTCAGTCCAAAGAAATTCACTTCAATCCCAGAGAAATTTCACAAAAACCCCAGAGAAAATTTCTCTGGATTTTTGTAGAACTTTTTAGTTTATAAATTTGTGGGTCATTTGATCAATGGTGAATATTGTAGTGGATAATTCCAGTCTTGTTCAGATTTGATTTTTGGCTTGTTTTAACTTATTAATAGTTGTTGGAATAAATTTATGTGATGATTGATTTTTTGAAGATGTATTCGGGAATTTCTCTAGATTTCATAAAATAATGTGTCTTTACGATCTAGAGCAAAATAGGTTAAAATGAACCCAACGAAATTTAAATTTTTTCTAGCTTATAAATGAACCTAGAGAAATTTGAATTTGAACCCAGAGAAAATCGGTCAAAATGAACCTAGAAAAATTTGAATTTTCTCTGGTTGAACCTAGAGAAATTCTTTGGAAAGTCTAGAATTTCTCTAGAGAGAATTTCTCTCAAATTTCCAAAAGCAGTTTTACCTCAAACACAAAAATTCAACAACAAAAATTCAAAAATTCTCTGGAGATAGTTTCTTGAACTTTGCAACGAGTTATGGAAATCCAAACAGAGTCATAGCATCTTCTTTGGCGATTTCAGCGAAGCACGATTCGGAGATTCTCGAAGATGCAGAGAATACGTGGTCGCAGAGGATTCTCTCCCCGTAGAAGACCGTCTTCACGACGATCTTCATGGCGTGGAGCCAGCTTTTGATCTTAACCTCGATCAACTCCCAATCCTATTTCTGAAGCTATACGAGCCTGTGTTGCCTGTGTCGGTATACGAGTCTCTGAACACATACATCTTCTTCAAGGGGCCTGTAGGTGGTTGTAGTTGTGGTTGAAAGGTAACAGCAGAGAAGAGGAGGAGTGACAAAGAGTCAAATTTATTTGATATATGTTTAGAGACCTTAAACATCAAAAAAAAAATTTTGTGGATCTCTTCTATTACTAAAAATGGAAGAGAGACTTTAGACTAATTTTTCCAGAAATAAATATAATCACATGTTAGTTAAAATGTGTGATTAAAAAATATATATAATCATACTTAATTAAAAAGTGACATAAAAATTAAATATTATTACACTCAATTAAATTAAGTGTGATTAAAATATCAATTTAATTTTTTTTATTTCACTTTTAATAAAAGTGAGATTTTTTCTTTTGTTCAATCTGAATTCTTTTCCTGTAAGAAAAATGAAATAACGAGGGTTGAGCACAATTACCTAGTAGAAATCTCATAGTTCTAAAACAATAACCATCCTATAGATAGAAATGATCATACATGCAGGGTGATACCATATATTAAAGTGATGTTTTGTATGTTCAAAATATTATACGTAGAGTATCTTTTTCTTAAAATTTCATTTGAACATTTGAGAAAACTTCCTGCCATAAATGTTGTCTCTCATCATTAAGAAGCCATAAATTCTTGTAAATCAAAGTATAAAACACAGCGGATAAAAAATTTCAAATCATACCTTTTAGCAGAGCCTGAAGCGAAGAATCTTGTGGGTAAATTACGTGCTTCCAGAATGTGAACAACGAACCCAGCAGTGGAGTGATACTACAATATGAGTATCATCCACACAAGTCACAGTGCAAAATGGCTTGATTGTTGTTTAATGGGAGAGAGTCAGTATGGGAAAAATATATGTTGTTTCCTTATTCCCATATCCCATATATCATATCAGATATATAGGATAAACATATTAGTTGATATGATAGTTATAGATATCCTGAGTGGTTATCCAAATAAGTTTTGAATTCAAATTCAAACTTACATGGATAAGGTTCAAAAGGTTCAAAGGGTCATGCCACGTGGGCGCCCAATTTCTAACATCTCCCACTCGCACATGAGTTGGCATGACACTGCCACATCTCTATCTCAATCTCCCCAAAAAAGAACAATCTCATACTAGCCAATGCACCGTGCGACTGCTGCGAACAGCTGCATGTGGGAGCTCTATACTAGAAACTCAAAATGAGCCAGCATAGAGACATCAACCCAAAAAGAATAGAAATAGTGTCTCATATACCCCAGACCCATCTAATTACACTGGTCCAAAAAACATCTCTAATCCCTCAAAAGAGCATGTTTGACCCTCTCAATTCTTGCAATATATTCACACTCAATCCACCTCTTATACAAAGCGATGTGAGTTACTGGCAATAAATATACAACAGTGGTATAATACTAAATGATCTTCCCTTTGCCCTCATGCCATTTAGTTTAGGATTGACCGCTTTCCCAGTGATGTCCCTTAAGGCCAAATCATACATGACCGCAGGCAACATACCAAAGTAGCAGAACATCAGCCCCTTACCTTATGACATAGTCAAAAGTCACAAAAGGGTACATAATTGAAAGTCATATCAATAATGACACGTAAGACTCACACGGTGAGAAAATAGGGATCCATTCTCTCACCTCATTACTCGGTCACCAAGCACATATAGTATGAATACATGCTACGGTGGAGTAACTCTTGCAAAAGAGTGACGTCATACTCGATACACCATACAGATATTAGTCTAGTCGCTTTCTAGCGCCTAACCCGAATTCTCTATTTGCTCGCTTTCCAAGCACCAAATGAGATCTTGTATCTGGCTAATCATAACAGGCACAACATGGAAAGTGGGTACTAACATCCCTGTTTGGTCCTTAACATGACCTCATCTTGGTTGTAACCAAGGCGACATACATAGTGGATAATTTAAGCCTCTCATGGCTCCAAATAAAAATAAACCACTAGTCTCATCCTTGCTCGCTCCCAAGTACCAAGGGCGATTGCTCGTATGTGTGAGTCAATCTTGCCTGCTGACATCATCATCTGCTAATCATTATGACACAAACCATAATAGTGTCAACATCTCATCATCTCATAACAAATAAGTGATCAATTTTATAAAAAAAAAATATGACCACATATTGCGCAATTCTAGATTCCAAACATAAGCCTTATCAGCACCTCTTGCGATAAGTATATACAACGGAATCCACCATGTGCGCCTTACATGAAGTGATTCAAGATCACTACCTCTTGCGCAATAACCTCTCTAAAGATATTTTGGTAACCAATTTGCGTTCATTCTGGATGCGCCCAACTAGCGCAGATGCGCCCAACTAACGCATTGAATCTTACAAGGGGCAAATTTAATATACTACTAGTAAAGCATTCTATCCACAGTCTAATGAGAAAAGTCAATGTTTAAACAGCTCAGTTGACCATTTACCAAAGATAACACCTATCATGCCGAATACGCCCACATAGCGTACTTCAGGCTCCCACAACAACAAAAAATCAAGGAATATAGGTCATTTGTTTCTCCCAAAGACAATCCGAGGATTCACTCAATAGCTAAGGCTCTGACTTTTACCGATAGGTAAGTCAATGGGTTTGCAATTTTGCATCTAGAATCATTCTAGGATATTCCTTATGTAAGTCATCAAAGACAAACCGAGAATTCTCCCAAAACAATTCCTAAGGATCGTACATCCGAGCATATAAATTACATCACCCATGTCCATCATATCTAAAACAGAGGACTGCCCACCCTAGGTGGCGACAACCTTATAAATTCCCTGCTCATAATGACTAAGTAAGGAAAAACTTCTTTTTGGACCATTGATCATGCCTTAGTGGTCTTCATCGATCATCGTTGGCCTATCATGGCTTGAAGAAATCTAAGAACCACTATTTGGATAACTGTTTTAGGCTATAAAAGATTTATTGGAACTAGCAACCTTTCTGCACTCTTAACTTTTCACCATAAAAGCAGAAGGTAAATCCCTATGAATCTACTTATCCAATTCTCCAACGAGAAGTTGGGTCACAATGTCCACAAATCAATGTTCCGAACTTATGTCAATCATAGCCTAAGTCAAAATAACCTCACTCCCCAGGAGGAAGTCTTCTCATGGTCTACACTTTTCTTAATGGTGCGACTTTTCGGTATCTAGCGAGCCTCATGCCTCAACAATGACTATCCAAATTGCGCATAACTTTAGAACATTTTCGCATCATAATGGAAAGTCAACCAAATTATAGAAATGGTTAATCCTCAAAGACTTTGTCTTAAACTGTGCAACGTTGATCCACTTTCTAAAAAATAGGGGACTACAGCCTTGGGCATTATCCTAGGGTCTTTATTATCTTACGAAGCAATCATGAATGTTTCCCTCTCAATCACCCAGTGATGACGTGGAAAATTTTC
Source organism: Camellia oleifera (assembly GCA_022316695.1). NCBI lineage: Eukaryota > Viridiplantae > Streptophyta > Magnoliopsida > Ericales > Theaceae > Camellia > Camellia oleifera. The sequence goes on along the minus strand of CM039306.1, from coordinate 183,704,842 downwards.
ACATTCACTACAACGCAACAAAGAATATAGAGTATTCTTCTCTATTGGAGTAATCCACTAGTAGGCACATCGCTCCCATTGTCCCTAGGATATTGGAAATTTCTCTCCATTCTCAACTAGGCTACATAAAGCGCTATGCTTAGAATTCTCTATCTTATAGAGTTCCAAAACTCTATTCACGTCACCTTTACTAAGAAAACTTTATGTGACTTGGTTATACTACCACAAAGCTGCTTACTTATATGCACATGACCTGGAGGGTTTACATGATAGCATACAATAATGCGCCACATAACCCTATGTGTTTACAAGACAGCATACAATAATGCACTATAGAACCCTAAGTCTTAACTTCGCAAACTTACGAGAAGTAAAATAAAGATAAGCTGCTTAACGGTTACAGATCGCCCATAGATGGCTCTCCGCTAACCCATTACTCAAATGGAGTGTAAAATCTGATATGGAGGGCACTTAGTTAGGGATATAGGCAACAAACTAGTGCAATTCCCAATTGGGAAACATTTTGCGCCATCATCCACCTAACATTAACAATACTTAATTCCTTATCTCCGCTACACTTTTGTGTTGCTGAGTACTAGGAATAATCAATTTTCTAAGCATCCATTTCTCTTCACAGAGCTTTCTAAAAAAAATAACTCAAATAGATTCTCGCCACCTTGATCAAAACTAAAAGCACAAAAGCTCTTATCTAATTGAGATCGACCTCACATGTGCAATGTCAAAAATCATCTCAAAACTTTTAACTTATGGGAGATCAAATAATCTTGACTCAGATGCGTATCGTAATCTATAAATGTGTTGAGATTGAGGCTTAACTATCATACCCTTACACATATCTAGTCACAAATATCATAGTGGACTAAATGCGTCAATACAAATGACCTTATATGGCTTTCCTACTTACTTGTGCGCAACCATTGCGAACAAAGTTATACATTCACATGAGAGCATGATGTCACAAGCGAGTGGGCCCTAGAGGGCCTACTCAAACCATCCTGTCATTATCTCATTAATGTGATTAAGTATAATAAGCCACCGATTCATGACCAATGTTAATCATCTTAATGTATGAGTTCCCAAAGACAAGTTTTAAAGGTTTAGGCCCAACTAGGTAATGACTCACAACTAATTCATATTCATTAGATCATAAAAGGATGTCATGGAGATATCAAGTGCGCCTAAGTTGCAAATTTAACTAGCAAGTGCTAATCCCCTGCACCTTCAAGTCAATTTTATTCTCCATACACTTTACTGCATCTAGTTGAAAAATGACGATGCTCTTCTTGCCATCTCTGTTTTTCGCTTCATAGTTACTTGCAATTAATTCTACTATCCACAAGAATGAGAGAATAAGCTATCAATCTATGACAGCTCCCGAAGTAACTTAAGCCCGAATTAGGCTAAAGAGTCTTATTCAACACAATGCTTTCACGAGCCATGCGTCAAATTCTTAGAGTCATAACAACCTTGTCGGCCTTGACTTTTTCATTACTATGCTGCAACGTTTGCGCTTAGTGGTAAACGTTATTCAAAAACATTAACCTAGCTAAGGAACCATACAAAGAAGTATCTCCTCATGTCTCACACTCAAGTGTGGAAACAGTAAGTGTCCAGACTTAGACAAGTTGGCAATGCTAATAGATTTTGCAGCCACTTGGTGCTAATCTCTTCACTTAGTGTTAATAGATTCTTCTGCTACTAAGCGCTAATCTTTTAACTTCAAGTGATACTTTAATGCACACTATTATAGTGCATAAAATTTTGCTCCATCCACTCCCTACAGTTGGATAGAAAGCAAAACACTGCTCATACTGGCTAATCATCTTACACTTAATGACTAATTCATTTAAGCTCGCATTTCTTGGATGACGTGACTCTTGAATGTTACTTCATCCAATGATGCAACATCATTACAAGTCAAATTACAAAGTCAATCTGCGCAACTCAATAGTCAAGATCATATACAGATCTATTGACGGCTTACTAATTTTATAACTCCAAAACTCGCCAACCAAAACTACGTAGCGTGCCGCTAACCATAGCGCACACATTAGTTTTTATTGTGCCAAACAAGGCCAACAAAACCACGGCAACTTTGAGTCATGTTTCCTTTGGCTCAATTAAGGTCTAACCTAAAGTCTCTGAGACTTTTGCTCATCTAAAGAATAGGATTACATTGTTCACATTTGAACATCTCTACTAAGTCTAGGTCAACCAAATTAACTTCCATAAGCTAAGTCAATTTAGAAGGAAATTCGCATTGGGATTAATTTTGATTAGCATAATATAATTTTACCGCAAAAATCTAAATTAAATAGTGACAATATTACACAAGTCGCAAGATCGAAAATCCACCATGCTCGTAATCATCTCTTGCACCACAGGTGACAATTATCCAAAATTTAATTTAATTCATGCGCAAAATATTAGTTTTGGAAGTAAATCTACAAAGATTTCTCTCAACCGAATAACCTCCCACTAATTATGGCATGTCTAAAAGCATGATAAAATATTCTAATTCCATACAATAGCATCATAATGTAGATTCACAACCAACTCATGCTATGTTACAATTAATAATGGAATTTAAACAAATAACAAAAATGATCATGCTATTCGAATCACAACATATTAGAAATTCTAGGCAAAAAACAACAATATGTTGTATTTAATATTCAGATTATGCCATAATAGAAAGTATATTGCTTCTGAAATTTTTTGGAATTTTCTAGTATTTTCTGGAATTTTAAATAATTAATAAACACACATGAAATCATAAATAAATATTCCAGAATCTGGGAAAATACAACAACCATACCAGTAAATAGTAAACCATAACAGTAGTCTACAATAAAAAATTCAGCCCCATAAACTTAATCATGCAACACTAGATGCATTTTAAAGCAGAAATAATGAATTATTATTTCAGGAAATATATTTTTTATTTTCATAAAATTTTGAAAATGTTATAGAAGATAGAAAATTTAATTCTGAGTCTAACAGTACCAACCACGCTTAAAACAAAGCTATAACGAATTACTTATGACCATTTAACGCAATTCTAGATTTTAAAAAAAAAAAAAAAAACAGACCCTTACACCCAGCCATCAAACCAGCCAAGCCGGCGCGGAAAACGGCACGGCTCGGCTTGGCGAGCAGCTCAACGCACAACTTACTCGTGGTAGCGCACGTGGCGTGGTTTGAAGCGGCGCGGCTAACGTGCGCGTGGAAGGGCGCAAGTCGCGCGCATGGACGACGCGACAGCGTCCAGGTTTCAAATCAGGTTCAGTGTTGGGAGACTGCTGTTTGTTTTAGTTGTGGTCAGCAGGGCCATGTGAGACGTTTTTGCCATTTACGTGTAGATCCTTCGGGTGTTTCAAAACCTAGTCGGACCTTGTCCCATCAGTCCAGTCAGGGACGTTATCGGTATCAGACTCGAAGAGGCCAGGCTTTGGAAGCTACGCGAGGGTCGACTTTTAAACTAGCGTGGTTATATCACCCTTGAAAGGGACTTTTGTTTTAGAGATCTATGCTATAAATTGTGAAAAACTTTTATGATTGATCGGTGTGCTGTAGGATGCTAAGGCAGCATGGTTATGTGTTGTGTATGTATTGTTATTGGTTACCCTCACGTGTTGGGGCGTGCCTATGAAACTTGAATTCTTTGTTATGTATGTGTAACGAAATGTGTGAATGGGATTGGTGATCTTAGTACTCTTGTATATCAACTGTTTAATTTTGTGATGGTTTATGATGGCCTTTGATTCTTGTCTAGTTTAGAAATTGTTGGTGGGGACTTAGAAATCTGTGGAATTATTGTGATTAGCGTAGTGCTGGAATGAGGGTCAAGACTTACTTTAAAGTTTTATCGTGTTAAGATTCAGGAGATGTGAGGCCTTAGAATTTTGTGAAGATTGGTGGGAGTGATGTGGGAATGTCTATGGGGGTGTGAGATCCATATTTTAGCATAGTGAGGATGGCACTAGTGTGTGTCGTTTAGTGTCTTGAATTGTTGATTTGTGAGTTCATGGTGGTCTTATCGACGGTGAATAGGGTCAGCATTGTGCCATGGTCAGTTATGAGTTGGAGATGTTATTAGATTTTGGGTAAAGTTTTGAGTTTGAAAGGAATTTCATGGGTAGATGCTTGAAATGTTACTGGAGTGATGAATGGCTTGTGTTCTTAGGTAATGAGTGTATTATCGGTAAGAATTGTCTTGGGTGACCGGGATCGTGTAATTGCCATTGACCTATTCGGTCTTGTGTTGAATATAAGAGTGTGTTGGCCATCTAGGCGTGTGAATAGAATTCCTTTGGGAATGGTATGTAAGTGTTTGAAGACCGGGAGCAGAAACTCTCGGGCGATTAATTAAGTTGAGTGGTATCAAGGTGAGTCACAAATAGTCACTTTAGAATAGTTTAGATGTGGGTTGTAAAGTTGAGCCTTTGGAAAATTAGTACGATTTAGATAGAAGGCGGCGTGGTGTCGTGGGTTGTGCCTCGGGCGTTGGACCTTGCGTCTGTATATGGGTATTGGTGTGCGCATCTCTGTGTAAGTTTTGAAGCCCGTGAATCAGGGTAGAATGTTAGCTTCTTGATTGGCAATACTCATAGACCTCCGGGTGTCGTTGATTCTTTTGGTTAATGTTTGTGTTGGTGTGGAACTTTTGGAGTTTGGAAAGTATGTGTGTTGTATTATTTCTTTTAACACCGTGATTAATTCTATTTGATGTGGTTATGGAAATGTGATGTTCTCATTGTGAAAAACACTGTAAGTGTGTTGGATGTGATTGGGTGATGGTGGGATTCACCGGGTGTGGTTGAGAAAAAAATAAATTGATAAGTGATTGTTGATTTTGAAGACTCTCATGGCATTTTTATTTCAACAAAAACTCGTGGGGTGAGATTTTAAGGTTTGTTTTGAGAAGCTAATTGCAAAATAAATTGGTTTTACCTGAAAAAATTTTAACACGCGTCTTTTGTTGGAAAATGGTATGAATTTAAGTGATTTTTTTTAAATGCATGAATAAAGAAAAGAGTTTTCATTCAAGAGGATGTAAACAAATTTCGTTGAAACTAGTTTATGTGGTCTTTCATTACCTTGTATGGATGATAAGTGGCATAGTAAAAATGTTACTGGTCGAGCAGGAATGGTTTGATTGTGATAATTTGTGTTTTTGGCACGATACTTGTATTTGTTATTTACCATTGTGGAAAATGTGTGTTATGTTGGTTGTGGCATCACCTATGTGGTGACGGGCGTTATTGGGTGATAGTAGAGGCTCACTGATTGCTATGTGGGAATGAAATTGTACTTTGGCTTGTGGCTGGTGTAAAAATTTGAACCTCTCTAAGAAAATGTTTATTATGTAAAGCAAAGATTTTTACCAAGAACTGAGAAAAATGATGAAATTTCTTTTGGATTTGAGATGTTAATTGTTGTACCTTTGTGGTTGAGTTGGCGTAACCACTTTGATTGTGTTGTTAAATCTTGAATTTTGTACGTTCGGTTATATGGGTTAATGGGTGTCGTAAGAACTTGTCAGACCGGAGTCTTGTTGTGAGCCAATTTTTGTTGTAACTTTTTCCTTAAAATCAGGTAATCAAGGATCTTGTAGTGAAAGTCTTGTCCCCTTCTCGTTGGAGTATTAAGCATTGGGAGAGTCTTTGGGCTTGTGGTGGTGGATAGCCTGAGTGTGTGCGTGGTTGCCATGGTTGTTGTTGTTCTTGTCTCGTAGACCCAGTGAGTGGTGTGAATCGAGGGGAAGTCGGTGACCCTTTCCTTGTGTTCTTGAATAATTCAGTATCCTTGGTGTTCCTAGAGTCGGGGTAATCTTCCAAATTCGGTTGTAACCGGCAATTGGTGTGGTGTTTTTCTTGGTTCGTTGGGAGGTCTTCTTTGGTACCATGTTCCCTTCTTGAAGTGTTGGTTTTATCTCAGCATTGTTAAATTTCGGGGATGAAATTTCCTAAGGTGGGGAGGTTGTAGCATTTGTGTCCTTTAAAACTTTTGGGAAATGTATTTGAATCCTTTATTTTGTTTTGGGAATCTTTGGTGTTATTGAATGTTGGTTTTGGAGGAGTATAATCCGATTTAATCTTATTGGGTTTGGTTGTTCGTGTTTGTTCTGGTCTAAAGTTCCTTGGAAACTTAGAAAGTTTGCCTTGGGGTCAACACTAGCCTTCCTAAGGGTCGACCTTTGCATGTTGTAATGTTTCTGGAAGTGTCACTGGAATAAAGGGTCGACACCATCCTTGGTGGTGTCGACACCCGCCTCTTGTTGCTGTCCACAAGGGTAGACACCAGTCTGGGATAGGGTCGACCCTCATGTGTTGCAGAATCTATGTATGTTGGTGGCTGGAAAATTAGGGTTGACACTAGCCTTGGTGGTGTCGACACCTGCTTGTTTTTTTCAGATTTTTGGCCTGGTTTGCGCCCTACCTTTGGGGGGGGGGTTTGGGCCTATTATTTTATTGACCTTGGAGCTACTTCTCTACAACTATAAATAGGTCCCAAACATAATTTCATTTCACTTTTCTCCTCTTTTCTCTCTTTCAAATCGTGAGCTCACCTCTCTCTCTCTAAAATCAAGTTTTTGGCACTAAGATCTCTAGATCTACTCACCTAGAGTGATTGTTTCACCATGGTCCTTTGAGAAAAAGTGTAGATCTCGACGAGGGCTTCCTCTTGGTCCGATTGGTTCGTGGTTTCATCGCCATTGACTTTTGGGTCGTCATCTCTTAGCTTCAAGAGGTAAGGATTTCTTTGATTCTGTTCAATGCCTCTACTATAGATAGATATGTGGTATGTTTTTATTGCATAAAAACCTCGTGGTATGGATTCATTTTCGAAAATCATGTAAGAGGGTACAAGATATGGGTGTAGAGATTCAAATTTCATGAGGTCGGGGATGTTAGGGTTAAATTGGGGTGTGATTTAATATATTCATGAGTAGAGAGTCAAAGCCCTAAATTTTGAAGTAATGTCTAATGGATAAAAAGGGATGGAATTTGTGAAATAATTATGTTATGAACTTATGAAATGAGGTTAATGTGTTGGAATTTGATTTAAGGTTTAATTGGATCTTACGATTTGGGTATTATTTTGGTGTTGGATTGATTACGTTTTAATACAATAAATTAATAAATTTGTTAATTGTAAAAGGGGATATGACCATGAAATTAGATTAGAAATGAATTACATCACCATTAAATAAAAATGATGTGAATTATAACTTGCCGCCGTGATAGAAATCTCCTATTTAAAATGATGGAAAGTGAATTGGTCATATTTTTGTGAAATGAAGTAAAATTGGATTTAAGGCATAAGGTGGAGAATATTATTGCAGAAGAAAAAGGTAATTGGTTTTGTAATGGAAGGAAGGAAACATTAACATAATATGAGTCCCGGAGACTTACTTGAGTTTGGATCACTAATGCTTTACTTCTTTGTTGTTGATTGTTGGACTTAAAACCTCATGAGAATTGAATTGCAAAAACACATGCGTTAAAAACAAACACATATAGGTTTTGTCCTTGGTCATCGGTGGAGGATGACATTGTTGTGTGGAATGGTTACAGTATATGTTTTACGCTTGAGTTGGTTGCATTCTGTTGTGGTTGCGTGCATGCATTGCATTTGTTGGTTGTACCTTGTCATGTTGTGATGATCGAAAGGGGTGTAATGCGCTGAGAATCAGAGGTACCATTACCTTCCAGCTAGCGCCTGGAGAATTGGCTTGTGCTAAGAATCAGAGGTACCATTCCCTTCCAGCTAGCGCCTGGTAAAATGGAACAGAGGTACCATTCCCTTCCAGCTGGTGTCTAGTAAATTGGCATGTTGTTGTTGAGAGGTGAAACCATTGGCTTACTGTGCTTGAGGCAAGTAGAGTGGAGAATTGTTGTTATTGTTGTCTTACTTGGTTATGTGTATTATGTGTTGTGATGATCATGATTCGGCGAGAAGGAATTGCCTTATATGTAGTGTAGATGTGTTTGTGTATGTTTGGACGTGTTGAGAGTGGTTAAGGGAGTTGCCTACCAACAATGAATTCTTGATAATATCTCTTTAACTTGAATGTAAGTTGAGATGCAACAAATGTGTGGAGCCAGACTTGGGTTTCTATTCTGAATTTGATAAATATATGAGGGCATTGGTTTTGGTGAACGTGTTTTCAAAAATATAAAGTGGGTATTATGGGTTTTTTTTACAAATGAAAACATGGAAATGGGTAAGAGTTGTTCATTGGGAAAGAGGGTAGTAAAAGTGGAGATTGATGTTATTAAATAACTGAATGATTTTAAGAATAGTACATATATATATATACTTTGGTTATAAAATGTCACATTATTTATATGGTATGAGATTAGCATTCATGATCATAACTATCTGAAAGTTGTTATTGTTGAGGATCATGTTGAGATCCCTACTGGACTATATGTTCATTCCCCGTTGTTGAATCTTTTTCAGGTGATAATCAGGATGTGCTACAAGATTTTGGATCTTCTTTATTGTTGGCCACGGGGCCTCTTTATGTGTAGGCGAAATGCCATTGATGTAAAAGGGTTACACCCTTCTTTTGATTTTTTTTTAATGATGTAAGCCTACGGGCAACTTCTTTAATTGTATATTCATGTTGCATTCATTTTTATCCGACTGGGAGAATTCTGTATATATATATTCCTTGAGAATATTATGAGCTTCTGTATGCTAACTCTGAAATTGAATGTATAATAAAGGCTTGGTAATAGTAATCCGAGTAATAAAAAGTGGGACGTGACACCACATAGGCGCCCAATTTCTAACAATTCTCTTTGAAAATAAGTACACTTAAGAAAGAACATCATCTTAAATTTATTAACCCGCTTCCAAATTATTCCTCATTTCATTTCTATTTTAATATTCCTCCTTTCATTTCCGTTTTTCCCTTATACTATTTCCAATTACTACAACTACATAACACTAAAATCCAAATTTCCTTTATATTCAAAAAACGATCTTCATACTCCCACTTGTCTAATGATTACATCACATTAACGTTTACATTATCAATTAGAGTTCAAACATAACACAAAAATAACAAATCCTTTTTAATTCAATTTCTCAATTATTTACAAAACAAAACTCGTAATCTTCCCATATAGTCACAAGCAATCTAGTGAGTTCATCATCATCAACCTCTAATCCAATTACTATTTCATTTTTCATTCTTTCAAATAATGTCATATCCAACACTAGATCCATTAACAAGTCATCTCCATGAGTCACACCCTTTACCGGTCATAAGCTGGAAGGAACATGGAACCTCATGCTTTACCGGTCACAAGCCAAAAGGAACGCGGAACCTCAACATACCACACGTTTTACCGGGTGCTACTCCGGAAGGAAGGCGAAACCTATTTCAAGCACCATGCTATGCCGGTTCAAAATAAGGCGGGAAACAAACCCCAAGGTAACATCACAATCCATCATTATAATTAGTGGGCAATGCCAACACATTTTCCATTATTCCCGTAACACATTCGTTCCATTATTCCCGTAACACACTACAACAAATTTGGGATTTAAAGACGAAACAAATTTGTCCCAAAATGTATATATTTCGTCACCCAAACTAATTACGACGAAAATTTTTCGTCACTCGTTTTGTTGCCAAAGCCTCGTCGCTAAAGGGTCTTAGAGACGAAAAAACAATTTTGTCATTAAAGGAGGAAATTAGAGACAAAAGTAATTTGTCATAAATATAAGAAATAGAGACGAAATAATTTTGTCACGTTTAATATAAACGAAGACGAAAATTTTTTGTCAAAGAAGCTACCAATAGAGACAAAAACAAATTCATCATTAAAAATGATAAATTTGTGACGAATTTTTTTGTCTCCAATACACTGTGTTGGGAACATACATGTAAGTAATTAGCGACAAAATATTTTGTCATTAAAGGAAGAAATTAGAGACAAAAGTATTTTGTCATAAATATAAGAAATAGAGACGAAATAATTTTGTCACGTTTAATATAAACGAAGACAAAAAAATTTTGTCAAAGAAGCTACCAATAGAGACAAAAACAAATTCATCATTAAAAATGATAAATTTGTGACGAATTTTTTTGTCTCCAATACACTGTGTTGGGAACATACTTGTAAGTAATTAGCGACAAAATATTTTGTCATTAAAGGAAGAAATTAGAGACAAAAGTATTTTGTCATAAATATAAGAAATAGAGACGAAATAATTTTGTCACGTTTAATATAAACGAAGACGAAAATTTTTTGTCAAAGAAGCCACCAATAGAGACAAAAACAAATTCATCATTAAAAATGATGAAATAATGTCAAAAAAAATTCGTCACACATTGAGGGTAATAGTGACAAAATGTGACAATATTTTTTGTCATGACAAATTCATTTAGCGACGAAATAAAGAATTCATGACAAAATTAATCATCCACCAAAGCCAAATAAGAGAAAAAAAACCTTCTTTAGGGATGAAAAATTTTGTCAATAATTCCATAATATTTTTTTCCACATTATATACCTATTTTATCAAAATCTAAATTCTAGTTCAACAAATATAACCCTGTTCATGTTGAAACCTGTTGAATATAACAATTCCATCACAACTTAACATAACCTGTTATCAACACATTTACGAATTAACAAAATGAAAATCTCCATTCATCATTACAAATAACTTCATCCTAATACAATAAAATAGTGAAATATCCATGAAATATCCACAAAATATCCAAAAGCTATAACTTGTTCAATTCCACCAAACATCCAACAATAACTAGTGCAACTCCACAAAGTATGTCTATCCTTATCAAACAAAAATGAACATTCAAGCAAATTATATCATTGTTGCACGTCAAAAATGCCACCCCAATCCAATCTGCAAAAAAATAAATTAAAAGGTTTAGTAATTAATCAATTATACAAAAGATTAAAAACATTAGTAACTCATCAATTTACAATTAGATCAATTATACAATTTATCCCTCTAACAGACTTTTTTCGAGATTATGAGAACAAAAAATTAATTTTAAGGCTAATTGACAAACGATGCATCCCATTAATGTGCCGTAAGTTCATACAACTTATATTGGTCCCTCCTAAGGTGTTTCTATTGGTTCCTGTACAAATCTATAGTTGTGTGATAATTTAGCATTTCGACGGCCTTTTTTGAAGCTTTAAGTATAGAGAAAAAAATTATTTTTTAGACTAATTCACAATTTATACATCCCGTGCACCTGTACAAATTAGATGTCATATGCATGTTTCCATTACTTCCTAATTCTTCAAACATATATTCTTTTATAAAATTTGTTATATTAAACTTAATATACTTTACCAAGAAGTATGTCCATTTGTGGATGAGTCCCCTCCACTTCCAAAGTGTCCAGTGAATCCTTTGGTCCTCAAAAAGTTAACAACATCAGCCATTATCTCCCCTTGCTTCTTCTTACCCTCTTCAAGATCTTCTATTTTATTGTTCTGCATTTGTATTTGTTCCTTCTGTGTCTCTATTTGCATCTCAAGGCGTTTCACATAATCATTTGTTTCAGCATACATGGTAGTGGTCCTCTTAATAGAGGATGAAGGTCTCATCCCAAGTCCCTTCACATAGCCAGACCTTGGCTTTAGGACTTTGATTGACAGCTCTTCTGCAGTCAAAGGGGTTGATCCCGGCTGTGAGAGGTGATCAGCCTGTGTCTGTATCATATTTTCCTATCAAATATAAAAAAATTAAATAATTATTAGAAAATTAAATAAGATCATAACAAATAGTATTCTAAAATTTTGTTAATAAAAATTGCAATATATACTTACATAATTACACTGAGCCTGAGATGAGATCCACTCATGTATTTTCTCATTATAGTGAGTTTCCTTGTACAACTCTGCTAGATCAGGTAGCATCTTCTTTTCTCGTGCCTAATTCGATAGGCCAAATATTCAATAAATAAAGCTAAGAATCTAATATAATTCTGAAAGTGCAAGGATACGTACCAGTTTTTCTACTCTAACAGGGATTGACCTAGAACCACATCTATGTTTTGTATACATCCTTTCTCTGTTCGCGATGTTGGCCTTTGATTGTTCCTATAAGGAAGAATGACCAATATAACAATGAAATGTATCATTAGTAAGACAAATATGTTGGCTTTTGATTGTTCTTGTAAGGAATAATGAACCAATATAACAATGAAATGTATCACTAGTAAAACAAATTTAATGCTTGATAATAAAGAAATTGCATTTTTCCTCTCTATCATGGAATTTCACAGTAAATTGATTGTGTTCTTTCTAGTTTTTTTAAAATCTCTCCCTATTCTAATCAAATTCTTTCTTCGCTGATATAATAAAAAAGATGAAAATGTTACCAGAAATTCTTTAGTGTTCCACCTTTTATCAATAAGATCTATCCACTTGGTAGGATCAACATTCTTCGGTGGGTGGTTTCTTGCATACTCCTCCCCTTTAGCCTCCTTCAGCTCCATGAATTGTTTGTGCAGCCTATAGGTATGGTTACTCAATTTCCGACCAAATTTTGTGTTCATTGCCTTCTCTATATCAACAGGGTCTCCTTGTAAATCAAATTGATCCTGGAAAAAATAGATAAGTCATAGATAATTCTTATAAAAAATAAAATAATTACAATAAATAATTAAGATTTCTAACCTATTATAAAAATGAGTAAAATGTCCTATAATAGAGGAGATAACGAACTTACATTCAAGCGTTGGAAGTGCTAAATTAATTTTGTGTGAATTAAAAATTTAATTATTATTTATTTAATAATTATTCCCAAACGAGGCTTAAGATTCATCCCTTTTGTTTATATTTAAAGATGGAATATAACAATTAAAGGCATTATTTTATTATTATTATTATTTTGCATATGTGGGTATGGAGTTTAGTGATGTTTGTGTATGTGAAATTTGAATGTAGATAAATTTCTTTAAATTTTGAGAACATGTCTTAATTGAATAAATAATATAACATTTCATGAAACAATTAAATACAACAAATTTATATATTATGTGAGCATGGATATATGTTGAGTGAATGACATTAATTTAGTAAAATTTGACGATAGTTAGGATTATTTTGAATTGAATGTTGAAAGCAAGTGTGATTCCTAGTTGGAATTAAATAATGATAAAAAAAAAAAACCTCATCACAAAATAATAATAAAGAACACCCAAGCATGAATCTTGCACAAAGAAACCAGAAAAATTAATTCATTACTTTTTTTTTTTTTTACAGAAATAAAACTTAACTCATATCGTAATCTTCAAAACACACATACACACGCATATATATATATATAATATTGTATATGCAATAATTCACAGCAAAAAACAATGAAGTATGTAGAGAGAGATAATTACCTTTGTGATTAACTCCAGAATACACTAGTAGATGTAGAACAAAAGAGGAATTTTAGGAGAGTTTCTTGTAGGATTGGAAACTGCTTCAGAGAGTGGGTGCCGATTGAAAACTGCTTCAATGCCTCGTTTGTTTTTGTTGTTATGTTTTCTGAGGAGAAGTGGTTGGGTAATATTTTATTTTAAAGGTAATATTTTATTATTATACTTTCAAAATGTCATTATGTTTTCTGAGAGATAGTGCAACCCTTGGATTCCCTTTGTTGGGTAATATTTTATTATTAAAGGTCATTATTTTATTATTATACTTTCAATGCCTCGTTTGTTTTTGTTGTTATGTTTTCTGAGGAGAAGTGGTTGGGTAATATTTTATTTTAAAGGTAATATTTTATTATTATACTTTCAAAATGTCATTATGTTTTCTGAGAGATAGTGCAACCCTTGGATTTCAAAATGTCAAAATCTTCCCTCGCCAAAAACATCATCATGCATATTCCAACCTCTCTTTGCTTTCTCTTCCCCTCAAAAATTCTTTGACCATACCATTTCTTTTCTCTTTTTTTTTTATGTATATATTTTTTTGTTTTTTTGTTTTTTTTTTTTTTGTGGAGAGGGGTTTTGAAAATGAGTGATAAGGGTTAGAGTGCTCCAAAAAAGAAAAAAAAAAAAAAAAGAAGAGAAACTAATTTTTTATTACAGAAACAAGGATGACCTCCCCGATTACAAAAAAAAAAAAAAAAAACAGACCCATAAATACAAAAAAATACAGAGACCCCCAAAAAAAAAAATGTCTTCTTGGATAATAATGTGAGGATGGAGAATTTATTGGTGATAAAATATTTTCGTCTCTTTCAATCAAACAAATTGTTTTCAAGCTCAAAGTGATATGTCAGTCATGCCAGTGATCTACAAAAACTAAACTGATTTTATTGAAGTCAGGAGAGGACATCCCCGACTACAGAGACACAAAAAAAAAAAAAAAAACACAAAAACAAAAACAAAAACAAAAAAAAAAAAAACACAAACAAATAAAAAAAACAGAAAATACAGAAAAAAAAAGAAAAAAAACCATACAAAAAACAAGCCCAGAAAAAAAAAATACAAAGCCCAGAAAAAGAAATAAAAAAAAAAAAAAAGATCTTGTTCTTCTTCTTCTTCGCCGGTGCCGGCCACATGCCAACTTCACTTACTCGGCTCTTCCGTCGCCGAGCTCTTCCTCTTTTTGTCGTCAGCCTTCGAAGGCCCTGCTCCAGTACTTCCACCAAGAACGACCACAGTGTTTACGTCAACAGAGTCGGCTCCCCGCCGACCATCAAAGGAGAGGTACGAAGGTCCCCCAAATCGGGCCATAGAGGTGGAGTGCCTTTTCAACTCCTTGTTTTCAGCCTTCAAGGCACAGATCTCTGCCCGTGCATCTCTGTACATGCACTGGAGTAGGGAGAGTTGGGCATTGAGCTGGTATACCTCACACGCCTTGCTCTGCAGACGGTGAGACAGGTTGGTGACCGCCGCCACTGTCTTCATACAGGACTTCAACGTATAGTGGTTGGCCTCGATATCATTTTGAGTAGCCATCACTTGCTCAACTGATAGTGTGGGGAGACTAGGTTGAGTCAGAGCAGGGGCACTTGGACCAGAGGAGCTCGATGGACCGGTAAGATCCGGAAAGAGAGAGAATGGGCGAGACGAAGCCATGTATAAGAGAAGAGAAGGCAGAAATGGCAGAAAAGAAGGGTCACAGAAGAATGGCAGAAAATAGAAGAGGAAAAGAAGAAGGAGGAGGAAGATGGAAGAGTAATGAAGAAGAAGAAGAAGAAGAGAGCGGTTAAGAAGAGTGATGAAGATACTGAAGAGAAGAAGAAGACGAGAGAGAAAGACAAAGGAGGGAGAGAGCCGAGGAGAGCCTGCAAATCGAGGCCTGCTTTTTGTCGGCCAACTGACGCAAAAGCTGGGCCTCGTGTCAAACGCGTGTATCGAAAGAAGAGAGAGACGCGGGAGAGTTGTGTACGCATTTATGTTCAAAAATTTTTTTTTTGGATGCAACGCAAAGTAGCTTTGAATATTTTAATGGGTAAATCATATCTGTTTTTTTTTTTTTATGTTTAATTTTTTTTTTTTGAAAAATGATAAAGATTTTAAAAAATTTATTAAATTTTTTATCAAATATCTCACATAGGTGTGAGACTCACATCATGTGAGTTTTATATGAATCACACACCTATATAAGATATTTAATAAAAAATTTGATAAAATTTTTAGAATCTCTAATCAGTGTGTTTGGTTTGAGTTTTTTTAATTAACTTAAATTATAATATAATAATATATTTTTTATGTCATGTCACAATTAATATGTATTTTCTATTTAATTTTGAACATAAATTAATTTTAGGAATAAATTGAAAAAATTTTAAATTTGAAAGGTTAAAGTGAAGGAAAAATAATTGAAAAGATTAAAGTAAAAAAATGATCAAATAGAAAGGAAACAAAGTGTATTTTACACTAGCCACCACCCTGCGCCTTTTTTTTTATAATTTATCCTAATTTATCCTAATCTTTTTAAAAAGGTATATTACATTAACCTCCTTTTATAAAAATAATTTAACAATCTCATCCCTAATCATAAGGGTCAGAGTGTGTCTCTTGGGGTCACGGTTTCAGTGCTCCGAACATACAAAACCATAGCATATTAATAAAGAGAAATAATTAGTGATAAAATATTTTTGTCTCCTTACAAGAACAGAGAATTTATTATTAGTGACGAAATATTTTTGTCTTCCACAAC
Organism: Camellia oleifera; assembly: GCA_022316695.1. NCBI lineage: Eukaryota > Viridiplantae > Streptophyta > Magnoliopsida > Ericales > Theaceae > Camellia > Camellia oleifera. The sequence goes on along the minus strand of CM039306.1, from coordinate 183,688,646 downwards.
ATAACCTTACGAGACGAAAAATATATTCATCGCGCAAGCAATCAGAATTTATTAGTGACGAAATATTTTTGTCTCCGACAACTTATTCTTCCGAGACAAAAATATATTTGTCGCCCATTTAATAGAAAGATGGAACGGCATCGTTTGCATGATGGAGCGTTTATTGGTGACGAAATATTTTCATCTTCCATAACTTATCATTCCTAGACAAAAATATATTTGTCGCCTAATAAATGGAAATATGCAACGACATCGTTTAATAGGTAGGAAATTTATTGGTGACGAATTACGTTCGTAGCAAAAAATATATATATTTTGTGACAAAAAATGTTCGTCTTCAATGAGCTCAAATAATTCGCGCCAATGCAAATGAAATTGGCGCCTGAATTTTGGAGACGAAATTTTTTTTCGTCTCCTATACATTTGAGAAGAATTAAAACAAACGACAAAATTAATATTTCGTCATCTTTGGGTTAAATTTTAATACAAAAAAAAAAAAAATTTCATCACCAAATTTTGTCATAATAACCTAGATTTCTTATATTTTGTTTCCTTGTTTAATTAGTATTATTATTTTTTTCTTTTTGTGGAGAGGGGTTTACTGTGAGAAAGAATAGTAGCTTTGCACAAAATGTCTTCTTGGATAATAATGTGAGGATGGAGAATTTATTAGTGATGAAATATTTTCGTCTCTTTCAACTTAACCTTATGAGACAAAAATATATTCGTCGCGCAATCAACCAAAATGCAACACGACACATGGAGAATTTATTAGTGACGAAATATTTTCGTCTCCCAAAACATATCCTTCCAAGACAAAAATATATTTGTCACCTAATTAACAGAAAGATAAAACGAGCATGAAGAGTTTATTGGTGACGAAATATTTTTGTCTCCCATAACTTATCCTTCCCAGACAAAAAATATATTTGTCACAAAATAAATAAGAAAATGAAACGACATTACCTTATAAGTTTGGAATTTATTGGTGACGAATTCCTTTTGTCGCAAAAATCTTTAAATTTTGTGACAAAAATGTTCGTCTCCAATGAGCTAAAATAATTGGCGCCAACAAGAAAAAAAATTGGCACCTCTTTTTTTTGACGAATTTATTTTTTCGTCTCCTATAGTTTTGAGAAGAATTAAAAGAAACGACAAAAGTAATATTTGGTCATGTTTGGGATACGTTCTAAAACGAAAATAAATTTTATCACCAAATTTTAAAAATTAATTATTGAAAACTTCATACTAAATAAGGTAATGTTTTCTATTAATTTTGAAAATTACAAATTTTTTATTATTTGTTTCTCTGTATTTTTTCTCACAAAAAAAAAAAGCTACATTAATTATCTTATTTTTTTATTTTAATTTATTTATTTTTTTGTGGAGAGTGGTTTTGACCTTCGATTTTTCTGAAATGGGTGTTCTAGATGAAAAGGGTAGAGTTGGTTCAAACAATGAGAAAAAGTGCTTGCGTGCAAAAGGGGCCTTCACTGTGAGAAAGAATAGTGGGTTTGCATAGAGTGCCTTCTTGGATAATAGCTTCAATGCTGGCATGCACGAAGGGTGAGACAAAAGAGAGGGGCTTTAGCGCGAAATAGAAGAAATGGTTTACAGAGTGTCTTCTTAAGTCACGACTTCAATACTTGTGAGAGAGGAGTAGACTCAAGTGCGAGAGAGAAATGAGGGTTTGTAGAAAGTGTCTTCTTGGGTCACGACTTCAAGGTCCGTGTACATGAAAATGAGTGATAAGTGTCAGAGTGTATCTCTTGGGGTCACAGTTTCAATACTTCGAAACACAAAATCACGGCATTTTGATAAAGAAAAATGATTAGTGATAAAATATTTTTGCATTCTTAAATACCAGAATAAAGAATTTATTATTGGTGATGAAATATTTTTGTCTTCCACAACTTAACCTTATGAGACGAAAAATATATTCATCACGCAATCAATTAGAATTTATTACTGACGAAATATTTTCGTCTCCCACAACTTATTCTTCTGAGACAAAAATATATTTGTCGCCTAATAAATGGAAATATGCAACGACATCGTTTAATAGGTATGGAATTTATTGGCGACGAATTACGTTCGTCACAAAAAAAATTATATTTTGTGACAAAAATGTTCGTCTCCAATGAGCTAAAATAATTCGCGCCAATGCAAATGAAATTGGCGCCTCATTTTTGCAGACGAAATTTTGTTTTCGTCTCCTATACTTTTGAGAAAAATTAAAACAAACGACAAAATTAATATTTCGTCATCTTTGGGTTAAATTTTAAGACGAAAAAAAATTTCGTCACCAAATTTTGTCACAATAGCCTAGATTTCTTGTAGTGACACATTAGTTCAATACACATCCACCATATGTTAAAATACCATTTACATAACAAGTACACAATATGTTTCACCACCATCTCTATTATTCATCAAATCATTAGTTGTTTTTATTACGAAGAGGCATAAAGATTCATCTTTAATGTGTTCACAATTCTTGGGTTCAAACTAGTTCCTTATTTTTTCATATTATTATCAAGTCTTCAAATTCAATTTTCACAACACATTGATTATCAATTACTACCCAAGGCTATGAATTCAATCTCCAACGTTAATTTCTTTGATACAACTCTTTCACATAACACCATCATATTTCACAATCTCTCATTTATCATTACTCACACTAATCTCAACCCAACCTAGACTTAACACAATTTAACATAACTCAATGCAATTCAATATAACACAATAGAGTTCTTAAATATTCACTTCATCATTTTATCACAAATCTCATATCATCCATACCATTAACAATTCATTTACCCAAATTTGGTTTCATATTATAACATAATTTAAAAGATCAACAATAAGAGTTCAATCGCAACGTTTACATAAATTTTCAAACACTTTCAAAATTCAATTAAACCTGTATATATCCAATTTAACCCCTCAATTTCACAATACTACTTTCAATTTAAGCAGCACCATCACCCATCTTCATGAACCAAACTAGGGTTTTTAAGAGAAATTAAAGTTTTTCACAAAAATATATTTTTATTCTAATTCTCTTATTGATTATACACCCAAATCCATAACCCAACAAGTAAACCTCAACACTTCAAACCCCAAACCCCCAATCCTATGATTTATCACAATATGCTTAAAAATGTAAATTTTGTATTTGTATAAGGAAAATACCACAAATCTATCTATAAATGAGAGTATTGAAGGAGAACTAGAAACCCCTACCTCTTGAAACAAGGAGATGACAACCCAAAAATCACTGGTGACGAAACCACGAAACTCTTGGATCAAAAAGAAGCTCTTGATGAGATATACAATCTTTCTCAAAGGACCAAGGTGAAAAGATCACTCTAGGTGAGTAGATCTAGAGATCTAAGTGAAAAAGTTTGAATTTAGAGAGAGAAGAGAGAACTCACGGCTTGGGAGGAGAAAGGATAGAAAAAAATAATGAGAGGGAAGTGGTTTGGGTCTATTTATAGTAGTAGAAAAGTAGCCCTAAAGTCAATAAAAAGAATAAGTCCAAAACCCCCCAAAGGTAGGGCCCATTCAGACCCAAAATAAACATGCAAGGGTCGACCCTTGGTGTGGAGGAAGAAATGACAATGCTGTCAAGGCAAGGTGTCGACCCTTGGACAGGAAGGGTCGACACTAAATTTCAGCACCTAAACTTAGATTCTGCAATATACAAGGGTTGACCCTTCCCAGACTGGTGTCGACCCTTGTAGACAGCAACAAGTGACAGGTGTTGACACCACCAAGGCTGGTGTCAACCTTAAATTCTAGCAACACTTCCAGAAATTTCATCAACAGGTAAGGGTCAACCCTTAGAAAGGCTGGTGTCGACCCCAGAACAAAATTTATAAGTTTCCAAGGAACTTTTGCCAAGAACAAACACGAACGAACAAACCAAACGAATTTAAATTGGATTGTACTCCTCCAAAACCAACATACAACAACTCCAAAGACTCCCAAAATGAAAATAAAAGGATTAAATACATCTTCCAATAGATTAAAACACTCAAGTGTTACAACGTTTTCCTATTTTTTTAAATAAAATATCGTTTTCCTAGCCGTTTTACATAACAAAAACAGATTAATGGTTTAAATTGAAAAGAAATCAAACTATAGTATGGTTTAAATTGACAAAGTTAAATACTCAAAGTTTATTTTGCTAGAAGGCTCAAACCTAGGATATTTTTTTTAACTCCAATTATAAATTTTTTGTTGGAGCTACTGCTGTCATAAGTAGGACCATATTCGGATTTTATGTTTAGTTGTTCATGCCAATTGTTTGTACTTAAAATTTATAGCAATCCCGATTTTCCTTTCCTTTGTATATTGTATTCCGGACTTGGTTCCGTGGTTGTGTTGTTGTCTCATTCTCGTTTCCATCCTTTACTCTTTATATTTGAGTCTTGGGTTGTGTTGGGCAGGTTTGAAACAGGTTGGTTGTGCTTTGAAACCAAAGGTTGATGCCCAGAATTTGGCCTTCACGCTCGAGTGGAGCTTTTGATGCTCGAGCGGGCCCTTCGTTGTTGCTTCTCCGCTCGAGCAGGAGTTTTGACACTCGAGCGTAATTTTCCATCTCCCAGTACTTTTGTCTGCAAGTCTTCAGACGCTCGAACGGGAGTTTTGATGCTCGAGCGTGAACCTTTGTTTTTGTTCATCCGCTCGAGCGGGGAGTTTGACGCTCGAGCGGGGACCATGTCTGCAAAACTTCTTGAAGTGTGCAATCTACGCTCGATCGGCACTTTTGACGCTCGAGCGTAAGTCTGTGTCTGACGCTCGAGCAGGGGTTTCCACGCTCGAGCGGGGCGACTTTTATATAAATTCGTAATTCGACTTTTTGGATCACTTTTTCAACTCTCTTTCTCTCTCTTACTTTCCCAAAATCAGATTTGAGAGCTCCTCTCTCTAAAACCTTGCCTTCTCTCTAGGGATTGATCTAGTAGGAGTGGTTTCCTCATCTTTGGCCTTTGTAAAAGTTGTTGAGTTTGTCGAGGGCTATCTTTTGATCCAAAAATTTCTTGGTTTGGAGCATTTCGAGATTTCTCCATCTTCTCCATTGGGTTTCACCTCTTGAGGTAGGGATTCCTACTCATTTCTATGGTCTTTAATATAAATGTTGGGTATTTTGCATAAATGGTTTGATTTTGAAAGTTAGGGTTTCAAATGTGTAAAGTGGGGTTTCAAATCTTTGAACCACAAATGTGTATTTTTGGGTTTCAAAATGAGGTATTTGGCGTTGTTGATAATATTCGAACCTTTGGGTCAATATTGAGAAAAAGGGAGAAAATGCCATGTTTGGGTATATTTGGGTCATTAGTGTAATTAATGACAACTATTGTGAAATTATGACATTGAGTCGGAAATAATGAAATTGGCTCATTGAGAAATAGAATGGTGGAGTTGGATTGATTAATCACTCACTTTCGGTAATTGTTAATAAGATTATCTGTTGATGCATTTATTATCTATTTAGAAATAACTGCTTTGGGCTATTGGTGGAGGATAGTCTTGATTGTTGTAGACAATGCATGATGATTAGGCAAACTAAAACTAATCAGTTGGATGTGTCATCGAATATGACGGTTTGAGTAATACATTAACTTTATGTATTGATTGATTATGTATATGATGTGTGTTTATAAACATTGTGTTGTGTGGGAGGAGATAGGGGATGTACTCCACGGTTTAGGGGAAGATAGGGGATGGACTCCTAAACCGGATTTTGTTTGGGAGGAGATAGGGGATGGACTCCATTGATACAACACTAAAATGTGTATCACTTGTGAAGTATGGAAGTGTTTGAATTTGACATTGAAACAACACTAAAATGTGTATCACTTGTGAAGTATGGAAGTGTTTGAATTTGATATTGATACAGCACTGAAATGTGTATCTAATGTGAATTATGGAAGTGTTTATTATGAGTTACTATCTCAAGTGAAATGGAAATATTGTTGATATAGGACGTAATCTCGTTTAAATTGTTTGGCCAGGTTCTGAGCCATAGTTGTGAATTGAGTTATGCGAATTAAACATTTATCAAATGCACATGTTTTAGTTATTGTTCATATTATGTTTAGCATATTTCTACTGGGCATTGGCTCACCCTATATGGGACATTATTTTCAGGTTCAGGTACTATGCCGCCTCTGAGATCTTAGCATGGATTGTTGTGGAAGTTAAAGACTCTTTTATTATTTTGTTGTATTACATGTATATCAAGCCAAGGGCTTATTTTGTGTAGAGTTAGTACTCTCTTTTTGTAACCAAGTGTTGACTTGGAAAGTTGTAAGCCCGTAGGGCATTTACTTTTGATGTCAACATATAATACATTTTGTAATGAATACTTTGATGAAATGTAATTATGCTTTATTCTCTCTTGTCAAAGCATGTTAAGAATGTATGTTAAATGGGTTTATTTTGAGGGCGTTACAAAATTGTAATTAGTGAATGAAACAACTTTTTTTTTGTTAATTTTATGTGCAACAGTTTCTTATTCCCAAGTTCAATATATTGAGCTTGAGCTAGCCTTGAGTACACAAAATTGGGTTAGAAGACGGACTTGAGAAGGTTTAGACAACTCTGAGCACAAGTTGAGCAACCCCTCAACCCATTTAAATATGCTCAAGTTGCACCCCCAGTTAAAATTTTCTAAAATTGCATGCTAAAAAATTGGCCATAAAAATCAATCAATTTTCATTGTAAACTGCAACAAGATTTCATTCCCCAATGTTTAAATTTTTTTCCCCTTAAATTTCTATCTTGAAAGTGGACTCTTTACATCTATAACTTAATCTAGAGCTCTGAAGAATTGAAAATTTTGATTATAAAAATGCATTCATGGGATCATATCTCAATATTTCACCAAAATTAAAACGAAAGTTAATATACAAAGCCTGAGGGTAGACCTTGTATTGGATGACATGGAAATCTCTCTCTTTCTCTCTCTCTCTCTGTCACGCCCCTAACCTCGTCCCTAGAAGTTTGTGCATGACCTATTCAGAACCGGAGACTTAACCTGATATACAAACTATATGGGGCTTGAACGGAAGCATTTAACAATATAAGTTGACATAAATAAAAGAACTACATCCATTGAGCAACCACTATCATGCCAGGATCACAAACAGAACATAAGACAGATAAACATACCGGTGACGTGCATCAGAGAATTTAGCTGTGTATATATATATAGACCCAGCCCTCAAGATTGGGCGTAACATAACACGAACAAGTAAAGGGTTATATACACTTCAACCTTAGACAGACAATCAGGGTGCAAAACCAAAAGCTTAGCAAAACCCCATAAAATGAGCTGCCTTCATTTAAGTGCCTGGACACTCTGAGGTTGACGAAAGAGGAACAGATGCCATGGGTTAAAACTGACCTCCAGGTGGAGTGCCTATAGAAACAGACATAACACAAAGTGAGTCAAGCTCAGTAAATAGTAGTACGTAAACAATTTAATGATTAACTTGAATTATAATGTATATATATAAGTGCAGAGAACATATAGTTAACTTTATCTCGTAATTATTTCCAGAATGACCTTAGGCCTAAACTTTAAACCAAATGGCTTATAGCCCCTGGACAGAATGGCATAAAGCCCTTAAGCAAAATGGCATAAAGCCCTTTTTTTTCTTTATGTATGTATGAACTCAAGAGGTGGCTCGCACGGATTCTAGAGGTGACTTGTATGGCAGCACTTAGTTCCGTGCAGCACTTTGTTTCATATTAACAGATCATACATAATAGCCATAGGCCCGGATGTCACAAATTGGCCATAAGCCTCACAGATGTTACAGAACGGCTATAAACCTTATAACTTTCACAGAATGGCCATAGGCCTCGTAACTTTCACAGAACAAGCCATAGGCCCCATAACTTTCACATCGACTTTAAGCCTGTTCACATATGTATGGACTCAAGAGGTGGCTCGTACTGCAGCACTTAGTTCCGTACAGCACTTTGTTCCATACCGGAAATCAATAGGTCTTACAGACCGAACAATTCATATCATGTCATATTATAAACGAAAACAAATTCATATATATTCTTAATTATGCTTGAATCATAAACAGGAATCAGAGTTCATGCTTGAATATACATGGTTCATCCAATAGCACTAACAAATCAATATAGAGCATACTTGTTAGTTCCATAAAGGAACCTCCGGTACTGGGAACTTAGAACATACTTGAACCACGGTATTATTACCCCCGGGTAAGGGCCTTGTGCTAAGGATGCCATGAATACTTTTATATATATGGACAATCACTCATTGATTCGAAACGTAACATATCAGAAAGGTCCATATGTAACACAACAAAAATAACTTCAGATTCATATGGATACACATAGCTTTTCCAATTATCCTGATTTTTCGGAGGTGACCACACTTGATAACTTATAACTGAATGGCCTATGGCCTATTAATAACAGAACAATATGCTCTCATATTTACACAGAATTCGTTATTCAAGAATGAACATAAATTCTCTTTATTCATTAAGAAATGACGTGGTCCACTTGAGGAGAATAGAATGTTGATATTACCTATTAATCAGAAGCATACACACTTGTTTAATCGTTCATAGTACGTTAACATACTTGACCTGCAATTAACAGAGTACTAATGGTAACCGTTGCATCATTCACATGAGTTAACATAGTTAATTTAAGTCTAACAGAGCGTTGCTGATAATTATTAGCGAAAGGTAAGCACATTTTACAGATTGAACGATTCCAGAAATACATAGATACCGTAGCTCCATAATGTTCATACGTTCCGTTTGTTCGTCGTAAATCAATATAGCTATCTTGCAGATAACAGAATGTTAGTATTCATTATCAACAGTAAACAGAACATATTGCTCAAAAATGCCCTTAGATTTTCCAATAGACATTATTAACATAATTACTTGCAAGGAACAGAATGTTACGGAATGTTAACAATGAAAATCATCAACGATAATTAAATGTACGACCACAGAACTACTACTCACAGTGCTTTAGCGGAGTGCTCGCCCCTCCCGGATTATGACCTACACACATGTATAACTTATTCATTAGTTATTTTTCCTTTCTTAATTCATCTCCTGCTTCATTTTACTTCAAACGAATTTACAGGCATCTTAGGGACATCAAACACATATTTCAAAAATACCAGAGGGTTAAGCACGCAAAACAGAGCGAACAAAATTTTGCAGCTTGGGCCGCACATGCGGCTGTGAGCCCCGCATGTGCGGCAAGGCTTCCCGTACGTGCGGCAAGTGATCCCCGCACAGTGCGGCGATTCTGGGTAGAATGCAGTTCGAAAACTCAGTAAAATCCAATTTTTGGTACACTTCTTCAAGACTCAACATAGGTTCTTTAATTGCTAGAATCTGGTTCAAAAATCATGTAAATAGAAGCTACAACATAGATCAATCTACATACAATTTGGATCTTTAATCTTAACTCACAAACACAACTCAACTTCATAATATTCCCATCTTCACATACACATAGGACATATATACCTACATGGTCATTTATCTACATAACCAAGTTCAAGGATCTCAATTGAAGAAATGAGATGTGATTCCCACTAAATAACTCAATGAAACTCCAAATCAACCAACTCAAGAAACATTATTCTAATTAATCATTTAATACATGCTTGTTCCATATTATAAACCCTAACTTTGCATAACATAAGGAATTCCTAGCTCAATTATCAAAGAAAGGGTCCATTGGAATGAATTATACATACCTTAAATTAGAATCTTTATAATCCCTTTTTAATTTCTCAATTTTCCTCCTTGAAGAACTCCCTCACAAACCCTTCTCCTCTCTAATGCTCTCTCTCTCTGGAGATATTTGTATAAGGCTCTAAGTCAAAGAGCTAAAATATGCACACATATATCTATAAAGTTGAATAAGACGAAATTTAATCAATTTAATCATCCCAAATCAAATTTTCACAAAAATGCTTATTATGACTTAAAAATTATGCTAATCTCAAATATAAGGTCAATTTCAGATTATTAAGCTCTTAAGGCTTTCAATTTTTTATCCAAACATTTTAATTGTGACAGATATGTTTCCTTACCAAACAGATATGAATCTTAATTACACTTAATTCTACATGGAAGTTCTCAATAAGCATGTAACTGCGCAGAATAAGGGACTGAAAATATATCAGAGAACATGTACGAGGGTCAGGTTATTACACTCTCAATACGAGTTCACCCACTTTGAAAGTTCAACATGTGTCCACCTCAAACTACTTATTTCCAGCCACATTCCTTGAGAAATAACCCACCTACCCGGGTTGGTTTTTCTTACATCTCTCTAACAATTCCAGTCTCAAACTGTTGCATTACTTGCTTAGTAATACCAACTCCAACTTTTTTTCGTGACTTATGGCCAACCTTTGCTAGCTTTGGGATCACTAGAATTACCACTCTATTTGTTTCGGTAAAATATATTTTGTCACTGAAAACGTTTATTACAAATACAAACAAATATTTTTAAACATTTCATTGTGACCTTAAAATTAATGTGCTAGTGATTGTAGTAGGGGTAATGTTGGTGTGGCAGCATCATCAATAATGATGGGGCAGGAATTATAGAGGTGGAGGTCATCTGATGTTGTTGGTAGGAAAGGAGTTTAGTTCAAAAAATATTTTTCACCCAAATAAACTTTTTTTTTATGATCAACAGAAAACGTTTCAGTAAATTTCATTTTCCGTCATACCAAAAATCAAAGAACGAAAAAGGTGTTTTTTAGAAGAAAATCCAAAATTAGATGACCTCCACTTAATTTTTTTCCAAAATAATTTTTTAGAGGAGAGCCAAAAGTAGGGTTTGGTAAGCCATGTGTTGTGTATGCCTTGTTTTTGGTATCGCTTTTAAAATTTATTTTTTCTTTTATATTCTTGGAAATAAAAATAATAAAAATCTTAGAAAAACACTCATCAATTTTTTAAAAAAAAAACATTTTGTGGGAAAATAATTTTAATTTTTTAAAAAGGTGTTTTTAGAAAGAAAAAAAATCCAAAAATAATTTGAGAAAAAAATTTCATGGGAAATACTAAATGGTATGTACCATATATAACTTATAACTAAAGAAGAAAATAACATAATTTCATACTTTTTCAGTCATAACTAAAAGAAAATTGTCATAACTAAATACAATATGATACATAATTAAAAATTTCATAAGTCATAACTAAAATAATATCGTAACTAAATAAGAAAATCACATAATTAGGCAACATCCACAAAAAATTAAAAAATAAAAACTGTATAAAAGCAAGATTCTATTCTATTATATAACGTGAGCACCCAAGTTATTGTGAACTCCATCATGCTATTTTTTCGTACCAATTTTGCCCAAAAAATAGCAGATTCAATTTCACAAACTTTGGTGGCAAACATGAAAATTAAAATTTTGCATTAACCACACATTCTACACAAGTCAAAAAACCGTTTCAGTTTACAGATTTTGAATTCAATTGGGACTCTTCACAACCTTTTCTTGCTAGAAGGAAACAATCCTATGCACATACATCATGTGTGCCACAACTTGTAGTTTTGTTTGTCAACAAGCTTAAAATAATTGTACTAATGCACAATTTTGTTAACCAATGGCAACAAAACCTTAAAAACAATTGAGAATAACAGAATCAAAACAACAATAAGAAATAATGGAGTAACAAGAGCGAAGCCCATTCCAATATGCCCTACTGATTAGAAGGGAAAAAACATAAAGAAGATGAATATTCAAGCAATTCTTAAAACTTCATTTTTCTTGCTATAAACCACGAAACCCAATGATATTAATGTTCGATGGTTTAATTTTGTGATGGAAAATCACAAAGAAACGATTAAAATCATGCTTTTTAAACCACATAAACATATATATATATATATATATATAATCAGAAAATCAAAGAACAAAAAGTCAAAGAACTGAAAATTTACCTGGTGGCAGAGAGTGGGAAGAGGGTTTTCAGAGGAGATTCAAAAGTATGGTTTGGTAAGCCCTGTATTGTATATGCCTTGTTTTTGGTATCGCTTTTAAAATTTTATTTTTGCTTTTATATTTTTGGAAATAAAAATAATAAAAATCTTAGAAAAACACTCATCATTTTTTTCTTAAAAAAAATTGTGGGAAAATAATTTTAATTTTTTAAAAAGGTGTTTTTTAGAAGAAAAAAATCCAAAAAATAATTTGAGTTTTTAAGGGAAATACTAAATGGTGTGTACCATATATACCTTATAACTAAAGAAGAAAGTGACATAATTTCATACTTTTTGAATCATAACTAAAAGAAGATTGTTATAACTAAATACAATATGAGACATAATTAAAAATTTCATAAGTTATAACTAAAATAATATCATAACTAAATAAGAAAATCACATAATTAGAGGATGCATATAATTCACCCTCTTTCAAGGGTGTGTATATTAGAATTTCCCAATTTTCATATCAAATTATGAATTTCTCTTTTAAATAACAAAAAACAAAAAAACCATCCAGACAACTGTTAAAGTACTCGGTCCATAAATCTAATTTTAGATTTCTTCAGTTTAAAAGTCCATCCACTAAATTACTATTTCCATAAGGACATGTTTCTGCAAAAGGACTAAACTATCCTTATACGATCCACATGTATCTGTTCGTCCTATAATCAAACCCCTCTCTCTTTCTCCTCCATCTTTCTCTCTCTATTTGTTCTATACCCACCATTCTCATTCTTGAAACCCTAACCTCAAACTCTCTCTCTCCTCCATCTCTCTCTCTCTCTCTCTCTCTCTCTCTCTCTCTCTCTTATGTGTCTTCAATGGTGTCTGTTCGCTTTTCTACCATAATTTTAGGGCTTTTGCTCACAATTTCACTAATCTTACCATAGCCTTCGTCGCTGCTTCTGTCACAACCCATACCGGTGCTTAGGGTTGGATTCACAACTAGTTAAATTCTAAAATTTCTAAGATTAGTTCGAAGTAACTAAATTAAATAATGCAGCAAAATGAAAAAAAAAAGATGTAGATAAATATCTGAAGCATACATGGAAATTATTATTTATGTAACAGATAATAAATAAATACGAAAAGAAAAAAAAAAGAAACATTATGTTTATATCAAATCTGGGTCTTGATCAATGAGGTAAAACCATTTTTCCTTAAGTTTCTTCACCTGAAAGGGTTTTAACAGTTATAAGCACATGGCAAGTGAAGAATATTATACTAAGAGCATAATAATATACAAATCACCATGGATAATTATTTAGGCTAACTAATGAATAGTTTGGTTCGAATAAATTATTTTGAATAACAAACATATAATACAAACAATCATAACCACAATACAAAATATAACAGAGGATCAATGGATCCATGACAGATAGAGGGTCATGAAGTGACTAATTAGAGGGCCAATGGTTATTTAGGTCCCCTAAGGCATGGGACCGTCAGAGGGTCACTAAAGTGACAATTCAAAGAACCAATGGATATTTAAGTTCCCAAGGTATGGGACCGCCATGGTGGTACTTATAAAAATAAATGGTTATATACTCATGGTCAAATAAATTTCAAATTTTAAATAATCATATCCATAGATTTTAGGGGTATTTACATGTAGGGCATAATAAGTGGACTTATAATCTAATAGGTCTTATGAGAAAAATTTGTCATAAAAAAAAAGTCACTAATTATAAGTTTTAGCGACAATTTATAAAAATCATGACAAAAAAAAGTCACTAATTATCAATTTTTAGCAACGTATGTAAAAAATTGTCACAAAAAAATTATTTTTAGCGAAACTTTTACCAAGACTTATTTTCAATAGAACTTGATGGGAATTAAGTCTAACTATTAGGACCTATTGGTAGTTTATCCTAAATTTTAATTTTAAATAAGCAGGGCTCATAAAATTAATAACATAATTGAATGTTAATACAATTAAAAAGCATGATTTGCATAAAATAATTTATAAAATAATAAAACAAATTATGATTACTGAAGATATAATATAACTTATCTAATATTGACCCTACTATTTTCTTCTTGTTTTCTCTGATTTCCACAACTCTTCCTTATAGCGATCCCGGTTTTCCCTTTTCTTTATTTATCAGTATCCGGACTCGGTTCTGTGGAGTTGGTTGTTGTTTATACCTCGTTTGCATTCCTTTACTCTTTGCATTTGAGCCTTGGGTTGTGTTGGGAAGGTTTGGAACAGGTTGATTGAGCTTAGAGACCAAAAACAGTTACCCAGATTTTGGCCTCTCCGCTCGAGCAGGGGTTTGGACGCTGGAGCGGGGAAAACAACCATCCAGTATTTCCTGTGCAGTTTTGAACGCTCGAGCGGGGGATTGGCCGCTCGAGCGGGAGTTTGTGAGTGCCGCTCGAGCAGGGGAGTTGGACGCTCGAGCGGGGACCTGTCTGCAAAAGTTCTGGGAGTGTGCATCCCCCGCTCGAGCGAGGGATTGGCCGCTCGAGCAGGAGTCTGTGAGTGGCACTCAAGTGGGGGTTTCCACGCTCGAGCAGGGAGACTGGTATAAGGTTCCGAGATTCAGCTTTTTGGCTCACCTTTTCACACCCGTTTCTCTCTCTTACTTTTCCAAAAAGCCATTTGAGAGCTTCTCTCTCTAAAACCATAACTTTTCTCTAAGTATTGATCTAGCTAGGGTGTTCTCCTCACCTTTGGTCTTTACAAAAGTTGGGTTGATCGTCTAGGGCTTTACTTTGATCCAAAAATTTCGAGTTTTGGAGCACATTGAGTTTCGTCATCTTCTTTCCTTGAGCTCCGAATTTGAGGTAGGGATTCCTACTCACTATTATGGTCTTTGACATAGATTATTGGTAGTTTTGATAAAGTGTTGAAGTTGGTTGATTTTAGGACTTGGGGTTTCAAAATGGTATAAAAGAGGGTTTGTTATTTTGATTCTTAAACATGTACTTTGGCTCTCAAAATGATGATTTGGGTGTTGGTTGTTGATATTTGAACCTATGGTTAATATTGAGAGTTGGGGGAGAAAGCCCTAATTTGTGTATTTATTAATTGGTATAATTAAATTTGGGAAAGTTATGGATTTGTGAAATTGAAGTGAAAATAATGAAATTGGCTCATTATTGGATGGACTAGTAGAGTTGAATTTATTTATCGCTCACTTTTGAAATGTTGATAATTTTACCTGTTGGAGCTTTTATTATCTGTTTAGAAATAATTGCTTGGGCTACCGGTGGAGGGTAGTTTTGATTGTTGTAGACAATGCATGAGGATTAGGCAAACTAAAACTAATCGAATGGACGTGTCATAGAGTATGACTGTTGAATGAATACATTAACTTTATGTATTGATTGATTATGTATACTACCAATGTGTATATATATATATGTTGTTTTGTGTGGCGGTTTATTAGAAGAAAGGGGCTGGACCTCTAAACCAAACGGTTTATTGGAAGAAAGGGGCTGGACCTCTAAACTGAACGATTTATTGGAAGAAAGGGGCTGGACCTCTAAATCGGAAATTGATACAGCTCATATGCTTGTCAATTGAAGTGTTGATACAGCTCATATGCTTGTCAATTGAAGTGTTGATACAGCTCATATGCTTATCTATTGAAGTGTTGATACAGCTCATATGCTTATCTATTGAATTGTTGATATAGCTCATATGCTTATCTGTTGATTTGTTGGTATAGCTCATACGCATATTTAATGGGAAATGGGAAATGTTTAACATGAGTTACTGTCTCATCTAAGTTGTTGGCTAGGTTCTGAGCCGTAGTTGAATTGTGAATTGGATAAGAAATGGAAAATGAAATGACACACGAATACAGTGGTCATGTAATGAAAGTGGTGTATGAATTGGTTTATGTGAGTTAAACACTTATCAATTGCTAAAGTCTTAGTTATTGCTCATATTGTGTTTAGCATATCTCTACTGGGCGTTGGCTCACCCTATATGGGACATCATTTTCAGGTGCAGGTAGCATGCCACCTCCAAGGATATAGCTTGGACGGAGATGAGAGTTGAAGACTCTTTTTGGTTCTTTTGTTTGTATTACATGTATACCAAGCCTTGAGCTTTCCTTGTATAGAGTTAGTACTCTTCTTTTTGTAACCAAGTGTTGACTTGGAAAGCTGTAAGCCCTTACGGCATTTGCTTTTGTTGTTAACATGTAATACTGTTGTAAGGACTACTCTGATGAATGGAAATGTGTTGATTTCTCTTATATCATTGCATGTCTAGAATGATGGGTTTTGTGTATTATTTTGAGGGTGTGACAACTTGGTATCAGAGCGTACTGGGTTCGAATACTTTGGGTACGTGGGAAGTGATTAGTATCCCAATGGGTTTGTCTCGCTTGGTTAGAGACTTAGATGTAGTGTTATGTGATTATGTGATAACATGTTTATGTAACTACTTGGGTATGGGATTTAATTTCTAGGATGTTTATTGGATCCTTGGGTTTCTGGGAGTCTTGTTGGAAGAGCACTTGATCAATGTTGTTTCTAACCGGAACTCTAGTAACGCCTTGGGACTATCATCATCTGGAAATGAAATTCGTAAGTGCTCATGTGTTTATGTGCTTACGTGGAATGAATTATAACTGTCCATCGTGTTAGGACGCTAGTGAAATAGTTTCAGCACCTTTGTTGTTGTGCTAATACCTTTGTTGCTTTTACTAGGATGCCTAGACGAGGGAGTTTTGATTTCCCTCCTTCCACACGGGAAGGGTTGCGGAAACAGTTTGTGGAGTTACGCCAAGGTACTACACCTTTGGTGCAGTTTGAAGCATGGTTCACGAATCTGTCAAGGTTTGCCCCCGAATTGGTGGAGATGGAGGAATTACGTTGTTCAGAGTTTGAGAGTAGGCTGTGTGATAGCATCCGAGAAAGGATCGCGGGGTCTTGGCATAGGAGTTACAGTGTGCTGGTTAGGGCTGCGACTCATGTTGAAGCAGCGGTGCTAGCTATGGGACAAAATAAAGAAAAGCCTATGGTGATCGGTGTTGGCCGGGTTAGGGAGGAAGCCATTGCGGAGAGTCCTGCGGTTTATAGGTACTCTAGGCCTAGTAAGAGGTGGAGACGAAAATATGCTCAGTCCCAGGTTAAGTCCTTTTCTTCGTCAAGGATTTCGGACTCTTTTGTTGGGAGGTCTAGAGAGGTTTAGGCATCAAACCAGCCTCAAAATAGGGAGTTTGTTAGTTGTTTCAAACTGTGGTCAGCTGGGCCACAAGTATTCGGTTTGCCCACAGAGGAAGAGGGCAGGGTTGGCAGTCCGACCAGTAGTTGCACCACCTGAATCTTTTAGCCAGCCAGGTTTTGGGCCGATCGAATGCCCAGTGGGGAAGCAGCTGTTGGGGCCTCTATCAGCTCAGGCTTTGAACCAGCCTCATGCTAGGGAGCCGCTTACTTGTTGGGTGTGTAATCAGCCGGGTCATTTCAGCCGTTTCTGTACTCAGCCAGGGGCTACTTTGGGGGTTTTACAACCTAGTCGGGTCCAGCCTTATTTGACTGGACAGGGGCAGTATCGTTTTGGGGAACAAACAGGCCAGATTTCGAGGGCCTCGGGGTAGTCGAGTTCCCAAGCCCCGGTTGGGGAAGTCCGCAGTTGTTCCAGGTGTGGCCGGCTGGGGCACATCAGTAGTTCTTGTCCAGGGTTCGTAAGCTCGTAGGTTATCTTGGGTTGGAGATGACCAACTTTCGCGGTCCAGCGAGGGACGGTAGTGGTGGTAATACCGATAGGGTGGTTTTGTTTTGACTAATCCGTTTTGTAATCGGTGAATTATCGTTTTGTAATCATTAGATTCTGTTGTGTAACCAATGTATTTTGTAAATGTTGGAACATCAAGGTTGTTTGTTTCTATATATATATATATATGTTTATATAGCTATGTGTGCCAGTGCTTATCTATTTTCCTGAAATGGGCAGATTAGAACATGTAGTGACTCTAAAAGTTTTATTGACGTAATAGGTTGTTGTGAGACCATAAAATTCTTGGTAATAATGCATTCATACGTGTGTGATATAGTTTGGGGAAAAATGAGGGCTGATGAGCCATGTTTTCAAATTTGAAAGGATTACTGAGGGATGCGTATCTCGATCAGGATTACTAGAAGGCGAGAACAGTATACTTGCCGGGTGTTCAAATTTCATTAGTGTCATCTAATCGATCTTATGTACAGGAAAGTGATGTTGATCTACTGTTGTGGGAACTCCTCGAGGGAATGGGAAGTGTGCGATTAATACTAGGTGTAGTATGTATTTAACATGGTATCTTACGAGGGCATAGCGCATAATCTTGTTAGGATTAGACTTGTACCTTCATGGTAGGTAGCGTTGCCGAATTGGCATATGTATTGGTCGGTTGTTTCGATTGAGGGAGTGTTAGTCCCTATATGAGGGTATGGTTGTTGGCATCGGGGAGTGATGTGTCGTAAGCAGCTAGTGCTATATCTCGGGTAGTAGTATGTGGATGTTTCCTAAGTTTTTGGGCTCCTTTATTATGGTCGAATGTGATAGGTTTGTACTTTAACACTAGTTAGGTCGGGAGATGCTATCGTAAGGGTTGATTGGGTGTACAGCCCATAGTTAGGGTGTGACCCGTGGATGGAGTCACAGTGGTATGGTGTTTGCGGATAGAGATGTGGGTTAATAGTGAGGAGGGTGAGGACCTTTACTCTGCTGGATAGTTAGGATGGTGAGTCTTTGAAAGCCTTGTCGGCGTCATGCTTTGGTATCGGGGTTTGGTGCAAGACAGTTGTTCGATTGTAGTAATGGCGGATGGTTGGGCACGTAGACCTTGTGTCTTGGTTGTACTCTCGGAATGAGTGACAAATAGAATGAGGAATAAAGTGTGGACCCTATAGGTCATTGTCGGATGAAGATGCTGTGATTGATTGTGTTCGGTATGAACGGTTGATGGGTAATGTTAAATGTTGTGTCGTAGCAAACCCTGCCAGTTAACTTAGTACGAGGGAAGGGGTAAGCAAATTCTGTTACTTCGAGTTCAGTCGAGGTGGTGGGTGAAATCTCTAAGTGAAGAAGTTTTGCATAGTACGATGCGTATTAATGTGTGGTTCGTATGTTATTAGTAGATGATGTGTAGAAGGGGATTAATCTTAGGGGATCCTTGGCGGATACCTTGGTAAGGCTATAATATGGTTACCGATGGAAGTGTGGCTTGAAGTTTGAAATTTGGTTTGAGGTTTGGTAAAGCTAGGTCACTTTGGCATAAGTGTCCGTCGTTCAATTTGGATAGTGGTAATACGAGTAAGGGGGTGAAAGTGTGTGGAGTAAGTGTGGCATACTATTAGAGTCGTTTCGACTTATTCAGTCTTGTCTGTGTGGTGTAAGGCATGGGGTGTATAAAGTTATCCTTTATGTTGCTGCGTTGTTGGGAACTTCAAACGTTTAGGAGTCCCTATTGTGGTAGTACTTTCTGGGAATTGCGTCATTACTGTGAGTATGGCGGGTTTTGTGAGTGATTACGTTGCGATTCACTTGAGGGAAATTGAGTACTCTTTGTGAACTGAAATGATTTTGAATCAAAATGTGGGTTTGCGATCCTTACTTTCGGAAAATAATTTGAGGAAAATCTCTGAGTTCACCTGTGGCCAGTTGTAAGTGGCCAGTTGTGTGTCTGGGGCAAGACCTTGAATTTTTTTGGGGGTATTAATGTGCTGTAATGTGGTTCCTTACCCTTGCTTAGTCTTGCGTTCCTATTTTGTGGAAGTCGACCAGAAACTTCGTGTACAAACGTTTCTCATGTTTCCTGTGTTAGGGTGGTGAGTACTAAATACTGATGTAAGTACTGTCGGTAGTCAAGACGCAGTGGAGGTTTCAGAACACTGTAGTGGTTGCGTGTGGCTTACTATTATCATTGTTATCGGGTCTTGGAGAAACGGGACCCTTCCATTAATAGAGGTGTTGTGGGAACATAACGGGGTTGGGAAGACCACTTGGGTGAGTAAATTTCAGATCCGAAAGAAATAACCAGATCTATTTGTGGATGCTTGAGCATGTGTTGTATATTGTTGAACTTTAAGAGCATTGAATGTGTCTGAAGTTGAAAAACATTGCATTTATTTTTTATTTTGGTTCACGGAAGTACTTTGAAACTTGCCATGAAATGAAAGTTTAATGTAACATTGCATATGTTGAATGTATTATAGAACTGGAGAATATATCATGAACATTGACTATGATATGAACTTGTGAACCATATATTTTGGGAATTTTAGATTTGAAGAAATATATGTTATAGCAGATGTTGTAAATTGCTTCTTGAATAGAGATAAAGTGACCAATGATGGGTCAGGTTGTTGAACATTGAATTGTAATATTGTTGAGAAATTTCAATGGGAAGTCTTTGGCAAACAAAATAGTAGGTGGTCAAGTGTTTTGAGTAACACCGTGCTTATGAAAAATGTTTACAAAACTTTTAAACTTCGCATGGAAAGTGCAAGATTTATTTCGGAATACTAACATTGAAAATTTAAACATCTTTGAGAAATGTCTCATGAACCAGAAAATGATTTTCTTTTATCTATGCAAACGATTTACTTTGGTCGTGTTGTTGGGAATTATGCATGTTGAGTAGTGACTTAGCTTGGGGTGCTAGTCGGTTGTTGGTGAATTGTTTCGGGGAAGGTTTGGTTTTGTTGAGGCCTTCGTGCCTATAGGGTTGTCGTTTAGAACGTGTTCCCCTGGTTAGTCTCTTCCTTGGTAAGAATAAATCAAAGGTTTGTTGTGAGAGTAATTTCTTTCCTTGGGGCTCAGGTGTTGAGTGCTCTGTGATCCATTGGCCTTGTGTCTTAGCGTTTCCATAATTTTGGGGACGAAATTCTTTAAGGGGGGGAGGTTATAGCGATCCCGATTTTCCCTTTTCTTTATTTATCGTATCCGGACTTGGTTCTGTGGAGTTGGTTGTTGTTTATACCTCGTTTGCATCCTTTACTCTTTGCATTTGAGCCTTGAGTTGTGTTGGGAAGGTTTGGAACAAGTTAATTGAGCTTAGAGACCAAAAACAGTTACCCAGATTTTGGCCTCTCCGCTCGAGCGGGGGTTTGGACGCTGGAGTGGAGAAAACAACCATCCAGTATTTCCTGTGCAGTGTTGGACGCTCGAGCGGGGGATTGGCCGCTCGAGCGGGAGTTTGTGAGTGCCGCTCGAGCGGGGGAGTTGAACGCTCGAGCGGGGACCTGTCTGCAAAAGTTCTGGGAGTGTGCATCCGCCGCTCGAGCGGGGGATTGGCCGCTCGAGCGGGAGTCTGTGAGTGGCGCTCTGTAACAAGCCCGCGGGGGACCTCGCTACAGTTCGGACTCGATTTGTATCACGGTTCTTAATCTAAACCAAAGAGTCCAAATCCGGCAAATCGTTTTGAGAAAACAGATTTTGAAAGAAGTGCCAAACATGGACTGCTTTGCCAGATACAGAGTCGCCACCTAAATATTTTTTATTTTGGGGGAATTTAGGAAACCCTGACTTGGTGCCAAAGGCCACGTGTCCGTCATCACCAAAGTTGCCTCAGCTCGGGAACTTGGGTACGATCGGGGAAGGTCAGCTATGAGCACCCCCTCTCGCCCGGTCCGAAGACCGGCCTCTACTAACCGTGATATCCTCTTTTGAAAACGTTATGTGTTCTTATTTCGGTTATTAGCCTAGATTTACTACGTTATGCGCACAGCAAACAAGTATAGACCAAATCGCCTAAATTGGAACAAAACATTTCATGTTTGTTTTGAAAATGGTTTGTTACTCGTAAGTAAGCTAAAATGAAGATTTTGCCACCCTCAAGTGGGCTTTTAGAAAAGATGGTTTTGCCACTATCTAGTGGGCTTAAAACTCACAGTTTTAATGTATTATTCAAACTTAGGTAATTTGACCTCCATCCACAAGCATTCAAGCAATTATATCACATAAGCAGCTAGCCTCATGGTAATCATGCTATTATGGCAAATTCACACGCATGCGATATGCTAAAGCATAAAAGCTTACCTAGTACTCCAAGCCAAAGCAGAAACTAGTTAGTAATCATATTCATGATCCTAGTTCATGTTACGATGGCTAATGCAACACATGCAAAATGCAACTATAATAGGCTCGGCTATCCAAAAGATGGCATGTGAAATGCTGCAACTAACAAGTACTCAACTTGGAATTGAAATACAAGTGTAGTTAGCATGATGTGCCGAGCCCGATGCATGTAAGACAAATGTATGGATGGATGCACGCATACATAGCATAAGGTATGCTAATTTAAATATGCCCTAATACTAACCATTGAAAGCAGGTAAATAAAAGGGAAGAAAGACGTGGGGTTGGAAGACATACACACACGCACCCACACTTATTACAAATTCGCCCTCGCCCGGAGGGACCAAAAGAATATACAATTTAATTAACCTACAAGCTAATTAAATATTATAAGCCCTTAATTAATTAATAAATTAACTAAGCTATGGAAAGCAGTAAAAGGCCTCGGGAAGAGGAATGAATGCATGCATGCTTGACTTTGCTCGGAAATCCAACGCCATGCACAAGTTTGCCTCTGTTTTCCCTGCTCTGCTCCTCTGAAAATTGCACAACTCCCAAGGTATGCTTCATGGACACTGTGGAGCACCACCGGCCAGAAGGAATGACCACCGGCCATAGGGAATGATCATCGGCCACTGGTTAAGCCATCGGCCACTGATGGATGGCCAGTCGGCACTGGAGATGGCCGGCCGGCCAAATCTTCCTGCAGAAACCTGTTTGACAGCAGCAGAGGGCAGACAAGGCATGGCAATGCATTTTCAAAGCAATGTTTGCACCACTACCCTCCTTATCATGTTCATGACTCAAAGGAGGATGGTGCTCGATTCTCGGACCATCAATCGCGCATTTCAATGCGTGATGGCCCAAGAAGCTAAGTTGTGCATTTTAATGTCAATTGTAATGCACACAAACACATAAGAGCCCAACCTCTATCATGCTCAATCAAGAGGCAAGGCATGCATGCCAAATGCAACCTAAGCATGTGAGCTAAGCATGCAACATAAGCATGGAGGCAAGTATGCAAACATGCAATATGTACTAGGCACACAACCTAAGCTAACAAACATGCAAGGCATGGAATAAGGCAACAACCTTTGAGCAACATGTTAAACATGGATTCAAACTAATTTGGGCAGCTCTATACTAGGCCCAAAACAGTGGCCAAGTGCCATGGAAATGAAGGCCAAAACACATACAAACATGCATGCACACATGGTCCAACACTTAGGCACAAGGAAGCAACTTTTAAGCACACTTAAAAGAAGACAAACATGGGTATATGGCATGCATTATAAGCTCTAAAATCATGTCATAAATGGTGCCAAACCAAGTAAGCAAAACAAGCAAAGCATGCATAGAAGCTTGGAATTAGCCCAAGGACTTAAACCATGATCATATGACACATGAAGCAAATGATCAAAGTGAATCAAAACAGTCCCAAATCATGTCAAAGTAAGCCCCAAACACCACTTAGATGGCATCTAAATGACCTACACATGGAAGCACACACAAATGTCTAAACATGGAGCATAAGGCACAACCTCTTGAAGCATCAAAGGAGCATCAAATGCAAACATTTAAGCATACCATGAGGGCTGAAATGACATTATAAGTGGCTCCAAATCACTGAAATAGTGCAAATAAAGCATGCTAGAGGGGTCAACACTCAAGGCTCATGAGGGGGATTACATGGTAGCTATACAAAGCAAGTCATGGATGACTCAAATGACCAAAAATAGTCCCTTAGCATACTAAAACAAGCATAAAAGCTTCACAAAGCTAAGCCAAAATATGCAAGCATGGTGGTCCAAAGGCAAGATGCATTTCTAGGCAAAATAGAGGAATACAAAGCAAGTGTATGATGCATGCCAAGGGTCGACAAACCAACATGGGACAGAGATAAAACATGCTAAATAAACACTAAATACCCACTGAAATAAAGCCAACACATGTTAGAATGAGGTGCTCCTTTGGAAGGCCATGCAAGGGGTTGTTATACACATGCAAGAAGGACACTCAACATGACCAAAACAACTCTGGAAATGGCTTATGGGGGTCCTAAAACCCACTAAAAAATGCCTGAACCAAGCTCAAGAAGTGTGCAAATATAGGCCCCTTTGTAAGGCCAAAAATGCAAGCAAACAAGACAACAAGGAGAGGGGATGGCCTTCTCCTTCTTAGGACCTCAAAACACCACCCCCACCACTGAAATCCCTCTGGATTTCAGTGGTGAGAGGACCAATACAAGGTGGTCCCGAAGCTTACAAAACAATGCACAAAAATGAGGCCAAACAAGGCCTAAGAGGGGTCAAACAACCCCAAACACCAAAGTGGTCTTAATGAAGTATCTTAAACACAAAAAAAATAGAACTTTTTTATGTTATACACCAAGCTCAAATCAGCAAGCAAGATAGGCTAAAATGAGGTACAAGAAAGTGCTAAAAAAGGGAAGAAACTTACCCTTGAAGACCAAATTCGAGACCAGCAGCTTCAGGGGCCAAAAACCAGCTTTTGGAGCTCAAGAAACCCTCCCAAGAACCTCAGTCCAATGGTGGTGGTGTATGGCTATGAGGTGTGGTGCAATAGGCCAAGAACAAACCCCTTTTGAACCCTCTAAGACACAAATGTAGAGAGAGAGATATAGAGAGAGAGGGTGTATATATATTAGATATATATGCCCTAGGTCTGGTTTTTGCTGAACCAAGACAAAGGAGGGGATGGGTTTCTTTTATAAAGCAAGGAAATGGCATAAAGCTTCTCAAAGAAGCTATACAAAAGGGTCAAAGGGACCAAGCTTCTAAGAGAAGCTAATGCAAAGGTGCAAGCTTCTTGAGGAAGCCAAGACAAGGGGTCAAAGCTTCCTCAAGAAGCCTTGAGCAAAGGGTGGAAAAAGAGGGTCAAAAAGGGTGCAAAGGGTGCAAAACAGCCACACACGTGCATGGGGAGCAGAGTCTGTGCATTCCAGCTGGCACAGCTGGCATCCATTCAACCTGTAGAATACTCCGGAAGGTCATCGGCTAGCAAACTTGGTTGGTCAGCCATCTTTTCTGGCCGGTCGGCCATCTATTTGGCCAGTCGGCCATCTATTTGTTCGGTCGGCCATTTGTTTTGGCCGGTCGGCAGGAAAAATCTGCTCTGCAGGTCCAACTTCAAACGGGCATAACTTCTTCATATGAACTCTTTTTTAGGTCATTCTTGTGTCAAAATTGAAGCCCCAGAAGTAATCTTTCCAATGGCACCAGCCTTGCATCAAAATTCCAACTTTACAAAAAGTTATGCTTTTTTTTAGTGAAGGCTGCTCAATTTCGGTCCAACCGGGATGATTCCCAACTTCAACCAATCATATCTCCGCCCTCCGGTCTCGGATTTAAGAGATTCTTGAACGAAAAATGAAGCCCCGGAAGTCTTCTTTCCAACGGTGGTGTCCTCATAGCTTAACTCCAAGTGTATAGACAAATAAGCTTGATTTAGCGAGGACTGCTCGTCCCTCTCTTAGCAATTCTTGCCTATCTTCTTCTCCAACTTGGTTTCTCCCCTCTTCTCCTCTTTTCTTCAAATTCAAACCCCTAAGCAAGGTGTTTTGAAAGATTTTTCAAATATTTCATCTCTCTTTCATTCATTTCCACTTTGTCCTTACTCGGTTTACCGAAAAGCACAACGTTTGACAAAATGCGAGCCTCGGAACATCGCAGAAACTTTATTTCAAAAAATGTTTTGAAAGAAAGGGTTTTAAGGTCTAAAAATCATTCAAAATAGCTTTGGTCCAAAATAGGGTGTGAAGTTGAGATTTGTCTCTCTCCTTGCCGAAGAAATTGAACCTTTGCCCTGCACACCTTTTACCACCAAGTAAACCATCAATAACGCCCAAGTCTCAAGGGCGGTCAAAAATAGGGTGTCTACACGCTCGAGCGGGGGTTTCCATGCTCGAGCGGGGAGACTGGTATAAGGTTCCGAGATTCAGCTTTTTGGCTCACTTTTTCACACCCGTTTCTCTCTCTTACTTTTCCAAAAAGCCATTTGAGAGCTTCTCTCTCTAAAACCATAACTTCTCTCTAAGTATTGATCTAGCTAGGGTGTTCTCCTCACCTTTGGTCTTTACAAAAGTTGGGTTGATCGTCGAGGGCTTTACTTTGATCCAAAAATTTCGAGTTTTGGAGCACGTTGAGTTTCATCATCTTCTTTCCTTGAGCTCCGAATTTGAGGTAGGGATTCCTACTCACTATTATGGTCTTTGACATAGATTATTGGTAGTTTTGATAAAGTGTTGAAGTTGGTTGATTTTGGGACTTGGGGCTTCAAAATGGTATAAAAGAGGGTTTGTTATTTTGATTCTTAAACATGTACTTTGGCTCTCAAAATGATGATTTGGGTGTTGGTTGTTGATATTTGAACCTATGGTTAATATTGAGAGTTGGGGGAGAAAGCCCTAATTTGTGTATTTATTAATTGGTATAATTAAATTTGGAAAAGTTATGGATTTGTGAAATTGAAGTGAAAATAATGAAATTGGCTCATTATTGGATGGACTAGTGGAGTTGAATTTATTTATCACTCACTTTTGAAATGTTGATAATTTTACCTGTTGGAGCTTTTATTATCTGTTTAGAAATAATTGCTTAGGCTACCGGTGAAGGGTAGTTTTGATTGTTGTAGACAATGCATGAGGATTAGGCAAACTAAAACTAATCGAATGGACGTGTCATAGAGTATGACTGTTGAATGAATACATTAACTTTATGTATTGATTGATTATGTATACTACCAATGTGTATATATATATGTTGTTTTGTGTGGGCGGTTTATTGGAAGAAAGGGGCTGGACCTCTAAACCAGAAATTGATACAGCTCATATGCTTGTCAATTGAAGTGTTGATACAGCTCATATGCTTGTCAATTGAAGTGTTGATACAGCTCATATGCTTATCTATTGAATTGTTGATATAGCTCATATGCTTATCTGTTGAATTGTTGATATAGCTCATATGCTTATCTGTTGATTTGTTGGTATAGCTCATACGCATATTTAATGGGAAATGAGAAATGTTTAACATGAGTTACTGTCTCATCTAAGTTGTTGGCTAGGTTCTGAGCCGTAGTTGAATTGTGAATTGGATAAGAAATGGAAAATGAAATGACACACGAATACAGTGGTCATGTAATAAAAGTGGTGTATGAATTGGTTTATGTGAGTTAAACACTTATCAATTGCTAAAGTCTTAGTTATTGCTCATATTGTGTTTAGCATATCTCTACTGGGCGTTGGCTCACCCTATATGGGACATCATTTTCAGGTGCAGGTAGCATGCCACCTCCAAGGACATAGCTTGGACGGAGATGAGAGTTGAAGACTCTTTTTGGTTCTTTTGTTTGTATTACATGTATACCAAGCCTTGGGCTTTCCTTGTATAGAGTTAGTACTCTTCTTTTTGTAACCAAGTGTTGACTTGGAAAGCTGTAAGCCCTTACGGCATTTGCTTTTGTTGTTAACATGTAATACTGTTGTAAAGACTACTCTGATGAATGGAAATGTGTTGATTTCTCTTATATCATTGTATGTCTAGAATGATGGGTTTTGTGTATTATTTTGAGGGCGTGACATCTCTGTACTGACTTATTGGTTTATTGTCGTTGTTTATTTATTTATTTTTTTCTTCTACTGCCTAGTTACTGCTCCAGTACCCCTTTTATACTTAAGCCTAAGGAGGCGATTCATCCTTTAAGCACCAAGGTGAATCACCATCCATGCATTAATTCTCCTACAGGTGGCTTATGCTGGGAATGCCATCATTGGGCTTACCTTTCCCTTAATTTCATCCTAACCCTAAATATTTAGATAATTTCATGGTTGTTTTGATTTGATCCCAACCAATATATTAACCACATTGTTATATTTTTATAGCAACAATGCTTCTAATTTTAAATTAGATTACATTTTAGCACGTATAATTATAAAATCAAATATTTTATTTTATTTTACTTTATTTTTATTTTTTTTATTTATTTTTATTAAATTAATTAAACAATTGGGAGCTTTGACGAAGTCCGACAGTTGGATTTCATGGGCCATACACAGTTGGATTTGATGAAAAAATTGATTTAAGGAGTGGAGATGCTCTAGGAATGCTTTGTAGAAGAAGCTAAACTAAACTGACACAATTGTTTGGTGGAGAGGAAAGAATGTTTTCTTGCATCTTCTACGTTTTCTGATTCAAAATTTTGTAAGTTCCAAGAAGAAAGCTTTTAGTCGGTTGATAGGTGGCAATCATGACTGTGGTTTGTGTAATTGAGTACTGTAATGAGAAGTCAATGGGTGTTTTATGAATTTTCAACTGATGGTTCTTGTGGAATTCGTTGTGTGATTCTGTTAGGAAGTGTGATCAGAAAGTTTTAGTTATGCAGTTGTATTGTCATTTTGATCTCGAAAGTGCAGTTAATAGGAATAACCAAAAGATATTGCTATAATATCCCACAACTCAAGTTCAGTTATATTTTGCATGAATCTTGCCAATCCCCATTGAATGTCATGAAGCTTCTTTATACTAGTAATTTTTCTCTTGGAAAATTTTCTAGGAAGGAGTTGGAATCACATAAGAGTAAGTGAGTTAACATCACTATGGCGTAGATAGCCTTAGTCACATGAAGTGATGATGTTTCTTGCACACAAAAATATGAAAAAAAAGATGTAAATCTTTGTCTGCTTTGTGTGATTGTTGTATTTGTGCAGCAGTAATTCTTTTATTCATATTACATCACTGGTGTATGCGTTTGATACAACAATATGGAGATCAAAATAGCCAGATTGTTATCAGCTGCATATATTTGAATTTGAATTTGTTTGGTTTTATTTAAGAATT
Source organism: Camellia oleifera (assembly GCA_022316695.1). Classification (NCBI taxonomy): domain Eukaryota; kingdom Viridiplantae; phylum Streptophyta; class Magnoliopsida; order Ericales; family Theaceae; genus Camellia; species Camellia oleifera. The sequence goes on along the minus strand of CM039306.1, from coordinate 183,659,720 downwards.
TGATTTGACCTGGCATTGTCAAATATGTTTGAATAGCACACTTGAAAATTCCTTTATGTCTGTTCTACTTATACATTTGAAGAGGCATAAGATTATTTTCTTTTCATTCAGTTCAAATTCATTATAGATCATCAGTATTCTTTATATTTTAAAGTTTTCAATGCTAAAATTTTCTCTATTTGTAAACAAATGTAATATTTTTGGCATGAAGGTGCGTGCTTTGTGGATGTGTACCAAAGAAATTACTTGTGTTCGCATCCAAATATTCTCACGAATTTGAAGAGAGTCGTGGTTTTGGATGGAAATATGAAACTGAACCCAAGCATGATTGGAGCACCCTGATGGCTAATAAGAATGCTAAATTGCAGCGCCTTATTGGTATCTACAAGAACATTCTGAAAAATGCTGGTGTCACTTTGATTGAAGGGCGTGGAAAGGTTGGATGTTGTGTGGCCCATAATAACATTTTAGCGTAGTATTTGTGGAAAAAATTCCATTGACATGTATTGACATTTCATTGTTTTTGTAACTATTGCATTGACTTGTATGACTGTATACACAGATTATGGACCCACCCACAGTGGATGTAGATGGGAAACTCTACTCGGCAAGGCACATACTAGTTGCAGTTGGGGGACGCCCTTCCATTCCTGAAATTCCCGGAAGTGAATATGCAATAGATTCAGATGCAGCCCTTGATTTGCCTTCAAGACCTGAAAAAATCGCAATAGTTGGGGGAGGTTACATTGCACTTGAGTTTGCTGGTATCTTTAATGGTTTGAGAAGTGACGTTCATGTATTCATACGACAGAAAAAGGTTTTGAGAGGTTTTGATGAGGAGGTGAGGAATAACAAACAACATTAGTGTAGTTGGTTAGTCATACTTGGACAAAAGTTTCTCCTCATGCTACAAATCTTGCATTCTTTGATTGCCACAGGTCAGAGATTTTGTTGCAGAACAGATATCTCTAAGAGGGATTGAATTTCACACAGAAGAGTCACCTCAGGCTATCCTTAAATCGGCAGATGGTTCACTATCTTTGAAAACTAACAAAGGAACAGTTGAAGGTTTTTCTCATATTATGTTTGCAACAAGCCACAAGCCTAATATGAAGGTTTGATTTTTTAATGTTGTGGTTGTCTTCTCTCTGCACAGGCCTTATGGTCGTGGTTCTTCTCTGTCATCATTTTTTTTCTTACTTCAAATTTTGACTTGGTGCTCAGAAATTGGTAACCTAATAAAGTTGAAAGTGATCTAGCATGGAGAAGTCATACAATTTCTTAATAGAGCTTATATGATTTCTGTGCTGAAAATGTGTATGCTCAACCAATTTTCGATAATTGATACATGGACTCCTATTCCATTGCAGAATTTGGGGTTGGAGAAGGTAGGGGTAAAAATGGCAAAGAATGGAGCGATAGAGGTAGTGTCTTTGGTTTTTAGTGTCTTTGGTTTTTAGACTTCTCTTTTACTTTTATCACTTTATCTCTTTATCTCTCTCTAATTCTTCAACCTGGTGCGTTTCCTTGTATTGCTTTCTGTTGAATGTTTCTTTAGGTTGATGAGTTCTCCCATACATCAGTTCCATCCATTTGGGCTGTTGGAGATGTTACAGATAGGGTGAATTTAATTCCAGTTGCTTTAATAGAGGGAGGGGCATTGGCGAAAACTCTTTTTAGGAATGAACCAACAAAACCAGATCATAGGTATTTTACATATCCTGTGATAAATTGTATAATAGCCTTAAGCATGTGGGAAAATCTCTGAAGTGCTCCTAGGGATGCATCGGTTAGTAGCTTATTGGGTTTGTGGGAGTTTAGGAGACCATTTAATGACCATTAGACTGTTCATGTCCTAGTTTGATCCATATGTGGGAATCTAGGAGGCTATTTGATAACCCTTGGATTGTGCTTTATATCGCATTCCAGTTTCTAAGGAAAAAGTTTAGTTGAATATTTATTCAGTAATGGTGATTTAAGTTCATGACCAGTAGCTTTCTGACCAGATTATCTGCTTTGAGTAGGGCTATTCCATCTGCTGTGTTTTCCCAGCTACCTATTGGACAAGTCGGCCTTACGGAAGAACAGGTGTTGCAAATTGTGAACTATATCTGCAACAGCTTCAATTGTCTTGTTGTGCTTATTATTTAAGGATTTTTGCAGGCTGTAAATGAATATGGTGATGTTAATATCTTCACAGCAAACTTCAGGCCCTTAAAGGCTACGCTTTCTGGACTTCCAGACCGGATTTTCATGAAACTTATAGTATGTGCAAAGACAAACAAAGCCCTTGGGTTGCACATGTGTGGAGAGGATTCACTAGAAATTGTTCAGGTTTCCCGCCTCTAAGTTCAGTGCTTTCGTGAAATTGTTACAATATTTACAATTGATAGAATTTTGTTCAATTGAATTTCAGGGATTTGCAGTTGCTGTGAAAGCTGGCTTGACAAAGGCTGAATTGGATGCCACAGTGGGTATTCACCCTACATCAGCTGAGGAGTTTGTCACTATGAGGACTCCTACAAGGAAGATTCAAAACGGCCCTCCCCCAGAGGTTTTGTCTACTTGGAACCTTGTCAATTATGAGATATTTATATAAATATATTCCTTTAATTTTTGAAGTTATGGATTTCTTGCTGCTTCTGCCTACCCAACCCAAAGAAGAAAAAAGATGAATACAAGATTTTTAATTAATACTAGCAATTTAACTTGTTAATGTACTATATTGGTAAACATTAGATAATGACAATCTAATATTGTATTGAAGACTAGATTCTTATTTAATACTTGCAGTTTATGTGATTTTTAGATATTTTTGTACCCAGTTTTTTCATGTTCACAAATTGTATCAAATGAGTTATTATCCCATGTCAAATTGTTTCAGGGAAAGATGGACTCTGGGGTTAAAGCTGCAGCAGGGGTTTAGCATTGTACCACATTTCATTTTTAGGTAAGAACAATTGCATAACTACTACTTATGCCCTTCACAGCGATTGTTTAAGGTGTTGTATCAACTTTCCTTGTTAATTTTTGTTTTGTTTGTTGCTGTTTTCCTTTCCCTTTTCTTCTTCCTTATCTGTTTATTTCCCTTAAACAGAAGTAAGACATCTAATAAGAAGTTACGATATCTAACTGTGGTGTTTGTATCAGAATAAAATAAAATAAAATAAAAAAGAACAAAAAAAACTATGGTGTCTGTATGACCCTGCATGTTACAGAAGTATTTTTGGCACATAAAATTGAATGTTCACCTATCTTCTGTAAAATCAATTAAAAACATTGTTTCACAGTGTCATGATTTTTTACTGCAAGTAATTTAGAATTTTAGTATCAGCTGCTAACAAATCTTACTTTCTTCCCTTTTCTCGGTGGATGGGAGACTGACAATGTGACTGCCACCCCAAAATTTTGAAAAATCTCCCGAAATATAGTAGTATGAGTTTAAATTTTTTTTGAACTATATAGGTTAGCTCCCTTGGGATTTTTTTGAGAAATTTAATACCCTCCCCCCTATTATTTTTTATAATAAAAATTTAAGATTATTTTACCTTTTATTTTTAGGTAACATTTGGTTAGATACCTTTTTACTTTGCCGTGTTATAGAAAAATCAAATAACATAATCTACTCAAATAAATAAATGGCCCATTATTATAAGTATCTCGTGAACATTTCATTAAACCTCCACTTCAGCTATACAAACCACCCCCCCCCAAAAAAAAAAAAAAAGAAAACTCGATACTACCATTATGCCTTTATTTACTCTTAAACTTTGTTAAAGGCTATAGGCAAAAAGAACTTCTTCGCACGAGTGGCATACATACAAGGTTGTTCCAACCCACTCGATCTTGTGGAAGGAAAGAAATGTTTGTACTCTGCTACTCATTATGTTTCTATCAGTAATGGGCCTTTACGAAATTTTGTATCATGTCATAGTTGTAGCCCAAAACCCATAGTTACCCACGTGGAGAAAATGAATTTAGGACAAACTTTTAGGGGAAAAAAGACTGGGGAAGCATCTTGCAACAACTTGGATCTTCAACTCAGTCATATTTTCAAGTTTCAATCTTTACTCTCCAACTTCAAATGTGTTTCTCTCTCTTGTTCTTTTTCCTTGTTTCAATTCTTCTTCTTTTTATTTTCTTTTGTTTCAATTTTTCATCATATATATATTTTCGTTTTTTTTCAACTCTATCCTTCGTTTTTGATTTCTTCTTCCTCTTCTCAATATCTATTTCAAACTACTTCTGTTTTAGTTTTTCTTTTCTTATTTCTCTATTTCGGTTATCTTTCTTTCTTTTTTTTTTTTTTTCTTCTTTGCCATACCTTCAAAAACTTAAGATATTTGTAATAATTGAACAACCAAATTAAGAAGGATGCAATTGAGTTACTTGTTCTTAGCTCGTCTTCACTTGCGGAAAACTTCTTGCCGAGGGCCTATGCACCCCTGGGAATTAGTCGGGTTTTGATCCGAACACTCCAATGCCAATAAAACAAAAATAATTTTTTTTGTTGCAAGTTTGCAAATAAATTTTCTCAATAACTTCACATAGTAAGAAAGTTGCATTCAAAATTTTAATTGTAAAACTATTAAGACTAGTATCTTTGAACGTCCCAAAATTCAAAAGTTGTCAACAATTTCTTAGTTGTGTAAAGTGTGATATACATATATATATATATATACTATTGTATTTTGATTATATATATTTTAAAATTATATACATTGAATAAAAACATCTAATAATATAGTTTGTGTTATTTTTAACATTTGGTGTTGATAGAAATTAAAATTGCAATGCACACATTCGTTATAAATTGTTTAGTTACACATACATTTGCCCCTCCAAGGTCAAAATCCTTCATCTGTCCTTGGTGACAGCCCTGGTGATTGCAGGTTTACCATTTATGTTCTTTTAACCATTTTGTCCATGTCTTCTTAAAATGCCTGTTGAACAAGTACATATTGCATTCCTATCGTGGGCTTATATAATTATCGATCTGCAAGCCTAGCATAGGGCAAGGAAGAGGAAAAGTATTCGTCCAAAAAGTACACTTTGTTTACCTCTCTTCTAAAAATTCTTGGTTCCCCTATTTTCTTTTCAGAAAGGGTTTTGGTTGAGAAATGTGAAGGTTTCTTTTGATGGAAAAATTGCTAAATAGAGCAATAAAGTAGTCAATGCTTATGCCATCAATTGCTTCACCCTCGGAAGGGTTTAGGCCAATCACACATAAACACAATCTCAAATTCTCATAATATCAACTCTTTCTTGAATCATTTATAGGATAGAGACTCTCATTCTATAAGGACCATGACTCAAATTACCGATTTATCATAATACCCCCAAGTACTTGAACCTAATATGATGACATAAAATTGTCCTCTTTTTTCTTTCCATGATCTTCATCATTTCTGGTTCATCTACCTCTTGTTTCTTGATTTGTTCATCTTGTCTGACTGATGGATTTATAAAGAGCAGTTTCTCTATCTTGCTTAAATAATAGAATTTTCGTATGATGGGGTAAAAATAATGTTAACAAAAGTTTTAATTTTTTTGCTCTGTTGCCCATTATAAAAACTTCACATGATTCCCTTAACAACAATGATTGGTGGCCCGAAAAATTATGACTCAAATGGCTCGAAACACCCAAAACGATGTCGTTTTGACACATTCGAGCCACAAAAATTTGGGCTACCAAACATTTTCCTTCCCTTAATGTTTGGCAGGTAAGTTACCTTTGGAAATTGAAAGTGGAATCCCACTAATGGAATACAGAAACCTGGATGTTGACTCACAGCAGTGATCTTGGAAGGACTGTGAAGAGCATAGGATGTCGAGGCTATGGATGATCGATCCTCAGTAATGGATAGAGTTTTGAGTAGTAGTTGCTTGGTAATGTAGTGTGATTTTTGCACTTTCCTTCAAAAGACAAAAGCCAATGATATATAGTACACAGTTCGTTACCCTTCCACTCCCCCACCTTTGATCAGTGATGGTCCAAATCCAATATTGTACACTAGCAGAATGCATATTAGCCACGGATAAGTTATTGCAATGCCTATAGAGCGATGGTTTCATGATGAAGTTTTTTTTTTTTTTTTTTTGGGGCGGGGGGGGGGGGGGTTTGTTTGGTCTATTTAATAGAAATGATATATATTTCCTGCCAAATTGAGGACGACTGGAAGGTAGAGGGCAACTGAGATCTCAGCTCCAGAAGTATACAAAATGGAGTGCTTTTGAATTTTTGTTTTTAAAATTAACAAATTATAATAAATAAATAAATAACAGAAAAGAAAGAAATGATACCACACCAGTCTGGTCCTTTTTACCTACTAAAAAAAGAAAGAAGAAAGAAGAATAAAGGTCATATGTTGGGACATTTATTTTCCTTGTGTTATTTGTGTAATTAGATAGTTTCAGTACAACGACAGTCAATGAAATTGAATGGCAAAGGCCTCAGCACCCCTTAGCACAGAGTTCGGTAATTGTTAAGCCCTTCTAAGAAAGTTATAAGAAGAAGGTAATACTACAAAATCAATGATGGCCAAATCAAATTTTCACTACAAATAGTTAGTTCATAAATTAACCATCATCTAGCAAAATTACAGGAAAATACTAGAAGTTCAACTGTAAAACGTTTTACAAAACATATTATGAAAAACAAACTATGATTCATGACAAATATAAAAAAAACAAAAACAAAATAAAGAAGCAGTGTTCAATCTGCAACTGAATGCCTTAAAAGCTCACATCACTTGAAACACCAACAATGAGAAAGAGGAACACTGCATTGACTTGGGAGCTCCATGTAATAGAATATTGCTGATATTAGCTAGATTTGCTCTCCATGCATGATGATAATGATGCAACTTGTACAATAACACTTTTCCAGCAGCATTTCCCATAGCCATCAAACCACCACCGGGACCAAAATCCAAACAACACGAATAATATAGTGTCCGATTTGGTGGAGGCCAATTAGAGAACACAGTAAATGATGGAATGTGAATTAGCTTTAGACTGCTCTTCTTCATGCTCGAACTGATGGCCAAAATCTGAGCATCATTGTTGAATTTCATAAAACCCACACTTGTGATGAGATTTTCAATGGTCTTGATTGGCTTTCTCTTTCCCCCTAAAAACTTTTCTCTGTTGTAAACATTCACAATCCCACTAAAGATCCGTCTGGAGAAGTGCAAAGAGCGAACCATGTATGCAACCTTCATCAATAGCCTTGTGGAAGCAAGCCCTTGTTCTCAAATCCCAATGGTAAACATGTCCATCACCCCCAGAGCTCAGCAAATGCTGCCCATCATTAGCAAACGCTAATGATCGAGCTGTCCAATTCATTTTGAATGTTCCAATAAGTTCCTTTGTTTTGGATGAAACTAACAAAATATACCCTTCATTCCCCACAAAAGCAAGTGTATTAGAATCGGGTGAAACCTCAAAAACATCCAAGCTCTTCTCTTCTCGGCCAATTAGAGGGCCTATTTTATCTACCGTCGCTTTCACTAGATCAAAACTATAGAAAAACTTTCTTCTTCCTGATGCTATTACTTGAGATCCATCAGGTAAGAAACACGCCTTTTGAATGGGCCAATCATCTAGAAAAATGCTTTGTATTTTGGTGTTCCTTTTGCCTGTGACAAATATATTGTGTAGTGTATCAATTAGGGAAGATTGTATTGTGTATAGAATTAGGAAAAGTGTATAGAAATAGGAAAACTTGTGGTGTAACTCTGTATTTCCTTTTTCACTCATAGGCTTAGGGTCATATAAACGGGGCTTTTCCCAAAATAAGTCTTTTTTGCATTGGATTTTTCAAACTAGGCCAACTTCTGACGGAATTTCAAAACTAAGTTAAAGCGCTATTTCTATTCGTGCTTTTACTGTTAAGAGCTTAAAATTGGATGAACAGGAAAATCGCTATTACAAATAGCGATTTTGATTAAGAATTCGCTATTACAAATAGCGCTTATAGTGTGAAATTTTTTTCAGAAGAAAACGCTGTTGAGAACAGCGCTTTTAGAACAAAATTTTGTTGGCAGAAAAATGCTATTGCTAATAGCGATTTTAACGCAAAAAATTTTTCCCAGGAAAACGCTATTGCTAATAGCGCTTTTAGCAAAAAAAAATTTTGGAATAAAACGCTATTTCTAATAGCGCTTTTAACAGAAACATTTTTGGAAGAAAACGCTATCCCTAATAGCGCTTTTAACAGATAATTTTTTGGAAGAAAACGCTATGCATTTTTAACAGAAAATTTTTTGGAAATAAACGCTATTTACAATATAAAACAAATGAAAAAAACATAAATGGGCCACATGTTTACACTCTATAAAATTGAAATTGGCTTTACTAAAGCCATTGTCATGTTAAAATATATATTTTTTTCTTTTGTTTTTGTTTTGATTTAGAATGTGTAATTCATAAATTTTACATAATATGAAAAAAACCTCTTTTCATATATTAATTTTACATACTATTTTTCATATATATAATTTTAAAATCATATTGATTTAGATATTATTAAGCCAATCATGTTCATTTATTTTGCTTTACTGAAGCCGTTGTCATGTTAAATTTTTTATTTTTTCTTTTGTCTTTGTTTTGATTTAGAAAATGTAATTCAATTTTTTTTTTTGTCTTTACTGAAGTTGTTTTAATATAAATTTTTTTTTTGTTTATTGTTTTGTGTTTGTTTTGTTTAAAAGGTGATAATGTAATTAATAATTTTTTTTTGGCTTTACTAAAATCGTTTTCATGTAATTTTTTTTTTCTTTTGTCTTTGTTTTGGGTTAGAATGTGTTATTTAGAAAATTATTTTGGCTTTACGAAAGCCATTTTCATTTAAACATACATATATATTTATTCTTTTATCTTTGTTTTGGGTTAGAAGGTTTTATTTAGAAAATTATTTTGGCTTTACGAAAGCCGTTTTCATTGAAACATACATATATATTTGTTCTTTTGTCTTTGTTTTGAGTTAGAAGGTTTTATTTAGAAAATTATTTTGGCTTTACGAAAGCCGTTTTCATTTAAACATACATATATATTTATTCTTTTGTCTTTGTTTTGAGTTAGAAGGTTTTATTTAGAAAATTATTTTGGCTTTACGAAAGCCGTTTTCATTTAAACATACATATATATTTATTCTTTTGTCTTTGTTTTGGGTTAGAAGGTGAGAATGTAATTGAAAAAACCAATTTAGTAAACCAGTTTAGTAAAAACGTGTTGTACCCGTTTTCATTTAGAAAATTTATTTTTTGTTTCGTCTTTGTTATGTGTTAGAATGTGATATGCATGCTCTACAGTCCGAAGCACACCCACACACTGTGCAGCTCGACGAGCAACGACGAAAGGTGAGACGTGAAGACCACCGCGGAGTAGGCCAAGAAGACGAAGGCCACAGCGAGAGCTCCTAAAATAAATTTTGTCAACATTTTTGTAATAATACTTAATACATAATATTGCCGAAGTCAGTACTTTACTAAATACTCATATAGGCATGAAAACAACATAACTGAAATTGTAAATGTAATAGTTTTCAGTTACATAGGTAGTACAGAGATAATTCTCCCACAAAAATACATTCTGGACACCATGAACTGAACACACATTACATACATCCTGGACACCCTGAACTGACCACACAACACATAAACATAACAGTTACACAGTCAAACACTTGATTCATGACCTAATATTGCATATTAATAGCCGTAACATTTGACAGACACAATACATAAACATAGACTTAAGCATAAACATAACATAACACCTAATTCGCGCTTAAATCAGCAGGTGGCTCCGAGTCTGAACAATCCGAAAGCTCAGTGTCAGAGACAAGTTCAGGATCCTCCATGATACCCTTGATAGCCGCAACATCTGGTTCTGTTCTATTCTTCTGGGCATCCTTCTTAACTATGAGTAGCTGCATATCGCGGGCCAACCTACGGCCCATTTGAGAAATCTCACGTTGTAGTCTTTGACATAGTCGATCAACATTTTCAGGATCTTCCTTTTGGATCTCAACAGAACGTTCTTTTGGCACCTTCAGTCGTCTTTCCCGACATAATCTTTCATTTTGCACTCGCTCCATAAATAGTGCGGGCCACTTCAGAAGTCTAGCATTTGCATAACCATATCCTGTTTGATTCTCTGATGGATCCTCCACCAAACCACATGGATCTCGATAGTACTTGGGCATGACAAAATGTCGCTTCCCAAACCTATCATGATAAGCACAAGAGGCATCTAACAAAGGAAATGGTGTTTCATCTTCAGCATCGCCACTTCCTCTTCCTCCTCCTCGTCATGAACTTTCACCCCTTTGCAAGTTCCTACCACCTCTGCGATTCCCAGTCCCTCCCATGAACCATGTAGCCATGCTAATTTTTTAAAGCAAATAAATGATAATTTCGTAGGGCAAAATGAGTTGTAAGGTTGTGTCTTCACCTTTACTCGTTTATATAGTTGGTTATGAACGACTTTAGAAAGATGCCTCTGCATGACAATCCCACATATATGAACAAGGTATGAGTTGTCAATAGATTGAAAAAACAGAGAAAAGCAAATACTATGGTCGAAGTCACGTGACTTGACAATCCATCTATATATACGGACAAAATAAATGCATGCTGACTGTAAGGTAAATCTGTGAATTCACTGTTGCCATGTGACTTTCTGAGTTGAGAATCCCACATATATCAATAACAGATGAGTTGTCACTACAATAAAAAATACGAGCAAAAAATTGAGAAAACCAAAGCCTCTGCACCAAGTCACATGGCTTGACAATCCATCTGCGTATACAGACAAATAAAACAATGCTGACTGTAAGGTAAATCAGTAAATTCACTGTTGCCATGTGACTTTCTGAGTTGAGAATCCCACATATATCAATAACAGATGAGTTGTCACTACAATAAAAAATACGAGCAAAAAATTGAGAAAACCAAAGCCTCTGCACCAAGTCACATGGCTTGACAATCCATCTGCATATACAGACAAAATAAAACAATGCTGACTGTAAGGTAAATCAGTGAATTCACTGTTGCCATGTGACTTTCTGAGTTGAGAATCCCACATCTATCAATAACAGATGAGTTGTCACTACAATAAAAAATACGAGCAAAAAATTGAGAAAACCAAAGCCTCTGCACCAAGTCACATGGCTTGACAATCCATCTGCGTATACAGACAAAATAAAACAATGCTGATTGTAAGGTAAATCAATGAATTCACTGTTGCCATGTGACTTTCTGAGTTGAGAATCCCACATCTATCAATAACAGATGAGTTGTCACTACAATAAAAAATACGAGCACAAAATTAAGAAAACCAAAGCATGTGCACCAAGTCACATGACTTGACAATCCATCTGCATATAAGGACAAAATAAAGGTATGCTGCCAGTAAGGTAAATCAGTGAATTCACTGTTGCCATGTGACTTTTTGAGTTGAGAATCCCACATCTATCAATAACAGATGAGTTGTCACTACAATAAAAAATACAAGCACAAAATTAAGAAAACCAAAGCATGTGCACCAAGTCACATGACTTGACAATCCATCTGCATATAAGGACAAAATAAAGGTATGCTGCCAGTAAGGTAAATCAGTGAATTCACTGTTGCTATGTGACTTTCTGAGTTGGGAATCCCACCTATGTCAATAAGAGATAAGTTGTCACTGTAATACAAAAGTCGAGCAAGAAATCGAGAAAACCAAAGCCTGTGCACCAGGTCACATGAATTCATAATCCATCTGCATATACTGACAAATCTCTCCACGATTTGACTACTCAATGTGTGAAAAAATGAAGCTTATGTAGCCAATGTTGTGTTTCACTTAGCTACGCAATGTTACGACCTACTATTTGTATTTCATTGAAAAGTATGACTATTTGAATTGTTGTTGTCATTTGGGAAGCTATTCACCGACCTACCTATTATGTTTTTTGTGCTATTGAAGCCGATAGTTCGTTTCATCGAGTTTACTTTTCTGTTAACCCCTCATTCATTACCAGAGTCATCATTTTTACTGAACTTTCAAGAATTGGAAGGTGACTATTTCTTCTTCCCCGATGGAGATTGAAATTCGTTGTAAATTCATCCCTATTTCAGCAGCCCCAGTTAAGGGAACCTTTTATTCGAGTTGCCTGATCTATTTTATGTGTTTTAAGTATTCACATAATTGAACATACATTAATCCATTCATTAATCCAGAACATTCATTAACTAATTGCAATTCAATAAAGAAAATCATGAACTCATAAATGTGTAGTTATAAATGTAGTTATTTCATAAACTTCAGGTTCATAAAAGAAATACTTGAAATACATCCGTACGTTAGACCAACAACAACCTTGTCTTACACTCCATTAACGAACATATGAAAGATAACGGTGTTTGATTTCTTATTCCTCATCTGACATGTAGTAGTCAGAGAGATATTTTTCATTGTTTAAGACATTATTTCGCTCAACCATTCTCAAATCTCTGTTGCTTGCTTCTGCCATTTCAGTGGCTAGCTGAAGCATGAAATGTCGACATATCTGCATCAACATTCTGTTGTTCTCCTTCTTAATTCTGCTAACTGCTTTTTCATAGTCACTCATATTTCGTCTAGGCATGGTCAATGAACGACGATGAGGTACCGGTGCCCCAAGGTTACGTAGATCATTATACAATCCTTCTTGCTCCGTTACCCTGAACGCCCATTCTGCTCGGATACCAGCATAATAATCCTTCGGACTCGAGTACTTTTCGCTCTTGTAGTCATACGTAAATGGAGGTAGCAGCCACACTTTCGGATTTCTTTGCTGGCGTGAACTTCCTGCACCTCTTGAAGACATTGTTAATAACACAAAAAAAATAATAATAATAGTAATTGTATATATATTACTTTTGTTATGACTTCAACAAACATCATACTGGGGTATTTATAGACATCATAGTGGTGCTAGGGCAGTATGGAATAAGTGATACACGTGATATTATTTGTTGTTATTCATTTCATGTAATTTTGATTACCCGTGACTTTGTGTACCTGTGATATAGTCACGGACGTGGTTGTCAGATAAAATCATAATTGCAGGCCACAGAATGACAATGCAATCCCTTCATATTCGAGCAGTGCATTGTCAAATAAAACAAAATGCATTGTCAAATAAATTATCACTGTTTTTCTCACCAACATAATAAAATGGTCACTTGCTACATAAACACGATTGGAACATTGGTGCCTATATTTTTTCTGATTTTCATTTAATTAACTTCACAGTCATCCAATTTTCATTGTCATTACACAACTGTCCATCATGTTTTTTTATCAACATAATAGCATTTTCTGCTTCTTTTCACAGTCGTAATAATGTGACTCAGATGAATTCTAAAATGTAAAGAAAAAACAAAGCATGTAAGTTGCAATGCAGAAGTCACATGCATCACGTAATGTGAGGGAAAAAGTCACAACGTATACAAGCATGGCAAAGTCAGAAAGTCACATGCATTACTGCACCACTGCATAAAGTGACATGCATCATTGCATCAATGTACAAAGTCACTGCTTCTGCGGCACAATAGCCGATGCTACAGGCCTTTGATTCGTTCATGACTTGACAAAAGTGGAGTCCTGACAGCCGAATGCACTGGATAAGGTCAGTGGCATGCATGTGATCGAACAGGAAATGCTCATACATTGGTTCAGACAAAATATTATAATCAATTAAAATATTTTACTACTTCAAATTGTAAGTATATTTCAATGCAATATTGTAGTCAAAATTCAGGCTGTGTTCAGTTATATTTGTCAATTGTTCACAAATTTTATTAATTAATTTATTTATTAAAACAACTGTTAAAATATTTTTCATGACATATACGGTGGTTGACAAATTTAAAAAAACAACCGTTCATGTATTTATTAATTTGTTGAAATATTGTTTCACAATATTTTTACTTTTTGTTTTCAAATAACAATAAATTATGCAATTCATAAAAGTCGAAGTGACAACTCCTATCAAGTTGATGCATAATTGTTCAGGTCATCAAAGTTGACGTGACAACTCTAATGCATAGTTGTCATAGTTGTTTACAATAATTGCATGCATACATACAGCTACCATGTGTATATATGGTATAAATATCGTAGCATACCACAACAAAAGTTTTACAGCTATTTCTAGCGATATCATCATGACATATACGGTGGTTGATCTATATTCAGCAATAGGTCGCTATTGGGTTGCAGATGGAGATGAATTTCAATACCCATTAAATCTAAATTTGCGTTACTCACGTGCCACCGTCAATACCATGAGAGCTGAGTGGGAATTTTGCAAAACTCGAGCAAACGTTCTCGTTGAGCTATGCCGTGAAGTTAATCTTAAATTTCCTCGCCGGTTAGCCATGCGTATGCCAATTGACACTCCACAGTTGTTGCAAAGGGCATTGCATCGTATCTGCGACGAGGTTAATCGCATGACCCAACGTTTGCAAAGGTCCAGACTAATGAAGACCGCAAATGAGCGTGCCGAAGATGGGTTAATGGATGATGCACACCAGTACTACGCCTGGAGCATGGATGTTATGTATGAATATGATATTGAGATGTCAGATGATGATGATAATGAATGAAATTGTTTCGATGAACGCCCAGGGCATTTCTGTAATGCATGCAATTTGTAATGCTTATCCATGAATTGACATGTAATCAAATTCTTACAATACTGATATATGCCATACAATATGAATTGACATGTAATCAAATTCTTACTAACCTGTAGCAAGACAAGGGGTCCTCCGATCTGAGTCACACCCACCTGAGTGGCTCGACATAACATCCTATACAAGCATGCCAAAGCCGCGGCGCCCCAGCTGTACTGGCCGATGTCGTCAATGTCTCTCAACAATGGCAAATACATCAGCTTGAGCAGGTTCTGTGACTTATCAGGGAGAAGTACCCCCCCAATAAGCCACAGAATATATGCTCGCGCATGCTGCTGTACTAACTCATCTGGAGCATGATCTGGAAGATCGCCCTGAAAATGCTCGGACAGCCACCTCACCCTCACTCTACCTGCCTGTAAGTCTGCAGGTGTAGGTGCTAGTCCTAATAGCTCAGCACAGAGGGCTATCCACTGCTCCGTCGTCAATGATGGGTCAAGTCCAATAACTGCTCGTCCATCAATCCGTAGACCGTATAGGATAGATACGTCCTGCAATGTGACGGTGGCCTCACCGATCGGGAAATGAAATATATGAGTCTCTGTGCGCCATCTCTCGACGAGAGCAGTAATGAGTGGGTGGTCTAGTCTGATATGGCCTATACGATATACACCATAGAATCCCGCGCGTAGTAGACACTGCAAGACTCTATGGTCCAATGGACGATCCCACAGGCCGAAATCTCCCCGCCGGCATGCCACCACGGTGCGTGCCTGGTCCTGCATAACAGAATGAGTAGTTTAAATTATAGCATTATCAAGGAAATCAAAAACAAAATGCAGTGTATTTTCATTGTAAGCGTAAAGTCCAACAAACGTTATTGCATACCGGGTCCTCCCATATACTGTCAGCCCGATGTGGAAGACTCAAAAGGGGAACCTCATCAGGTAGATGTGCCATGAAGCCTGTACAGTTGAAAAACAAATACATTTTGAAAAACTGTATTGATGCGCATGTAATTTAACTATATCAATTAAGCTCAAATTATTATGTACATGACGACTTGGAAAACAAATGTGGTCGATAATTTTCAAAGTATAAATTTGTGTGCCATTAACATGGAAGCAATTCACTAAAATCTGAATTTTGCATATTATGTGCTATTAAATATGATAAGCAATTCAACATAACCTATCGTTATCTATGCTTCGGAGTAATATACAAATCTTTTACAAAATCATTTTACGATATCCGTTACATAAGCTTAATAATGACCAATAACATGTGGATAGTTTTTGTATGTCAATATTTACAGAAAAATGATTGTTGATTTTGGACAAATAAATGAACAAATAAATGGACAAAATTTAATAATGATAATTTTTTTTTCAAAACTTCATTGTTGATTTTGGCATATTTGACATAACCTCATTACTGATTTTGACATATTTGACTACATTTATGGCATATTCGACAAAACTTCATTATTGATTTTGTAATTTTTGTTTTGCAATAAAGTATAAAATTTGTAAATTACGTACATGTAATTCATAAATTGTAATTGTACAAAATCCTTGCATCAGTCGAAATATTAAAATCTTAAAATGATAGAAGAACTATGTGATTTTAAATAAGATTCTGTAATAAACATTTTCAATGAAGTAGAGAATAAAAACTATAGGGCTATGTGGTATAGTTAAATGTTTTTGCATTGTCATTTAGTTTAATTTATTTGTTTACTATGTTAGTTGTAAATTTTGTCAAGGAAATCAAACAATTACAATATATAAAGAATTAAACAATAGAAATGATCTATTACAAATAAAAAATGTTCTATTAAATGTACGACCCCATTTACAAATAATGAATTACAAAAGAAAAGAAAATGATCTATTACGAATAAATAATTACAAAAAGATCTATTACAAAATGTAAGTATTACATAGTCTTCATCGACCAAGTCGCACCGGACATGTTCGCCTGTCATGACCTGTCTGCTGGCACTCGCTGCAACGAGCGGTCAAACGCCTATCTGATATGTCCATCTCATTCGGAATACGAGACATAGATGTACGACCCCGTTTCACTTGTCGCAGACGCAGTACATTAGGCATTAAAGTCCACTGCGGATCAGCCCAATAATCTTGATGCGGTATTGGATTGAATTTAGTTTCCCAAACCCTCATGTATACATGAAGCCTATATACTAAATCAACGTACTCGAATGGATTGTCACCGCATTCAGACATTACAGCGAGCATATGAGAACATGGATAGTGTCGTATCTCATATTTCCCACAACTGCACGTGGGTTGATTCATCCGCACAATTTGTGTATTGCGACCTCGTCCATGGCGAAAAGATGTTTGCACCTCAAACACGCGGCGGGGCCTATAAAAAAATTGTAATACAAACTAATGAAGTTCACGTTTTTAGGTGTAGTTAAATTGACAACATAATAACAATAATTTCATTTATATTACAAACTAACCTGTCATATGATATCAACTTGAAAGTATTTGCCCTTGCGATGCCATCCTCAATAGTTTTTTGCATCTCTCTAGGGTATTGGAACTCATTTCGTACATCTAGTTCAGCTTGGGCTCCCATCTCGTCAAAATATTTTACAAGCCGCCGAAATGTAAATTCAACCATAGCTGAGATAGGTAAGTTCCTTGCACCTTTCAAGACGCTATTGAAGCACTCTGCATCATTGCTAGTCAATACCCCCCACCGATGTCCACCGTCATACGAAAGGGCCCACTCCTCAGGATTCATCTTGTAAACCCAAGTGATGGCTTCTTGGTCAATAGCCTGTATTTGTTGTAAGTAACCATTACACTTTCGTCGTTGATGAGCACTTCCTGCTTTCCATAGAAGTTGTTTCAGCTCCTTATTTTTGAACGTAGTGTTAAAGTTACTACAAACATGTCGAAGGCAGTGCCGATGATATCCAACAAATTGGAGCGAGGGATTCAACCAATGCCGCCTAACAGCAGCTAAAATACTCTCAGCTCGATCGGATATCAAAGTCACTCCTTGTCGGTCCATGTCAATATGTTCCTTGATATTTGAAATGAAGAACGACCAAGACTCCAAACTCTCCCTGTCGACAACAGCAAATGCAAGCGGTAGTACTTTGCCATTGGCAGTGACAATCGTTGCTACAAGCAACACACCAGTGTATTTCCCGTATAAGAATGTACCATCTATGGTTATAACAGGCCTACAATGTCTGAATCCATCGATGACGGGTTTGAAAGACCAAAAAGCAAAGTGGAATACGGGCATAATGGTTGTATTTCCGGTATATCTATGCTTCCATTGCACGATGGTGCCAGGATTAGATGTTTGTAATGCATACATGAATTTAGGCAACATCATATATGATTCATCCCAATCCCCGAACACCATTCTAATTGCCTTTGCCCTTGCATGCCACGCCTTCTTGTATGATATAGTATAGTTCATGGACTTTTTTATATCTTCGATGACATTCTTAATGGGCATATCAGGTTCGTTCTGCATACAACAATACCTATGAGTCAGATTATTTTGGTGTAAACACTTTAAACAAACAATTTTGGTGTGAACACTTTAAACAAACAATGTGTATATAAATGTAAACATTTATTTTTGTATACTCACCGCAACTTGTCCCAAAAGATGAGAAGCAATGTAACTGGAGCTAATATTTGTGTGGTCCCTGTTCATTCGTGGGTATAAACAATGGTGAGGACCCCTATACTGCTTTATTTCAAAAAGACCATGTCTCCTACTAAGAGATGCACGCAACCACCATCTACAGTCATGCTTGCAAGCACACACCCAAACGTCTCGCTTGGAGGTTACGACTTTATACTCTCGATTATTTGTTGCATGGTACAATTTCACAACATGTATGAGTTGCTTCTTATCAACGAAGACCATCCCTTTGTCCAACTCTGGATTTTCAGCATTCCAGATTCGGTTACGGGGAACGACATCGCGGTTAGTAATGTCAAAATCGCCACCCATGTGAATATTTTCATACAAAGGGATTTCAGGTCTAGGTGGAATGGGGGCATTCTGAATATCAACGGGAGCGTCGACATCATCTTCTTCATCATCATCATCATCTGATCCGCCCAATAAATTTTCTTCATCACACATTTCATTCTCATCATTGTCTAGGGCGACATCAGGACCGTAGATGTCACTGTCAGCAAACTGCACGGAATTAACCATTTTAGCCATATTACCAGCAACTTCAACTGGAGTCGTATGATGGCTATAGGTGGACACATCTTGGGTGTTATTGTGAAATTCAGTATCGTATCCACCACGTGAACTTGATTCTCCACCATGGCCATGAAATGTCTGTTGTGTGTAGCCAGCTGCATAACATTCATTTGACTCATACATAGGAGACTGAAATGCTGTTGTGTCAATCCCATGTGTCAGCAATGTAGTGAACGGATGTGAATCCATCTGTGTTATATTCGGAAGATTCTGTACAACCTCTTTCTGAATGTACACTTCCAAACAATTTGGTGGTTCGAAATTTCCACCGATACTTAAAACGGTGTTCAACGCCTCATCGTCATTTATCGGTAATATTTTGTATTTACTGGTTGCTTGCCACTGGCGATAAGGATATCTACATTTGAAGATCAATCGGACTGTTTCCCCGTAAGTTGCAACCTTCGACATAAACATCTCTTCCAAATTGCCAAGTGTGGTGCCAAGTTGCACCCTATATATCCCTTTCGATTCAGCATCATATGACACACCTTCATCGGGGTCCCGAATTATGTTTCCCCCCCAGTAAAAGATAATTGGAACAGTTGCCATATACTTGCTTCAATGAAACAATAAATATTAAAATATCAACAATATACATATATCGAATTTTACTTGTAAAATAAACATTACAAAAAACATTAAAATTTGCAGAAGTCACAAATAAAAGTAACCCTCTAATTTTTTGTCAATTTATATTTTCCAGGGTTGAAGGAACTGTAGCGGTGAAACAGTAATTCAATTTGTATTTTGTCAACTATATATTTGTGTCTCAACTTGTTCAACCTGGTGATGTAATTGTTCAGATTTATGGAAAATATAAGTTAATTTGATTTGCTCAAACATGTGTCATTACCGACCTTAATGACAAAGTTATTTCCTATGTGAACTAGTAACCCTCGTCCATTTTGTAGAGGTCATGCAGGCTTTCCTATAAAATTAAAACAAAAAGCTCATTTTGGATCATTTTTTATCATTCTGAAAAGTAAGAAAAAATTTTAATTTATTTACTCCTTTTTTTCCTTACACATACAAAAACAAAAAAATAATTACAGACATAATTTATAATGGCAAAAAATTAGAGATAATTAAATTGAAGTTGGTGGTTAAATGTACGGACTACATTTTGGATAGTTATCCATGTGAATCTATCGGGCCATCCGTACCAATTATTTGGTATTACAAAACACAGGCTTACCCATCAAAGTGCCAAAAAAAATTTTCCCCCTTCGTACGTACGAAATTGCGATGGACTATTAATTAAAATAATTTAAGACTCTTTTCATGCATATATTGTAACTAGTCTAATAATGACTTCTAATTATACAAATATAAATAAAAATTATTAAAACATAATGTTTACATTTTCCTTTTCAATGGTAGTGGACAATCACAAAGTGGAAAAGGCGATAAGTCAGTTCGTTCAATACCCATTTCAAAAACTTTTTCAAATTTAGTTCAGTTTTTTGAGGAAATTTTAATTTGTACTACAATGCTATTATATGTATTACAAATTCAGCTCATTAAATTTTTTAATCATATTTTCAGTGCCTGACCCCAAATATAGTGAAATAAACCAAACGAAATTAAACCAAAATTTTTTATTTAAATCAAATAGAGTCAAATTTAAATATTTTGAGAAACCAATAAAAATATTTCTTTTGAATAAAATAGAGTCAAAATTAAATATTTTGAGAAACCAATAAAAAATTTTCTTTTGAATAAAATAGAGTCAAAATTAAATATTTCAGAGAACATGATCATTTACTTGAGAGAACATGATCTTTTCATGGAGAGAAAATTAAATATTTTTTTAATCAAATACATTCAAACTTAAATATTTTTTTGTTTAATAATTATATTTTGTAGAAATTAGACATTAACAATTTCTGAACCATAATTTGATTCAAAAAATATAGACATTTTCATTCACAAGCATAATTTCCAAATTTCAATTTCTGATTTCAAATTTCAAAATATAGACATTTCATAATTCGAATTCAACAATTCTCAATCACATGAATTTCGTAATATGACATTAACAATTACGAATTATATGAATTTCAATTTTTTCTAATTTTATTCTTAATTAAACAAGATTACTTTTAAAATCATAATTTGAAACCCTAATTTCCTTTTCATTCCTCTTAACAAGCAAAAAAAAAAAAAAAAAAAAATCACATGCATTATTTCAAAATTCCATTTTCTGAGTTCAAATTTCAAAATATAGACATTTCATAATTTCAAATCACCAATTCTCAATTACATGAATTTCGTAATATGACATTAACAATTACGAATTATATGAATTTCAATTTTTTGTAATTTTATTCTTAATTAAACAAAATTACTTTTAAAACCATAATTTGAAACCCTAATTTCCTTTTCATTCCTCTTAACAAGCAAAAAAAAAAAAAAAACTCACAAGCATCATTTCAAAATTCCATTTTCTGATTTCAAATTTCAAAATATAGACATTTCATAATTTCAAATCAACAATTCTCAATTACAAGAATTTCGTAATATGACATTAACAATTACGAATTATATGAATTTCAATTTTTTCTAATTTTATTCTTAATTAAACAAGATTACTTTTAAAACCATAATTTGAAACCCTAATTTCCTTTTCATTCCTCTTAACAAGCAAAATAAAAAAAAAAAAAATCACAAGCATCATTTCAAAATTCCATTTTCTGATTTCAAATTTCAAAATATAGACATTTCATAATTTCAAATCAACAATTCTCAATTACATGAATTTCGTAATATGACATTAACAATTACGAATTATATGAATTTCAATTTTTTCTAATTTTATTCTTAATTAAACAAGATTACTTTTAAAACCATAATTTGAAACCCTAATTTCCTTTTCATTCCTCTTAACAAGCAAAAAAAAAAAAACTCACAAGCATCATTTCAAAATTCCATTTTCTGATTTCAAATTTCAAAATATAGACATTTCATAATTTCAAATCAACAATTCTCAATTACATGAATTTCATAATATCACATTAACAATTATCAATTATATGAATTTCGGATTTTTTAATCGCAATTCTTAATTAAAAAAATTTACTTTAAAAACCCTAATTTCAAACCCTAATTTCCTTTTAATTCCTCTTAACAAGCAAAAAAAAAAAAAAAAACTCACAAGCATAATTTCAAAATTCCATTTTCTGATTTCAAATTTCAAAATATAGACATTTCATAATTTGAATTCAACAATTCTCAATTACATGAATTTCATAATATGACATTAACAATTATCAATTATATGAATTTCGGATTTTTTAATCGCACTTCTTAATTAAAAAAAATTACTTTTAAAATCCTAATTTCAAACCCTAATTTCCTTTTAATTCCTCTTAACAAGCAAAAAAAAAAAAAAAAAACAATTTCCAATTCAACAAATGTACGTTGGTTTATTCAATATTCAAAATATAGACATTTTGATTCACAAGCATAATTTCAAAATCCCAATTTCTTATTTCAAATTTCAAAATATAAACATTTCGTAATTTCAATTCTCAATTCTCAATTCTCAATTCTAAATTCTCAATTCTCAATTCTCAATTATATGAATTTCATAATATGACATTATATGAATTACGAATTTCATCATTCCAAATTTCAATTCTCAATTCTCATATTTATGATTTATTTGAAAATTTTAAAAAATTAAAAAAATTCCAAACCTGATTTATGATTCAAAAGCATAAACATTCAAAAGCATTAGAACCGTTAATAACGTGAACAATCTGATAATGTGATCCTAATTTAACAGAGTGAACAATCAAACCATATTCAACAACCATATCCTAATTTAACAGAGTGAACAATCTGATAATGTGATCCTAATTTATATACGTGAACAATCAAACCCTAAAAAGTCATCCTAATTTGAACAATCCTAATAATGTGAACAATCTGATATCGAACCCTAATTTCATAACCAAAACCACACTGATAAAGCATAAACAATCATAACCATATTCAATTCACAAGCAACATCCAAAAATTCAAAAGCAAAAAAAATTCCACAAATTCAAATTTCTGATTTCAAAAAATTCCAAACCCTAATTTCATAACCACAATTCCACACATTTCATAACCCTAATTTCATAAACCCTAATTTCAAAATTCCACACATTTAATAATTCACATGTAAAACCCTAAGTACTAAATACATAAAAACACAACAATTAGGGTTAATGTCACATTTTCACAAACACAAAAACTCAATACATAAAATTAGGGTTTATATCATACCACGGAGAGAGAGAGCACAGACAGAGAGTGAAGCAAAGACCGAGAGCCGAGAGCAGAGAGCAGAGAGAGCACAGACCGAGCTGATCGAGTGAGTCTGAGATGGAGGAGAGTGAGAGATGGAGAGTGAGTGATGATGGAGAGGCTGAGAGATGGAGAGTGAGGCGAGAGCCGAAAAACCTAAGTCTGAAACGTATGCAAATGAGAAGGGGGGAGGGGGCTTCGTATATAAGCCTGTTAAAAACGCTGATTCAAAAAGCGTTTTCATTTAAATGAACTCGCTATTAGAAATAGTGTTTTCTTCCAAAACATGTTTCTGTTAAAAGCGCTATTAGCAATAGCGTTTTCCTGCGAAAAATTTTTTGCGTTAAAATCGCTATTAGCAATAGCGTTTTTATGCCAACAAAGTTTTGTTCTAAAAGCGCTGTTTGTAATAGCGAATTCTTAATCAAAATCGCTATTTGTAATAGCGATTTTCCTGTTCATCCAATTTTAAGCTCCTAACAGTAAAAGCGCGAATAGAAATAGCGCTTTAACTTAGTTTTGGAATTCCGTCAGAAATTGGCCTAGTTTGGGAAATCCAATGCAAAAAAGGCTTATTTTGGGAAAAGCCTCCATATAAACGGGTCCTTGTAAAGAAACACAATTGAATATACAGAAAACCATTAAGAAAACTTACATGGTATCAGAGCCAAAATCCTAGAACTGTTGCTCTCTGTCAGTCGTGAGTTGTGGGTGATCTTCTCCCCCAATCGCGATATTGAAACAGGTTCTTGACTAATCTCTCTCTGGGATCATCTTCGCTGATTGGAGTCGAGTCGACTGATCTTCCTTGTCGATCGACTTTGGTTCTCTAGCAACAGGATCATGTTCGCCTAAACTCTCTCGTTCAAACCTTGGTTCACGCGATCGAAGTGGTGTTGATTTGCCTCACTCGGTCGATCTCTGCTTTGCCTTGCTCTGTTTGTATCTCTCTATCTGTCTCTGTCTCTCTGAGTTCGGCTTTGACTAGTATCGATATTTGGGTCAAAACTCTTATTTACAATTTGGCCCAATTGTTAGTCATTATTATATTTCCACATGTGAATCTTTGATTTATTATAATGACGGACACTAAAATTCAAGCAATCAGATGTAAATTTATTAGTGCCAATTATGCTTATTGGGCTAGTGTCATGAAGAATTTCCTTCTTGGTCAGAAAAACTGGGACTATGTTTTTAGTTCTGTTCCTCGTCCATTGGACCCGAAATAAGAAGGATATTTGATTTCCTGTAACATTTAGGATTGTGATAATGCCCAAGTTCTGACCTGGTTTCATAATTCTGTGGATGACCGTATGGGAATGAAGTTTTCCAAATACAGCACTATCGAGGAAGTGTGGGACTTTTTATTGGGTGTGTATCAACAGTCCAACTTTGCCAAGCGGTATGAGTTAGAAACAGCTATTCAGAGTGCTCGTCAACGGGATCAATCTATTTAGGACTTCTATATTGAGATAACAGGCCTCTGGAATCAGTTGGCTCTCATGGAACCATCTAGCCTCAAGGCACTAGACGCTTATGTTGAGTTTCGGGAGCAAGGTCGTTTAGTGCAATTCTTAACAGTTCTCTCCCTTCAGTATGAGGCTATCCGTGGTGGCATCTTTTATCAGTCTCCTCTCCCTTCTATGGATGCTATTGTTCGTGAGCTTCTCTCCGAAGAAACCCGTCTTAAGACGGCCAGTTAGACTCTATCTCCATCTGTCTTCTTGGCTCTTACTCAGTCTCCTTTGCTGTCGAACCCCTCACCTCATCAGCTTCAGGACATTGCAAAGACCAAGAAGGGGTCCCTACCATCAAATGAGTGTGCTTTCTGCCATCAGAAGGGTCATTGGAAGTATAATTGTCCCAAGAAGAGACGTTTATCTTCTCAGGAGTCTTAGTCCCGAGCACCAACTCAGAGTTCTTTCCGGCCTCCCGCCGCTTATACTGCATCCACTCCGGCTTCAGGTCCTAATTTGGCTTCCTTGAGTTCTCAGCTTGTTCAGCTTCAGGAGATCTTGTCTACCTCTCAGTCATCTTCATCTGCCTCCGCTCTCACATCTCTTCATTCAGGTTTGCTTGGGTCCCCTTCAGGTATTCCTTCTTCTGTCTGGCTTTTTGATTCTAGTACCTCTCATCATATGACTCTTCACCTTTCCTTACTTCAAAACTGTATCCCTCTTCCCTTCCATATTACTATTAATACTGTTAATGGGTCTAGTATGTCTGTTCTATCTGTTAGGTCTATTTTACCCTTTGCCATGTCCGCTGTTACTATTCTCTATGTTCTTTATGTTCCTCAACTGTTTGTTAGCTGGCTTTCTATCAGTCAGCTTGATACTTTTGGTTTTAATGTTATCTTTTCTTTTTTTAGTCTGTTGTGTGCAGGATCGGGTGTCCAAGAAGCAGATTGGGACCGACCGTAGAGTTTGAGATCTTTATGTGATGGAAAGTCTGCATCTTTCTCTGTCTATCTCCCCTGTTGCACTTTCATATTTTCAGTTAAATTCTCAGTCGAGTCAGTTTTATTTATGGCATTTTCGCTTAGGTTGTAACAACCCAAATTTTTAATTATTTTATAGAATTTATACTAATATTATTTAATCACGGTTAGAGAAAATATATAATTTATTATATATTATTTATAAAATAATATAATTATTAAAAACTTAGGGATCAAAGTATAAATAAATAAATTAGTTAGGTTTATCCATTGATTACAGATAAAGTTGAATTAATGTGGTGTTATGGATATGCGACACGTAGCAGTCGTGGCTTGGTACCTACGGCTGCCTTTGTATATTAGGAGCAATGTGCTCAGGTAGAAAAGAAGGAAAAGTAAGAAAAGAGAAGGAGAGAAAATAGAGAAAGAATAGAAGAAAAATAATGGAAGCTGAAAGGATCTTTGGTGGTGGAAAAAAATAGTAAGGTATTAAAGTTAAGGTGAGTTATATTATACCTTGAGTCACCAAAATGTATTTTATTTATATTTTGACTTACCAAAATCAATTTTATACAAGTTATGTTTTATTAGTATATTAATAAAAGTTATGTTTTATAAAGGTTTCAGCTACATGGTTTAATTTCTGAACCCTAATTGCTTAAAAGGAAATCCATGGATATGTTTGTTTATATTTTAAAGAATAATTGGCTATGACCTTATATACAGTTATGTTTTGTAAGTACCACCACGGGAGTCCCACGCCTTGGGGGACTTAAACAACCATTGGCTTAGTGATTGACCACTCTGTGGTCCAGTGTTTGTCGTGGATCCATTGACCAGTATAGTGCTTGGCACTTAGTGATGTACCGTGGTTATGGTTGTATAATGATTTCCGTATTACGTGATCCGAGGTATATGCCAAATGATTTTCGTACTATGTATGTTATGTATCAAGCTCTTTTTGGCCCAACTAATTATCCATGGTGAATTTTATGCCTTATACTCTTAGTATAATATTTCTCACTCTGCCATGAGCTTATAGTTTTTTACCACTTTCAGGTGACATGTCGGGACCAGCGTGTGGGATAGGCACAAAGCACTTTTATTGATGTATTTTTTTTATGTAAATATCGGCCTTTTTGGTCAATACATTTTGTAATAAAAATAGACGCTCCAATGATTATTTTAGTACCCTCATTTAAATATTTCTTCCGCTTGCATTTATTGATCTGTTTAAGAATTGACCGGAAGTAACCTCGGTTACTAGCCATTACAATGCCTAACCCTTAGGTACGGGAAGCGGGTCGTGACATAGGTTATTTGTCTGTTGACTGCTTGCGGTCTTTAGCTCAGTCAGGATTGTTAAGTAAAGTTTCTCTTAGTCAAATTAATGAGTGTCGAGAATGTAAACTTGCTAAAATGACAGCTTTACCTTTTAATAACAGTACTTCTATTTCTACTTCCCCTTTTTCTCTTGTCCATACTGATGTCTGGGGACCTTCTCCTATTCTCACTAAATGGGGTTCTGCGTACTATGTGTCATTTGTTGATGATTGTACCCGCCATACCTGGGTTTATCTTATGGCTTATAAATCTGACTTCTACCAGATATATCGTACCTTTCAGTCTATGATCACTACACATTTTGGGGTGACAATTAAAATACTCCGGTCTGACTTGGATGGGGAATAGTTTAAAACTGAATTCTGTGAGTATTTGGCTAAATTGGGCACCATTCACCAAACCTCCTGTACTGATACCCCTGCCCAAAATGGTCGTGCTGAACGTAAACACCGTCATCTCCTTAAGATAGCTAGATCTCTTATTCTCTTTGCCTCTGTTCCGGCACCATTCTGGGGTGAGGCAGTTCTTACCACTGCTTTCCTTCTTAATAGCATGCCGACTCCCCTACTCTCCGGTCAATCCCTTATCAGGCTCTGTATTCCCAACCTCCCAATTATTCCCTCATGTGTGTCTTTGGATCTGCTTGTTTTGTCCTCTCATTCCTTGTAAAGATCGGACCAAACTCAGTGTCCAGTCTGTCTTGTGTGTCTTTTTGGGCTACAGTCTTACTCAGAAAGGTTACCGCTATTACGACCCTGTCTCTCGTCGCCTCTATGTCTTCCGTTATGTTGCTTTTCTCGAACGTCTGTCTTACTTTCAGCTTCCCCCTCTCACTGCTCCCATTTTCAAAAAGGATTTGGTTCACATTGACCCATTTCTTTCTGAAGTCCCATCAGATGAGTATATCGCCGCTATTCCTCCTGAGGCCATTCCTACTTCTCCATCTACATCACCTATAGCTGCTTCTTCTCCTCCGTTGTTGGTCTATTCTCGTTACAAGGCTCTCCTACCACCAGTTTTCTCTACTCATGTTGCTGCTCCTTCTACTTCTGACGACTCTGATCCTGTTACACACCATTATCCTCCTCATGAGCGTCGTCCTCCAAACAGGTTGGGTTGGTCTAATATATGTTTTTCTACTTCCTATCATACTTTTTTGTCTGCTATTCACTCTTTTTCAGAACTTCAGTCTTACAAGGAGGCCTGTCAGGATCCTCATTGGGTTCAAGCTATGGATGATGAGTTGACTGCTTTACAGAAAACTAGTACTTGGGAGTTGGTTCCTTTGCCTGCTGGTAAGAATCTGGTTGGTTGCAAATGGGTCTACAAAGTCAAGACTCATTCTAATGGTTCTCTTGAGCACTACAAAACTCGTCTAGTTGCCAAAGGTTTCTCACAGGAGTATGGTATTGATTATGAGGAGAACTTTGCTCATGTTGCCAAGATGACTACTGTCCGTACTTTGATCTCTGTCGTTGCTGTTCGTTCTTGGCCTCTTTATCAGATGGATGTTAAGAATGCTTTTCTCAATGGCCATCTCATTGAGGAGGTTTACATGCATCCTCCTCCTAGCCTTCACCATTCCTCTGGACAGGTTTGTCGCCTTCGACGTGCTCTATATGGTCTGAAGCAGTCTCATCGTGCTTGGTATGATCGCTTTTAGACTGCTGTTATTGAAATTGGGTTTCATCCTTGTGCCCAGGATTGTTACGACCCGCTCCCCATACCCAAGAATTAGGCATCGTGATGGCCAGTAACCGAGGTTACCTTCGGATAAATCTTTAAACAGATCAATAAACGCAAGCGGAAGAAATATTTAAATAAGGGTACTAAAATAATCATCGGAGCTTCTATTTTTATTACAAAATTTATTGACCAAAAAGGTCGATATTTACATATAAAAAGTACATCAATAAAAGTGCTTTGTGCCTACTCCACATGCTGATCCTGACATGCCACCTGAAAGTGGTAAAAAAAAACTATAAGCTCATGGCAGAGTGAGAAATATTATACTAAGAGTATAAGGCATAAAATTCACCATGGATCATTAGTTAGGCTAAAAAGAGTTTGATACATATAATACATAATACGGAAATCATTTGGCATATACCTCGAATCACGTAATACGGAAATCACTATACAACCATAACCACGGTACATCACTAAGTGCCAAGCACTACACTGGTCAACGGATCCACGACAATCACTGGACCACAGAGTGGTAAATCACTAAGCCAATGGTTATTTAAGTCCCCCAAGGCATGGGACTCCCGTGGTGGTATTCACAAAACATATTTTCATATATTGTCATAGCCAAATATTCTTTAAAAGTAAAACAAATATATCCATGGGTTTCCTTTTAAGCAAATAGGGTTCAGAAGTAAAACCACGTAACTGAAACATTTATAAAACATAACTTTTATTAAAAACATAACTTGTATAAAACAGACTTTGGTAAGTTAAAACATCTGTAAAATACATTTTGGTGACTCAAGGTATAATATAACTCACCTTTTAATACCTTACTCTTCCTTTCCACTATCAAAGAACCTTTCAACTTCCACTATTCTTTCCTTCTTTCTCTCTTTTTCTTTTTCTCCCTTTCCTTTCTTTTTCTTCTTTCTTTTCTCATTTCTCTCCAGGTGAAACGTCCCCCTTAAATAGAGAGGAGAATCCACTGATTGGCCAACACGTGGCCAATCCGCTAATCATCCCACAGATTCGATTATCATTTGATAGATTCATTCCTATCTTCTATAGATATTTAGGATAATTACTCTATGACCCAATATTTTAATATAACTATATAAATAATTTAATTCTTAATTAAATTACACTTTATCATATATCAATAGAAAATTACTTATTTATTTTAATAGCACACCCATTATTATTATTATTATTTATATTTTGACCCCTAAACTTTTAATAATTATATTATTTTATAAAATTACGCATAATAATATATGATAAATCATATATTTTCTTAATTGAGATTAAATAATATTAGTATAAATTCTATAGCATAATTAAAAATCTGGGTTGTTACAAGGACTCTGCTTTATTTCTTCTCCACACCTCAGTCGGATTTGTTGTCTTATTACTATATATAGATGATATGATCATCACTTGTCACGCCCTCAAAATAATACATAAAACCCATCACTTTTAGCATGCATTGATATATAAAAGACTCTCATTCTTCTATTCATCAGAGTATTCCATTACAAAATGTATTACATGTTAACAACAAACAAATGCCCTACGGGCTTACAACTTTCCAAGTTAACACTTGGTTACAAAAAGAGAGTACTAACTCAATTACACATTAAGCCCTTGGCTTGAATCCACATGTAATACATCAAAAGAAAGAAAGACAATAAAGTTTGTCCACCTTAAGCCTCCCAAGCTATATCCTTGGAGGTGGCATGCTACCTGTACCTGAAAATGATATTCCCGTATAGGGTGAGCTAACAGCCCAGTAGAAATACACTAAACCAGCTATGAACAATGACTAAAAGATTAACAGTTTGATAGATGGTTAACACTTTTACATTCTTTCATAACACATTACAGTTTCATTTTCCATTCCTTTACAATTCTCAATTCATAACCATGGTTCAGAACCTGACCAAATAACCGATATGAGACAGTAACTCATATTAAACATTTCCTCATTTCACAATAGATAAGCATATTAGCTATATCAACACAGCAACAGATAAGCATATGAGCTATATCAACACTTCCAAAGATAAGCATATGAGCTGTATCATCACTTCAATAGACAAGCATATGAGCTATATCTACGGAGTCCATCCCCTATCTCCTCCCACACAACACCCGGTTTAGAGGTTCATCCCCTATCTTCCCCTAAACCGTGGAGTACATCCCCTATCTCCTCCAACACAACACAATGCATATAAACAATTATTATACACATCATCAATCAATACATAAAGTTAATGTATTATTTCAATCGTCATACTCAATGACACATTCTAGTGATTAGTTTTAGTTTGCCTAATCATCATGCATTGTCTACAACAATCAAGACTATCCTCCACCGATAGCCCAAAACAGTTATTTCTAAACAGAAAATAAACGCACAAAATGAATATAAAATCAACATTTCAACTAGGTGAACAGTAAATTGCCCCATTACCTCCTTTAACCCCATACATTCCCAATTCCACCATTTCTCTATGCTAAACATGCATATAGGTTTATTATGAATAAAACCCCAACTTTTGTAAAATTGCACAAAAGCCCCAAACTTTTTCAAAATTACACAACAACCCCCAACATATCAAAATGCTAAAATTTAAAGACAAAGCTCATAAAGAGGAGTAGGTTATCCCTACCTCAAATTCGAAGCTCAAACGGAGAAGATGAAAAGAGTTGAAACTCGATCTCCACCACACACCACACAGCCCTCGAGAAATAACACAACTTTGGCGAAGGAACTATGGCCAAAATCCCAATGGAACTATAGCCAAAATCCAGCTCGGCGTAACTAAAATTTATAACTCAAGCTTGGTTCGTAATGGCTCATTAAACCAAGAAAGAACCATAGAAGTTGGTAAGCTAACCCTATGCACTTGCACCTATATATAGAAGTTTGTCCACCTTAAAATGTGTCTTGTAACCAACGTGGGACTTCCAACAAACACACCAAAGGTTCCCAAAATAGAATGAAGGGTCCAAATACATTTACCAAAAGCCTTAAAAGGCACAAGTGCTACATCACTGGCTCTGACTCTTTTGCAATCTCTGAGGTCAAGCAGCATCTCTTTCCCACCTTTGGGATGAAGGATCTTGGTCCCTTGCGGTACTTTATTGGTATTGAAGTTGTTTCTTCTCCAAAAGGTTATTTTCTGTCTCAGGCTAAGTATGCTAATGAGGTCATTCACCGTGCTGGTCTTACTGATACTGAGGTTTCTGATACCCCTACTGAGCTTAATGTGAAGCTCAACTCTACTGATGTTGTCCCACTAGATGATCCTATTTTATATCGTGAGCTTGTGGGTTTCTTAGTTTATCTGACGGTTACTCGTCTTGATCTTGCCTATGTTGTGCATATGGTTAGCCAGTTTGTTTATGCTCCTCGCTCTCCACATTGGGCTGCATTGGTTCGGATTCTTCGCTATCTCCGAGGTACTATCTTTCAGGGTTTACTGTTATCATCTACTTCCTCTCTGAATTTGGTGGCCTATGCTGATTCTGATTGAACTGGTGATGTTACTGATCGCAAGTCCACGTCTGGTTTCTGTCTGTTTCTTGGTGATTACTTGATCTCTTGGAAAAGCAAGAAACAAACTGTTGTTGCTCGCTCTACTGCTGAAGCTGAGTACCATGTTATGGCCCATGCTACTGCTGAGATTGTTTGGCTTCGTTGTCTCTTATCTGATTTGGGTGTCCCTCAGTCTTCTCTGACCTCCCTCTATTGTGACAACCGCAGTACTATTCAGATTGCCCACAATACTGTCTTCCATGAACGAATGAAACACATTGAGATTGATTGTCACTTTGTCCGACAGCATCTGCAGTCTGGCTCTATCTCGCTTCCTTTTGTCTCTTCGGCTTTGCAATTTGCGGACTTCTTTACCAAGACTCACACTACTGCTCGGTTTTAGTTTCTTCTTAGCAAACTCTCAGTGTTTTCTGCTAAAACACCTTGAGTTTGAGCGGGGGTGTGAGAAATATATTGTGTAGTGTATCAATTAGGGAAGATTGTATTGTGTATAGAATTAGGAAAAGTGTATAGAATTAGGAAAACTTGTGGTGTAACTTTGTATTTCCTTTTTCACTTATAAGTTTAGGGTTATATAAACGAGTGACCTCCTTGTAAAGAAACACAATTGAATATACAGAAAACCATTCAGAAAACTTACATTGCCATCTATCTGAAAAAATCTCTACTTTTTATCTAATCCAGCAGTAAGGAGCAATTGAGCGTTTCTATGGAACTGAACTGACGTTATTAGAGAATCGAAAGGATCATCTGCATTTGCATCTACTAATCTTGAGTGCTCAAGGAGTCCAAGCAATAGCTTCACACTGCTCTTTACAACAAGGTCCTCTTTTGTTCTAAGAATGTTGTCGACACCTTCAACATCATTATAACTGTAAGCAAAAATTGCCCCATTTTCTATATTGGAATCTTCATCATCAGAACTGTAATTCTTGGGTCGTGAATCAAGTTGGGCCCACTCTGTTCCAGGGTTCAATTTTATGTGATGAGCCCTTAATCTAGACACATACGTGGAACCAGATATCACACTCTCATCCTCTTCCTTCCTCAGTTTCCTCAATCTATTGACTTTAACTATATTTATACTGGTCTTTTCTTCTTCATTATCCACCCATACGAGTTTTCTTTGCCCGGCTTCCTCTTCATCATCACTACTCTCCCGGAATTCTGCATCCTCTTCATAAATAGAAAGTATGCTACTTGCAGACTTATCTGTAAAAAACAAAGTAGAACCTTTGTCAACCCCATCTTCTCTCAATTCCTCATCATCTTCCTTTCCAAATTCAACTAGGGAGTACAAAGAACCAAACAAAAAGTTCTCCAACTTCTTCATTTTTTTTCCCTCCTCAATTTTCAACATCTTGTCCTTTTCCTTGCTCTCTTCCTTTCTCTTCTTTATTTTGTATGTAACTGACTTGTTCTCTTTTCTATCTTCAATCTCTTGGTCAACTTCCAAGAGTGAAGGCTGATCAGAAGCCTTCCTCTTAACCTTCTCAGTTTGGTCTTTAGGAACCACATTATGAGAAATCAAACTCATCTTCTGTAAAAAGGCAACTTCTGCAGTAATCAAACAGTAGATAATCGCAATCACTAACAATATCAACAGGACAAAGATTCTGAAGTTTGCAAATGACAAACAAACTAAAACACATCCACACATTGAAACAGCAGCCTCAAATATGATCATGGGATGCACAAAACAATACTCAAACAACCCATCAATCTTGGTTTTGGTCTAGGAAGCACGGATATGGATACAAATACGGGATACGGAAATGATACAATATGGATACGGCAACACGGGAAAATTTGAAAACTAGGATACGGGTACGGCGGAGATACGTTCGTAAAAAATATTATTTTTACAATTTTTAGTAATGTACTATGCATAAAAATAAAACCTAAAGCAAAAGACAACTTGATAAAAAAGAAAGATTCCTATAAAGTTAAGAGTCTTCAAGGTCAATAGTTTCAACTTGTTTCACTTGTTGAACCTAAACTTCCCATACCTGAACTCATTTCCTAAAATTTATAAATTTGGTAAAGAAATAAAACAAAACATTAATGTAGTTATCTTTTGGCATGAACATAAAAAAAAATTCAGCAAATCAATTAAATTTCAGCAATTCAATTCAATTAAATTCAGCAATTCAATTAAATCTCTTAAATCTTTAAAGAGATAATCTGTAACAAGTTACTGAAGGGAAAACATAAATTAACATTAAGCAGAAGATGCAAACAGGTACAGAAAAAAAATTTAAGAGTAAATTTTCGGTTACTATTTAACAGGACTGGAATAGAGTAAGGCCTTGTTTGGGACATGTTTTTTTAGTAACTTTTTGGCTAAAATATGATGTAAAAAAAACTAGTATGTTTGGAATGACTTTTTAGTTTTTTACGACAAGATGTGCAAAAAGTAGAGAGAAAATGAAATCTTTGACTTTTTTGTATAAGTTGTTGACTTTTTAATTTTCTTAGTGACTTTTTGACTTTTTAACTAAAATCACCATTTGCCAAACGAGGCCTAAATATACCTCGGATTAGGATTGCCTCTCAACTTATCTGCAAAAAAAAGAAAAAAGAAAAAAGAAATTCAAAGGGGTCAGAGACAGAGAGAGTGAGTGAGATTGAACGAGAGGGAGAGACATAGAGAGTGAGTGAGATTGAGCAAGAGGGACAGAGAGATCGAGCGAAAGGGAGAGGGGGGGAGAGAGAGAGAAACCTTGATCGACTCCTCCTCCTCCTCCTCCTTCTTGCTGTTGTTCAAGAGCCTTGTGCTAGGGCTTGGTTGATTTTTTTTTTTTTTATTTTAGATTATTTTTGTTATTTTACATTTTGACTCCATTATAAGTTTTTTAAATTATTTTTTCACCTTGCCGTATCTCAAAAGTATCCCAAGCGTATTCCTGAAGTATCTTAACGTATCCCAAATTCAAAATTTTTTTAAAAAAATTAGGATACTTCTTTGCTGTATCTGATATATATCCCGCCGTATTGGATGCGTATTCATATCCAATACGTATCCAACACACATATGGGGGCCATTTCGGAGTATCTGTGCTTCATAGGTTGTTCAGAACCTAAAAATTGAACTTTAAAACCTGAAATCCTGTCTAAGAGCTGAGATATGATGTGGTTGGAACCTGAAATTGAACTTTTTATTAGTGTTTGATGATTTAAGTAGTTCTATATACTACTTTTTGGATTATATGAAGGGCTTATTATTATTATTTTTTTTTTAATTTCTTTGTAGATAACTAAGAGTAATTGTAGAGAAGTTGTGAACCACTTTGATTTTGGTATTCCTAAACCTTTATGCGTTTCAATCATTAACTTTGTAACCTCTTTGTAGCATGTTTGTTTATGTAATGTTGATTAAAAAAATTCTTGGGTTTTTTTATGGATGAGTAAAAGAGGAGTGTAGAGAAGTTGGGCAGAATTATTTGTGTCACGACCCACTCTCCGTACCTAAGGGTTAAGCATCATGATGGCCAGTAACTAAAGTTGCCTCCGGCCAAATCTTTAAACAATTACTAAATGCGAGCGGAAAAATATTTAAGTATGGGTACTAAAATAATCATTGGAGCTTCTATTTAATTAAATTGTCAGAGTTGAACTATGTCTACAAAGTGCTTTGTACCTACCCTACGCGCTGGCCCTGACATGTCATCTGAAAGTGATAAACAACTATAAGCACATGGCAGAGTGAGAAATATTATACTAATAGTATAAGGGCATAAAATTCACCATGGATAATTATGGGGCTAAACAGAGCTTGATATTAAAATATAGAATATATAATACGAAAATCATTTGACATATAATACATAAATTATGTAAATAACTATAACCACGGTACAGAACAGAACAGAACATGGGTCGTTAGAGTGACAATCGGAACAAGGGTCAATGGATCCATGACAAATAGAGGACCACAAGGTGGCCAAACAGGGGCCAGTGGCTTATTTAAGTCCCCCAAGGCATGAGACTCCCGTGATGGTACATACAGAACATAATTGTTTATAAAATCTTTGTCAAATAATTTCAAAATTTTAAACAAACATATCTATGGGTTTCAATTTAAGCAAATAAAGTTCAGAAAATAATCTACGTAATTGAAACATTAATATAACCATAAAATATTATATAAAATAAATTGTAGTGACTCAAAACATTTGTAAAATATATTATGGTAACTCAAGACATATAAAAAACATATTATGATAACTTAAGGTATAATATAACTCACCTTACTATTGACCCTTAACCTTTATTTTCTTACTCTTGAGTCCCTATTACATATGTTGCACCTGTTCTTCTCTATGCATGCTTTGTTCACTTTGTTCCTTTCCTTATTTTTGTTTGTTCATGAATCAAAACCACACCTATATATATAGGTGGGTAACAAACGCATGAGATTCTCCAAATTAGAGGTGGCATTTCACTTCTCATAATTACACTTTGACCCCTAAATTTCTTGATAACTATATTAATTTACACAATTACACATAATAATATAAATAAATCGTATATTTTCCCAATTGTGATTAAATAATATTAGTATAAATTTTAAAGAATAATTAAAAATTTGGGTTGTTACAATTTGTGTTTCTTTATGATTTTGATTTCATTTATCTGAAAATGAAATGGGTTGAAATTGTTTGATTTATGCTAAATAGGTTACTATGAGATGAGATAGGTATTTTTCTATGAAATGGGTGACTTCTATGAAATTGTTTGATTTATGTTTTTATAATTTCTTATACTTTGTTGGGTTTGATTTTTAAATATTGCAAACATATTAAGATCGAAGTATTAACGGTGCATATTTAACTTACTCCATTGTTAAATTGAATGTGTAAATTGCAAGGGTTGTGAGCAAAGGTGTAATGTGGCAACATGTTTCTTAAGTTTATTAAACAAATAAACAAATTTGTAAGTGTGTTTGTTGTTTTCCTTTTTTTTTTAAAAAAGAAAAGAAAAGAAAATAAAAACTCTTTTGTCTAATTGTTTATTGAGTTCAACAGGGCAATGGTGGCAGTGAATTCTATGGATGTCTCCAACAATTATCCTAGATCAGTAAGGCATTGAAGGAATTTTTGTTGGTGACAGGGAATTCTATTTTGATCATAGATTGTCAATTTGATTATAAAATCTATTTTGTGGCAGTGAATTATATTTTGTAATTCAAGTCTGATTGTAAAATTTGTTTTGATCTTAGAAATTCAGTCACTTACTCTCCCTCTCTCTTTCCATTTCGATTTTGCTCGCTATCTCGACTCACACTCTTCATCTCTCTCCATTTTGGCTCCTTCCTCATGCTCTCCGACGGTATCTTTCACCATCACCAGATACCATTTTCTCCAGTATCTCTCTCTCTAACTCCGGCGATGTCTTCATACCATTCTATCTACACCCACACACTACCACTATATCGCTTCGTTTGGAAATTTTCCCAGAATCCATAGTTGCTTCCGCCAATTTCTACACCAACCCTTGTCTCGATCTCTACCCAGCACCGGTTAATTCAATCTCTCTAACTCCCTTTTCTTTTCCCGATTTCTAAACCCTAGCTACGTTTATGTTTTCTACAATAGTTACCATTAGATCTTATTTTTTGTAGTAAAAAAATTTGTATTTTGGTGCTATTGTTTCCAACTCTATAAATTCAAACCTATACCCTAATCTATGGTTGTCTCTATAGATATTTGTAGATCTATTTATATGATTGTCCATTTTTGAAGTTTTAATTTTTAAGTTTTTGTTAATGTTTGTAGCCCTAAGTTATTTAATGTAGTGGATCGTGTTATTCTTCCTAATGGCAATGGCCTAAAGGTTAGTTATTTCTATAGTCCTATCACGAAAGTTTGATTGTTGTATGCTTGTGTAATTGAATAATATTACAATTATGTTTTTGTTATGTCGATTCTATCTTATATTATTTGTGGGATTTTGTAGTGTCAGTTTCATATTTTATTTTGTATTGGTTTTTGTAATATCATGTGTCTATATGAGATGTTTATTAAGTGATTTGTTTTAGTAATTTTCGGTTCTCTTTGAAGTTTAGATTTTATAATTTTGTAAACTTGTGTTAAATAATATGAGTTTGTTCTAAAAGGAAGTTGCTAGGAGTAGAAAAGATATCAAAGCATTCCTTGTGGAGGAACTATGCTGATTTAAATGAAAGTTTTGGTATTACTCTTTTTTTGGAGATCATTTTTTCCTTGATTTTATATCAAGTTAGCTTTGCCCTTCTAAAATTACAAGTGACTAATGTACCGGCAATTAATGTCATTGCTAAGTCTGTAATGATGTTAGGTTGGTTTTCTTTTGTTTGTGATGACCAAATATATCTCCTCAAGACTAGACTATTTGTTGAGAAATATTTATCAATTAATTCCATTTATGTTCACGTTTTTTGAGAAATTCTTCACTTCATGCTCTTCTTGGTTTACAATAAAATTGAATTCTTCCATTGACTTAAAATGCATGTATGGTTTGACACGGTGGATTCAATAAAATTGAATTCTTCTTGGTTTATTTTTCTCTCACTGAATGTAAATTTTGTTCTTATTTTTTTGATTTGTGACTTTTTACTTGTTGGTTTTGTTATTCAAGTTAAAGATTTGGTGTCATGACTACACGTCTGAATCTTTTTGAAAAGTTTATAGATTTATAAATTATGTTGTTTCTTCGAACTTATACCCATAATTGGCTTTCTATGTAACATTTTCATCAAAACTTCATGAGATTTGGGATATATATACACAAAAATAATATATATATTTTTATATTTTGTGTAATTTTAAATTATTTTTAATTTATACTTTCTAAATATATCTAAATTTTGTATTTTTTTTTCACAAACTGAGTCATAAGACTCCAATAATGTAACAAGTATAAACAATAAATAAAATTAAATAATATTAATTTAACAAGCCTAATCTATTTTTTACATCTCTAAAAAAATTTAGGAGCAAATTTGTTTACAAAAAATTTTACCTTAATTTGAAATTCCCACTCAAATTGGGGATTCCGCCAAAATTTTGCACTTACCTTTCTACGTTTCTCATCTCACTCTCACGCACGACACAACTCCTTCCTCTCATTCCTCCTCCCTCACGGACGATTTTGAGTAAGGCCAAGTTTGGAAAGTTTAGAATAAGTACACTTTTTTACTTTTCTTGTATTATGTGTAAAAAAAGTAGAGAGGAGATGTTGATTGATGTGACCCAAAAAAGATAAATAGATGAAATAAGTGCACTTATATTGGGATGCCAAACTTGGCCTAAATCCAAAGTCGCCACCACCGACTATTACATGCTCACCAGGTAAGGTGGTCTCTCTCTCTCTCTCTCTCTCTCTCTCTCTCTCTCTCTCATTTCTAAACCCTATCTATCTCCATTATCTTCTATATGTTTTTGAATGGGTTCTAAAATGGGTATATTCGATATCTGATTTTTTGATTGGATTGCTAACCCTAGCCATCTCCCTGAGCTCCTTTTTTTATTAGGTTTGAGTTAAAAGTTCTGATGTTGAGGATTTGAGAAGATGTTTTCTCATCTTTGAGAAAACCCTGATTATTATTGTTATTAGGCTTCATATTTGTAATTCAGCTATTATGTCACTAATTTATTACCATTCCTTTGTTTTTATTGTCCAGTTTTGGCCATATATCTCATAGACATTGTTCTCAACGTATAGAACTTTCTGTCTTATTACATTTGGTTCCTTGCCAATTGAATTCTGGACTTATGCTGCTGTTTTGATAATTTTTGTTGGTGTTCTATTTTGTTGGTGGTAGTAGAGGCTTCTTTGTAACATTGATTTGGATTAGGTGAAGTCTTCTTTTATTATGGAGAGGGAGGTGTATCATTGTCTCATTAATTATTTATGTTTATATTTCTTTATTTCCCTTATTTGAAAAAATTAACAGATTGACTAGTCAAACCTTCCTCTTTGGATTTAAACCGAGAAACAACTAGCTTTCAATCAAAAGTTGCAACAACCCATGCTTGCTATTAGCTTATTTATTTACTTGAGGCATAGGCGGGATAGAATAGAACTTGTTTTTAGCCTCAAAGGATGTCTTACTCAGGTTACACAATTATTGTTGGGGCTATACCCATCCAATTTATTTTCTTGCAAGGCCTGTAACATAATCTGATATCAGTTTTTGACCATATCAGCAATTCAAATTTTGTTATTTCAACTTACTTATTTAACTATTATATAGACCTTTCAAGAGTCTTTGAGGCACTTTGACCAGTTTGAAAACATAAAAGACCTTTGTACCAAAATTTCCTGCACATTGGCTTCTCAATAGTCCACTTTCAAAGCTCATAGTTCTTAGTGAATTTCAAACCACAATTTGAAGTTTTTACAGCACCTATCCTTGTGTCATATTTATTTTAAGACAAGATGGACCACTTTTGACTTCAAATCAAGAGGCTTATCGATGTAAATGTAGGCTTTTGTGAAGTATTATTTGAGGTTGATAATGTCTTTATTTGTATCGGGGATTCTTATATTTGGGTTTGAAGAATTGTGGATATTTAGTTATAGAGATTTAAACTATATGGGCTTCATTGGTTTTGTGCGTGTCTTTGTGTGACTTCATTTGCCCCTTGAGAAATTACATACTTTTGAATTTTTTTATTTTATTTTAAATCTTGCTTAAAGAGAGAAGAATAGTCGGCCAACGTTGGTGGTGTTTTTCTATACCTATAATGTGAATCTTCTTCTTGATACGGAACCAGACTTTTGTCTTCCGGGGGGCCAAAACTTGAATAAAAATGTGAGTAATGGTAGAGATTCACAATTTACCCACAATTTTATGACAATGAATTGAGCATTATATGGTTGAATTTGTGACCAAAAAAAAATTAACACGTAATTTACAATCAAGAGATAAGTCCAAAAGAAAAAAGAAAAAAAAGAAAAACTTAAAATTAAAAGAAGAGAGACAATAAATAATATAAGAATAAAAAAAAAATTACAAAAGACAAAAGAAAGAGAAGAGCACACGAATTGCTTTAAAGTAAAAAAAAAAAAACAGAATAAAGAAGAGTTGGGGGCCAATACACCTCACATAGGAAATAGTAGTAATAATAATAAAAAAAAAAAAAAGAATACACAAGTAGTCAAGCCAAAAGCGGGGGGACCACAACCCCTTACAGTCTCCACATAGATCCGTCCTTGGATATTTGCCTTTTTCTTATAGATTTCGAGTCTTGAAACTTTGTTGTGGTCTACTCTGAAGTTAATGATGCTTTGGGTTATCTTTATGGACTATAAGGTTTGAATGTTTTTTTTCAGATAAACATCACTTTGC
The DNA here is from genome assembly GCA_022316695.1 of Camellia oleifera. Classification (NCBI taxonomy): domain Eukaryota; kingdom Viridiplantae; phylum Streptophyta; class Magnoliopsida; order Ericales; family Theaceae; genus Camellia; species Camellia oleifera. Next base: position 183,618,099 of record CM039306.1, on the reverse strand, counting down.
AATTGTATGTTTCATAAGAAAACACAATTGTGCTGATCACTCATTAGGTACACAACCGTATTGAGTGTTTTTTTCATGAAGTCAAGCATCATCTATGTTATTGATTTTTGTTGTTATAGAGCATTATTGGACCTCATCAATTTAATTTAACATGTAACGCTAAGAAATAACATAGGTACTAGTTTTACTTTTTCCCAAATGCATGTTAACATGTGATCAAAGAATTCAGGAATTTTAACTATTGGCAATTTCTTTTCATGTGAAAGTAACATCTTAGTTGATGCGATAGTTTTTGAACAATCCCATTCCCTTTGGGAAAAGAAAAAGAAAAAGCAATCATTATTGAACAAATTTAGCTTTTGTTTAATTGTTTGCTTGGGTTCAATTTATGCATAATTCAAAATTAGTATATCAACCTTTGTTCCATCATCAAATGAACAAATAAAAGTTACTTTTATTAAGTTTAGGTATGAAATCCTGACTCACGAGCGATGTAGAATGGAGTTTTGACCCATGAGTGCAATTTGGAGAAGCATTTATTGATCATGTGTTTTATTTATTTATTTTCCCTTTTTGTCTCATTTATTGACTCTTTATTTTTGCTTTGTTCTATTTTTTCTCATGTGATTTTTTTTTCCTGACATTTCTTTTATTTAGTTAAAAAAGGAGTAATAGTGATGAGTGACCAAACCTTTGTTTTGTTAATTTTTTTTCTTATCAAGTGAAAGTCTTTGAATTAGATTTTCAAAGGAAAACAAGATGAAAGGGAAAGTGGTAGTTATATATGTCATTGTTATGCGTATAGTGAATGGAGTGAATAAAAGTTACTAGAAGTCTATAATGAATTACTTATTTTTGAAGTAAATGAATGAAGATTATAGTTCCAACAGTAAAAAATAAACAATTCATTGCATTGTTGAGTCTTCCACAGTGGCCCCAAGTTCCAATAATTAGAAAAACTTAGAACATTTACCTTGAAAAAATGTAGAATATTTGAATGCGTCAGGTTGATTTGTGTTGGAATTTACAATTGACAGAGTGATCAAAACATGTCAAGCAACAGTTTAGATTTTTAATCGTTGTGGGCTTTGTGAAAACAGGATGAAGAGAAATGGTGTGCAAGAAGATTAGAGATTATGTATAGCAATCCCGGTTTTCCTTGTTGTTGTTTAACTGTAATTTGGACTCGGTTCCGTAGATTTGTTGTTGTCTTATCCTCATTTCTATCCCTTACTCTTTGTTTTAGAGTTTTGGGTTGTGTTGGGCAAGTTGGGAATAAGTTGGTTGTGTTTTAAAACTTAGAAATTTTGCCCAGGTTTTGGTCTATCCGCTCGAGTGGAGATTTGACGCTCGAGCGGGCATTTGTTGTTGCCTCTCCGCTCAAGCGGCAGTTTGGACGCTCGAGCGTGAATTTCCTTCTCTCAGCATTTTGGTCGTCTGCAGAAAATTCTGGGAGGGTGCATCCGGTGCTCGAGCGGCTCTTTGGACGCTCGAGCGTAAACCTGTGTCTGAGGCTCGAGCAGGGTGTTGTACGCTCGAGCGGACCTGTTTTATATCAGTTCGTGAAATCACTTTTCACTTTCCTTTTCTCTCTCTTACTTTACCAAAACCGATTTTTGAGAGCTCCTCACTCTAAAACCTAACTTCTCTCTAGGGTTTGATCTAGTAGGAGTGTTTTCCTCACCTTGGGCCTTTGTAAAAAGTGTGTTGATCGTTGAGGGCTTCATTTTGATCCAAGAAATTTAGGATTTGGAGCACTTTCGAGTTTTGCTCTTCTTCTCCTTGGGTTCTACATTTGAGGTAGGGATTTCCTTGTTCTTTTTCAATACTTCGTCTGTAGATAGACATGTGGTAGTTTTGTATTGCATGAAAATTATATTCATGTTGGATTTGTTTGAAATCATGAGAAGGAACCTAGGGTTGGTTGTTTGAAAATGGTTATTTTATCATTGATTGTTGTTTTGGGCTAATTGGAGTGTAAATTAGCATGTTATAGTTGAAAGAAGAAAAAGCTCTAAATTATTGTGATTTGGTAAATTAAAATGGAGGGTAGTTAACCTATGTTGTAAATCTCTATTGTTAATGTGAGTTGGGTGAAGGTGTTAATGCCTAAGGGGTTAACTTTGGCTTTGGAATGGTTTTGAAATGAATGTAGTGGACTAATGTGAGTGATGGCTTTATTATCAACGGAATTGGTTTTGTAAAACAAAAAAAAAAATGGAATTGGTTTTGTGGAAACAAAAGGGATGGAGTTGGTTTTGTGAAAACAAAAGGAAATGGAATTTGTTTTGTGAAATGAGAAAAGTATCTTTGATATAAGTATGAAAATTGGATTGTTGTTTCTTGAGTGTTAAATACACACACGTGGGGGTTGTATCTTTAACTACCGTGTTAGTGTTGTTGTTGGGTTTGTGGTCTCATAGTAATTGAGTCTTTAATAGATGTACTAAATACTTGCATCTAGAGGTTTTGTCCTTGGTCATCGGTGGAGGATGACATGGTTGTGTTGAATTGTCGTGTATGCATTATACCATTGTTGATTGAACATTGTATGTGAGGAAGTGCTGAGATATATTATATATGTATACTTGCTCGGGGGGAATTAATTATGTGTTCATATATTTTAACACATTGCTTGTATCTTGATGGTTTATGTATATGTGTTATACATGTTAGTCATGCCCTGTTGTATTTTGGTTGGTGGTGTTATACCTTGCGCTAAAAATCAGAGGTACCGTGACCTTCCAGCTAGCGCCTGGAGAACTGATTGCGCTGAGAATCTAAGGCACCACACCCTTCCAGCAAGCGTCTGGTAAACTGGTATGTTGTTGTGAGAGGTGTATCTTTGGCTTACTACGCACATAGCTGGTAGAGCAAAGTTTTGTTGTTGTTGTTCCATTGTATCCGAGGATATCATGGATTTGGTTGGTTGCAGTTTCGGAGGGCCAAGTTACCTCATTGGTTGATTATATACATGTTAGTGAGTTGTTATCTCCTTTTTATAAAGGTATGCATGTATAGCTATGATTGTATTGGGGACGAACCAAAATGTCATTTTGTCATTTGGAAAGTGTGAAGGAGATCGAACATTTTTAAAACAAAGAAACAAAAAGAATATGTTTTGAAAAGGCACATCTGTTGTATGTATGGAAAATGGAAGAGAATAATAGGCTTAGTGAGATTATTTCCTAAGTAATTGTTAATGTTATGAAAGATTTGGGGTTAATGAAAGAAAAAGGAAAGATGAATCGCTTATAGCGTTGAATGAAATGGCTGTTTTCGAGAAAGTTCATACTTATGTATATTTTGTATAAACTGTCACATTACTATTCTAGTATGAGATTGGGCATTCATGGTCATAGCTATCTGTAAGTTGTTATTGTTGAGGGCCATGTTGAGACCTCTACTGGACTTTATGTTCATTCCACATTGTTAAATCTTTTTCAGGTGTTGAGCAAGGTGTGCTACAAGATTTGGATCTTCTTAATTGTTGGCCACGGGGCCTCTTTTATGTTGGCGGAATGCCATATATGTAAAAGGGTTACACCCTTCTTCTTGACTCTTTAATGTTCTAAGCCCAAGGGCAATTTATTTAGCATGCTCATGTTGTATTTACATTGCATACGAATGTGAGTGTTGTTATTCACTTCTTCGAGTTGAATATATGAGTTTATTTCCGCATGTTATCTCTGAAATGGAATTAAGTTAATGAATTTGGTAATACTTCGAGTATTAAAAAGTGGGGTGTGACATTATGAATAGGAGAGGTTGTTGAAGGAGCATCAGAAGAAGCTTGCCAACATCAGATTGGGCATTAAATAAGCACAAGGTGCATGTGATTTCTTAGATTTGCAAATGTAATTTTGCATGAGTGTTATGTTTTTGGAAATTAACTTCATGACTCCTCAATGATGAGCTTTTGGAATAGGTTGTGATTCTTGGCAATAGTTTCCCTATAACCAGTTTTATTGTATTGACAATGTTTATGATTCGTTCAAAATGAGTTTTGACCCTTCTTTTTTTCATTTTATGTTGGTTGGTATTCTAAACAACTACATGGGTTTTGATCAATCTTGTTTGTATTTGTTAATGTATTGTGTTATCTTATATCTAGTGTCCTCACCAATTGAGTGCGAGGCTGTGTTTTGATATTGGTTAATCTCTTTGAATATTGGTTGAGATTGCATTAGGACAAGGCAAGAATGCCTACACTATATACTATAATGTTTTTTTTGGTGCCACTTGATTGTGCAACTGATTATGCATACAAGCCACAAGTCTTGGTTGAAATTGACTTTGGCAATTGAACCAATTATGCATACAAGCCACAATCCAAATTTATAAGCCAATCAATTTTGTACATACCATTTGTAAAACTAAGTCCAACTAAGTGTTTTATAATTGATTACGTAATCAATTATGTAACTATTTATCTATTTGTCATTCCAACTCATAATTGAAAGGCAATATTGTGCATAAAATGTAATTAATTTTTTAATGTTGACATAGTTATTGCAAATTACATTTTCGTATTTCCTCTGCATTTATTGTGAATAAAATGAATTCTTTTTATTTTCTTAGAAGGTACTATTGTATTATTTTGTGAAAAATAAAAATTATATCTCCACTAGAATTCTATTTTTATTCAAATATATGAAAAACTCAATTAACAAAATAAAAATTTAATTGTCAATAAAACTTTATCTATTCATCATAAAAAAAAAAAGGATACCAAAAGAAGATTAACCCAATGTCCAACAGACACATTTATACTATATATTAAGCAAAAGCGCCTTTTAAACCCTAAGGCTTGTGGAAGCTTCAACATGCCAATCTTAATTTCCTAATTTTTTATTTTTTTTTAAAAAAAAAATTGACTTGGTTGGAAGCTCCAACATGCCAATTCTAATTTCCTAATTTTTTATTTTTTTTAAAACAAAAATTGACTTGGTGATTGGTTCAAAAATTATAATAATTACACTATTGAATAACGAAATAAATGAAATCTTAATTTCCTTACTTTTTACATCCCCCAAGAGACTCAAGAGACCCATGTAATTATTGTGTAAATGGCTCTTAATTTTTTTTCCTCTTAATTTTTTTGTTTTGTTTTTTAAAAAAACAAATAAATAAACACTTATTAAATTCTTTCAAACTTCTCGGTCAAACCCCATGTATTTTAAACCCCAAGGCTTGTGGAAGCTCCAACATGCCAATCCTAATTTCCTAATTTTTTATTTAAAAAAAAAAAATTGACTTGGTGATTGGTTCAAAGATTATAATAATTACACTATTGAATAACGCAATAAATGAAATTTTAATTTCCTTACTTTTTACATCCTCAAGAGACCCATGTAATTATTGGGTAAATAGTTCTTCATTTTTTTCCCTCTTAATTTTTTTGTTTTGTTTTTTGAAAAAACAAATAAATAAACACGTATTAAATTCTTTCAAACTCTTCGGTCAAACCCCATGTATTTAATTTATATATTAAAATAAATTAAAATAAATATAAATATCTACAATTATCCCGTGCATAGCATGGGTGATAGGCTAGTTTTAGGAAAACCCAACTAGGATTCAACATCCAATGATCACTTAAATGTAGTCAGTAAGACCATCTCCAACGGTGTATCAAAATGGATATTAAATTTAAATTTTGATGAAAAAGACACTGTTCATCACTCCAACGGTTCATTAGAACTGATATCAAATCCACAATTCATCAAACAATTCATCAAATCGGCGAGAGAATACTGAATTCATCAAAACACTATTCCTGACCGTTGGAAAGAGGAGCCGATTGACCAACCGGTTGCCCGGCCGGTTGCCCGGCCGGTTGACCAACCGGTCAACCAGTGAAAGGTTCAAACCGTTCAAGTTCAAACCGTAAAAAATAAAATAAAATAAAATAAAATAAAATTGCCTAACCGGTCGACCACCCGGTTGTCTCGAAAAAGTTCAAAAAGTTCAAAAAAAGTTCAGAAAATTCAAAAAAATAAAAATAAAAATTTTGGCCTAACCGGTCAACCGGCCGGTAGACCACCCGGTTGTCCCAGATGAAAATTTGAATAAAATGAAGGGTTAGAGCGCTCAGTATCAGATTTGGTGAAAAGTCATTTTTTTGACTCAGATTTGATGAAAAAAAAAAGTGAAACGTTGGAGATGCTCTAACCAAACAAATACAAAGTTGCAGCCAAAATTAAATTAAGAAAAATGAAAAGTCAAATCAAAATTTAAAAATAATAATTTAACAAACGTAACATATTTTTCACATCTAATTAAAAAAAAATTAGGAACAAATTGTTTCACAAAATTTTACCTTAATTGGAAATTTCCTCTCAAAATTTTGCCCTAATCCCTCCTGCGTTTCTAATGTCTCTTTCTCTTCCTCTCTCTCACACAACTACTTGCTCTCATTCCTCCTTCCTCACGAACGATTTTGTTGCTCCCATTCCACCGTTGTCCCGCCTGAAATCCAAAGTCGACACAGCTGATTCACGAACTTGGATTATTTCATTCTCACCAGGTAAGTTGATTTCTCTTTCTCTCTCTGGATCTTGTTCTCTGCCCTAATTTCTCACAAATTGACTCCCTTTCTTAGCAATCTCTACCCTCACACTTTCACCGCTCTGTTATCACTACCGCACCATGCCACCGTTGGCACCGTCTCTCTGAATACAGCGGAACCCCACATTCGCACGACCCATCGCTACCGCCAGCTAATCCCACCGGTAAGCCCGCTTTCCATTGCTTTTGTTGTCCCTCTACATCCTCTCTTGCTTCCTGCCATCGTGCCCTAATCTCTCTCTCTCTCTCTCTCTCTCTCTCTCTCTCTTAGCCACCATATTTCGTTCTGGGTATATGTTAATTTCCAGATTCAGTAATTCGAGGAGTATTTTGTGTTGGTACTTCACATTTATGTTTCTTTGATCAATTGAAAATTCAGTTAAACACACAATATATTTATGTTGGATGTACACATGAATTATTGGAAGAAAAAAACCTAGTGTGAACTAAGAATTTGGGTCTCGTGTTGTAGTCCATTTAATCAATTTATTGACTTTTTACTGCTATAATGTGTGTAATTTCAAATTCTTATGCATGATCGGTTTGTATATTATTTGAACAAGTGGAAAAGGACTAACAAGGCACCTCACAACAAAAAAAATCCATGCAATTAGTCCACCAAAACAAACCTTAATCATGTTAAAACCTCTTGAGGTTAAGGGTAAAGGGGTAGTAGTTCAAATCTAGTTTCGGGTTTCCAGTTTTACTTATTATTATTATTTTTTGTTTTTGGTTTGGTATGATGCTTTGGATTGAATCCTCCAAATATTATTACAAGAAGTGGGTTTACAATTCATTGATTTAAAAGTTCATAGTTTGGGAAGGTTTATAGTGATTTAAGTTTCTTAAAATAGTGATTTAACTTTAAGTTTTATATAAATGTTGAAACAAACTGATTAATATCTGAAACTTATTTACAAAATGGTAGTAGAATTGATAAAAGTTGTTGGCTATCTCTTGCAATGAATTTGGTCCAAAGCATTTATAATTTATTCTTGATTTATATAAATATAACAAAACAAGGGGGATGATGATGGTTATCCTATATGGACATTTGATTCAATTGTTGAGATAACTTTGTCTTTCTTTCCTTCAGCTTTCCACCGTTACATTACAAATGTAAAATGTATGTGAGAGGATCTGTCTTTGACGGCTCAAATTCATTATTTGCTTCAATCGTAGGGCTCAAGTTGAGATGAGTTCAAAATTCAAAACTCAAATCCTGTTTGAAGTTGACACTCTCATCGGTACTCATTCTTTGCTCTCTCTCTCTCATCAAATGACACTCTCACCAGTCCTCTCTCTCTGTCTCTCAGCTCATGACTCCCCCTCATTCATTCACTCATTCTTTGTTGTCTTCCATACCCACCATCACAATGAATCCTCCTTTCCATGAATTCCTAACTCTAGCTTAGCCCATAACCAGGTTGATTATGTTTGGGTAACCCATTTTGATTATCTTTTTTATTTTATTTTGTAGATCTAAGATTTTGAAGATCATAAGAGCCTCAATGGAGTTGTTTCATAGCGGTTCTCTTCCTCTACTAAGAAAGTACCCCAAGTTAGTTTTGGTTTAGTTTTTTTTTTCATTGCTCTGTTTTAGGTTATTTTGGGTTTGTTTGTGAATGATTTATTTGAATTGATTTTTTTTTTTTTTTTTTTTTTGGGGGGGGGGGGGGGTGGTTTCATTGCTCTACAGATTTGTGTGTTCTGTTTTGGGTTATTTTGGGTTTGTTCGGGAATGATTTTTCTGAGTTGAAATGTTTTTTTAGGTTATTTTTTATTGCTCTACAGATTTGTGTGTACCTTCCTTGAGTTGGCATATCTAAGTTTATACTTTAAAGAAATTTACCCATGTGTTTACTCTGTTTTTATTCTCTTTGGATTTTTATTTATTTATTTATTTATTTGTGTGGGGTCAATGCAAAAACACTAGCAAGTGTGCTTGGATTGTTTTTCTAGAACTTCTTACAACTTTAAAAATCTTTTTTGTTTCCTAATGGATGGGATGATGGATAGAATTGCATTTTGCATATAGCTGCACTTGCACCGTGAGTGATTTATACCTTGAAGCCAACCTAAGTAACCAACCCAAAGTTGGAGATATATCAATGTTGGCCTCTCTTTAACTTCCAACTTTCTTTTCCAGCTATTATGAAAAATCAACTTGCTTGTTTTCATTTTTCAGAAAACACTTTTCAAAAAATTCTACTTATTTTCCGTGTTTTTTTGTTCTTACTGAATTTTTTTAATATTTTAAGTAATTTTTTTACTTTTTAGACACACCTAACATAAACACACCTAAATGCCCCGTTTGTTTGGGGTTATAGGGAGGGGATTGGGTTTGATAGTGAGGTGGGACTACTATATGGAGTGTTTGTTTTGAGAGATGGGGAGGGGACTCCTAATCCCTTGGTATTAGTAAAAGCCTTGGAAGGGGGATTGGGAAGGAGGAGGTAGAGATGGTATTAGAAAAATAGTGAGGGGATTAGAAATTTTTTATTTATTTTTTATTTTTTATATATTGGGAATTTTTTTAAAAATATTAATGTTTAATTTTTTATATTTTTTATTTGTTTTATTATTTTATATAAAAATAATTTAACAATTTCTACACTAACAATTATCATCAAAATAAACACAATTTTATTTAATCCCCTCACTAACAATCCCCTCACTATGAATACCCTCCATTCTACCTCTGAAAACAAACGGGGCCAAAAAGTAAAAAAAATGTTAAAAAAATCTTTTAAAAATTCACTAAATACCAAAAATACAAAAAAAATACAAGAATTCAGTACATTTTTTGTATTTCTATGTATTTATTAAAATTTTAAAATATTTTTTCACAAATTTTTTACTTTTTAGATACATCTAAGTAAGGTGCATCTAAAAAAGTAAAAAAAACGTTTAAAATTTAAAAAATATTCACTAAAAACAAAAGAATACGAAAATCAAAAAACTCAGTTTTCAAAAAACTTAATCCAGAAAACTCAAACCAAACACATTTGTCTCTGTATTCATCTTATCTTGCAAGGATAATATCTTAGAGTCTTAGTTGCTGCTAATTTCTTTTGGTTTATGTTTTCCTAGATTATCTACGTAAGATTATTAGATTTTAAGCCTTGGTAGATGCCTCAACCAGGTTACACTTTTGTTGAATAGTGTAGTTGGATGATATTCTATTTTATGTTGATAGTTTTGTTAGATTATATTCTATTTTGATTCTATTTGGATTATTTTATTCAATTATGTTGGTTGCATTAAACCTGGATTTGGTTCCCTTGAACCAAGTGTTGTTGGCTCTATGTTATATTTTGCAGTGCCACAAACTGGTAGTTTGGGACAGTTTGTTAGAGAGTACTTTGACAAATTATTTGTTCACTGAAAGCAACATTTTGTTTTTAAGTATTCAATTGGTTTTCCCTTTAATGATAATGTAAAAAAATTGACACGTGTATGTCATGATGATGGTTTGGCAAAACTTCCTGCCTTCTATGCATTGCAACCCCGCCACACATTGATGATATGGGCAAAATTTGAAGTGATACTGTAAGTGTGAGGTTATGGACGTAGAATTGCATTTTTTTTTCATTTTCTTTTTTTGAACTTTGTTGTCAAATTAGAGTTTATTTCATATTAATTGTTTTCGTTGATCGTTGATGGTTGACTTTTTGTTTTATATTAGTTTGTGTGCTTTTGTTTGGAGTATATTAGTTGGTCTACTTTTGAAAATGCATTTTCATGGCATTGGTACGTCATAGGTGAGAGAGAACCTATGCAAAAACGGAGAGAGGGGTGTGTGGTTGTGCAGTGAGGGTATGGGATGAGGGGAGGAAAAACGTGCAAATAAATGAATAGAACGGTGAGAGAATGATGTGGAGGATATGACAACAATGGTTTGATATTGAATTAATGGATTTGATGTAGTTTCAAAGAGGCAAAAATGTAAGTTGGCGAAAATGTCAGTATGAATTGGAAAGTTGTCTATTTGCTGCAATAATGTGCCCAAGTGCTGAATTCCATGTCTAACATTTATGCTACATGCTCAATTTATGTTTAGAAACTTTTTTTTTGGCTGGAAATTAATTATATTTGCTGAATCAATTTTTCTAAATGTTGTATTTGTTGTTCAGAACCTAAAAATTGAACTTTAAAACCTAAAATCGTGTCTAAGAGCTGAGATATGATGTGGTTGGAACTTGAAATTGAACGTTTTATTAGTGTTCGATGAGATGTGGTTGGAACCTGAAATTGAACGTTTTATTAGTGTTCGATGATTTTTGCTTTTGCAATTGTTGTAAGTAGTTTAGGGATGGCAATCTGAAACCAGCCCGACGGTGACCCGACCCCCCGGCCCCGAATTAAGTGGTTATTCACCGAAAAATACCCCCGTGGGGACGGGGATGGTATTCAAAAGTTCATCCCCGATGATATCCGGGCTGGGGACGGGGATAGGTGTTTCAGAACCGGCCCCGGCCCCGCCCGCTTAATCCCCGAGATGAAATTACAGTTTTGTCCCTGCATATATATATATCCTTGTGTTTGTCAAGGGTTTGAGACACACACACACTCAGACACACCTCTCACTCATACGGCGCTCTGCTCCGCTCGCTCCTCTCTCTCTCTCTCTCTCTCTCTCTCTCGCGCGCGCGCGCGCTCGCCGCCACTGGTTTGGTCTCCCCCTCTCTCTTTCAATCACCGTCGCGTCTCTCTCCTCACCGGCGATCCTCCGTCGCCACCGATCCTCCCTTACCGCCTCACCTCTGCCGTTCCTCCGTCGCTCCCTCAACGCAGCTGCTTTCTCTCCCTCACCGCCGACCTCCCTCACCGTCGCTCTCTCTGTGTAGGTATCTCTCTCTCTCTCTCTAGGGATTTCGTTCTAGGGTTTACATATATGTATATATTATATATATATATCTGAGTGTATATTATATATAGATTCAACCTCTGTTTTTTTTTTTTTTTTTTTTTTTTTTTTTTTTTTTTTTTTTTTTTTTTTTTTCCTTCGAAATTTATAGATCTATCTATTTTATCTATAGATCTGTTTATTGATCTGTTTATAGATCTATCTATTTTATCTATAGATCTGTTCATAGATCTGTTTATCTATAGATCTGTTTATAATATAGCAAATATATAGATAAAATAGATTAGTCAAGATTAGTCTATCTATCTATTTATCTATATATCTGTTTATAGATCTATTTTATCTGTAGATCTGTTTTTAGTTTTAACTTATCATTTATAATCTCATTCGTAATCGTAATCAATCATTGGAAACTCATCCTGATCTGTTTATCTGTAGATCTGTTTATAGATCTATTTTACAGTTCTTACTGTTTTTACACTGGGAGCCGAATGTTGGTGAACAAGTGGAAACTCATTGTGTGTGTGTGTGTGTGTGTGTGTTTGTGTTTGTGTTTGTTGCAACAGATTGGTGCTTTAATTATATTTCAGCGTTTTGATTTCTTTTAAATCATGAGAGAAGGTTTTATGTAATATATAAAATTTGTAACTAAATCTAGGGAATTTGATTGAGAAATTTAGATCTGGCGTTTTTAGTTGATGTGAGTGTTATTTACAGCAAACAATTGTAAATTCATAAATAAATGCAGGAAATGTTTGTCTATGGCTGTATAACCATCTTCAACATCTAAATGGAATATGTAAGTGAATACAGCCTCAGAAAAGCTTTGAGAATTATAGACAGCATTAGACAAGAAAATGAAGTTTGCTTGATTCTCACATAATTGTAATTAGTTTTAATTATTACAAATTGGTTTGAGAAAATCTTGCCCGTAGCCTTCAAGTAGATAAACTTTTGATGAACACTTGGTATCATCATTCAGATATTACACTATTCATACTGCATTCCTTTTAATTTTATGTGCATATATTGATTGTTGATGATGAAAAGTTCCTTATAATTTATTCTCTCCCGGTGGATTGCTAAACAGGTTGTTGAGGTTGTAAGTCACTTCTCTTCTTTGCAGGTTCCTCATTTACTTATACTGATTATCAACTAATTGATATTTCTGAAGATGGTTTTGTAAGTAATTTCGTGTGAACATCTTGAATATTTCTGGATCCAATGGATCTCACTGGATTAATTATTGGTAGATAAAAATGCCATGTAATTTAATTGGGTTGCTATAGACATTTAGAAATTTAGGCTTGTTATTATTCTATTGACAAGAGATGATGTTGACAGCAATATTTTGTGTTTGTAATTTTGGCCATGGGTAATTTCCGCTGTTTTATTAGTGCTTTGTGTCCAGCCAAGAACTATCCATGTCTCTTTGTTAGAAATGTGTAAGATTTGATGTTATTATTCAGAACCTCATAAGTTTGGATTTTTGTGGGTAGAAATATTTCCTGACATTGTTTTCTAGCAAGACAATCAGTAGTCCTTAAAACCGTCTGTTGTCTGAAAGTGAGATTTGATTAATGTCCCAATTCAATTCAATTCCATTAGCTTAGTTATTATTAATTTGTTTCTCAGTTCCATTATTAGTATTAATTATTTGTTTTTTTCTTTTTATTATTTAACAGGAATTCAAGTTGAAGGAGATGATGGAAGTTGTGTGGTTTGTATGGGTATTGGAGAAACAATGGAAGAAATTTTTTATGTTGTAATGGCTATTTTTTTTATTATTTTTAATTTCAATTTTTGGATAACCTATCCCTTGCGGGTTGTGCTTGGGATTAATTATTCTCTTTGCTACTTGTTGAATTTTCTTGTGTGTGGGGGCTGCTGGATAGATGTTTTGTTTGTGCTATTTTGTTGCTACAGGATGTTTTGTGTTTTGAGTTGTGTATGGGCTGCTGAATTTTGTTGCTACAGGATGCCATTTTATTGAATATTTGATGATAGATGCTATATTTGACAGATGCTGTTGGATAGATTTATTGATTTGTATATATTATGTTGAATTTTTTGGGTAGCCTATCTTATTTGAATATGTTGACATATTATGTATTGATTTTTTTAGCTTGACAGATTATGAATTTTAAATTTTTGGCAGATTATTTAATTTTTTATATATTGGCAGATTATTGATTTGAATTTTTTAGCTTGACAGGTTATGAATTTTTAATTTTTGGCAGATTATTTAATTTTTTATATATTGGCAGATTATTGATTTGAATTTTTTAGCTTGACAGATGCCACTGGATAGATTCTTAATGGGATGTTTAAAATTGTTTTTTGAAAAAAATAAATAAAAAAATACTGTAATTTGGTCGGGGAATTAGCGGGGTCGGGGATACCCGATCTCCGATCGGGAGCGGGGACGGGGGGATATGGGGTCTCCGTCGGGGATTGGGGATGGGGACGGGGAATTTTTCACTGTCGGGGATTGGGGACGGGGAGTGTGGTCCCCGGCCCCACCCCGCCCCGTTGCTATTCCTAAAGTAGTTGTATATACTACTTTTTGGATTATATGAAGTGTTGATTATTTTTTTTTTTTTTTAAATTTTTTTGTAGATAACTAAGAGTAGTTGTAGAGAAGTTGTGAACCACTTTGATTTTGGTATTCCTTTACTTTTACTTTTATGCGTTTCAATCATTAACTTTGTAACTTGTTTGTAGTAGGTTTGTCTATGTAGTGTTGATTAAAAAAAATTTCTTGGGTTTCTTTATGGATAAGTAAAAGAGGAGTGGAGAGAAGTTGGGCAAAATTATTTGTGTTTCTTTATGATTTTGATTTCATTTATTTGAAAATGAAATGGGTTGAAATTGTTTGATTTATGTGAAATAGGTTACTATGAGATGAGATAGGCCTTTTTCTATGAAATGGGTGACTTCTATGAAATAGTTTGAGTTATGTTTTTATAATTTCTTATACTTTGTTGGGTTTGATTTTTGAATATTGCAAGCATATTAAGATGGAAGTATTAACGGTGCATATTTGACTTACCCCATTTTAAAATTAAATGTGTAAATTGCAAGGGTTGTGAGCAAAGGTGTAATGTGGCAACATGTTTTTTGAGTTTATTAAACAAATAAACAAATTTGTAAGTGTGTTTGTTGTTTTCTTCAGTAAGGCATTGGCCCTGTTTGGTAGAGCTGTGGGAAACTGCTTATAGCTTATGCCTAAACAGCTTATAGCTTATAACTTTCAGCTTAAGCTGATTTCTACCTTATTCTTAAAGCATCTCCTGCCCCACTCAAAGAATAAGCTGATTTCTGACTTCCAAAAAGGTATAAGCTATAAGTTATAAGCTAAACCAAACACATCAAAATAACTTAAATTAAGCTGAAAGTTGAAATAAGCTGATTATAAGCTGTGCCAAACAGGTACATTGAAGGAATTTTTTTTGGTGACGGAATTCTATTTTGATCATAGATTGTAAATTTGTTTATAAAATCTATTTTGTGGCAGTGAATTATATTTTGTAATTCAAGTCTGATTGTAAAATTTGTTTTGATCTTAGAAATTTGGTCACTCACTCTCTCTCTCTCCATTTCGGTTTTGCTCGCCATCTCGACTCACACTCTTCATCTCTCTGCTTTTCGGCTCCTTCCTCATGCTCTCCGACGGTATCTTTCACTCTCACCAGTTACCACTCTCTCTCTCTCTCTCTCTCTCTCTCTCTCTCTCTCTCTAACTTTGGCGATGTTTTCATACCGTTCTATCTACACCCACACACTACCACTATATCGCTTCGTTTGGAAATTTCCCGGGAATCCATAGTTGCTTCCGCCAATTTCTACGCCAACCCTTGTCTCGATCTATACCCAACACCGGTTAATTCAATTTCTCTCTCTAACACCCTTTCCTTGCCCGATTTCTAAACCCTAGCTACGTTTATGTTTTTTAGTTACCATAAAATATTGTTTTTTGCAGTAAAAAAAATTGTATTTTGGTGCTATTGTTTCCAACTCTATAAATTCAAACCTATACCCTAATCTTTGGTTCTCTCTATAGATATTTGTAGATCTATTTATATGATTGTCCATTTTTGGAGTTCTAATTTTTACGTTTTTGTTATTGTTTGTAGCCCCAAGTTATTTAATGTAGTGGATCATGTAATTCTTCCTAATGGCAATGGCCTAAAGGTTAGTTATTTCTATAGTCCTATCACGGAAGTTTGATTGTTGTATGCTTGTGTAATTGAATAATATTACAATTATGTTTTTGTTATGTCGATTTTATCTTATATTGGCCCTGTTTGGTAGAGCTGTGAGAAAGTGCTTATAGCTTATGCCTAAACAGCTTATAGCTTATAACTATAAACATAAGCTGATTTCTGACTTATAAATTAAGCATCTCTTACCCCACTCAAAGAATAAACTGATTTCTGATTTCCAAAAAACTATAAGTTATAAGCTATAAGCTAAACCAAATACATCAAAATAGCTTAAATTAAGCTGAAAGCTGAAATAAGCAGCTTTTAAGCTGCACCAAACAGGGCTATTATTTGTGGGATTTTGTAGTGTCAGCTTCATATTTTATTTTGTATTGGTTTTTGTAATATCATGTGTCTATATGAGATGTTTATTAGGTGATTTGTTTTAGTAATTTTTGGTTCTCTTTGAAGTTTAGATTTTATAATTTTGTAAACTCTTGTTAAATAATATTTGAGTTTGTTCTAAAAGGAAGTTGCTAGGAGTAGAAAAGGATATCAAAGCATTCCTTGTGGAGGAACTATAATGATTTAAATGAAAGCTTTTGGTATTACTCTTTTTTTGGAGATCATTTTGTCCTTGATTTTATATCAAGTTAGCTTTGCCCTTCTAAAATTACAAGTGACTAATGTACCGGCAATCAATGTCATTGCTAAGTCTATAAAGGTGTTAGGTTGGTTTTCTTTTGTTTGCGATGACCAAATATATCCTCTCAGGACTAGACTATTTGTTGAGAAATATTTATCAATTAATTCCATTTCTGTTCATGTTTTTTGAGAAATTCTTCACTTCATGCTCTTCTTGGTTTACAATAAAATTGAATTCTTCCATTGACTTAAAATGTATGTATGGCTTGACACGGTAGATTGAATAAAATTGAATTCTTGGTTTATTTTTGTCTCATTGAATATAAATTTTATTTTTATTTTTTTGATTTTGTGGCTTTTTACTTGTTGGTTTTGTTATTCTTTTTCAAGGTTTGATGTCATGACTACATGTCTGAATCTTTTTGAAAAGTTTATAGATTCATAAATTTTGTTGCTTCTTCGAACCTAGACCCTTAACTGGCTTTGTGTGTAACATTTTCATCAAAACTTCATGAGATTTAGGATAAATATACACAAAAATAATATATATATTTTTATATTTGGTGTAATTTTAAATTATTTGTAATTTATACTTTCTAAATATATCTAAATTTGGTTTTTTTTTTTTTTTTTTTTTTTTTTTTCACAAAGTGAGTCATAAAACTCCAATAAAGTAAAAAGTAAAAACAATAAATAAAATTAAAAAATATTAATTTAACAAGCCTAATCTATTTTTTACATCTCTAAAAAAATTAGGAGCAAATTTATTCACAAAATTTTACCTTAATTTGAATTTCCCCCTCAAATTGGGGATTCCCCCAAAATTTTGACCGAACCCTTCTACATTTCTCATCTCACTCACACAACTCCTTCCTCTCATTCGTCCTCCCTCACGGACGATTTTGTGTAAATCCAAAGTCGCCACCACCGACTATTACATGCTCACCAGGTAAGGTGGTCTCTCTCTCTCTCTCTCTCTCTCTCTCTCTCTCTCTCTCATTTCTAAACCCTATCTATCTCCATTATCTTCTATATGTTTTTGGATGGGTTTCTAAAATGGGTATATTCGATATCTGATTTTTTGATTGGATTGCTAACCCTAGCCATCTCCCTGAGCTCCTTTTTGCTATTAGGTTTGAGTTAAAAGTTCTGATGTTGAGGATTTGAGAAGATGTTTTCTCATCTTTGAGAAAACCCTGATTATTATTGTTATTAGGTTTCATATTTGTAATTCAGCTATTATGTCACTAATTTATTACCATTCCTTTGTTTTTATTGTCCACTTTTGGCCATATATCTCATGGACATTGTTCTCAACGTATAGAACTTTTTGTCTTATTATATTTGGTTTCCTTCACCTTTTTGTTTCGGAACACATGAATAGGAGGAGTTTGATTTGTAGTTTTTTTGGATAATTTTCTCCCCCCCTAAAGGATGCATTATTGAACAAAGTCTTTTTTTGTTTTTTTGTTTTTTCCAGGTGACTGCTACTGTTTTGGAGTTTTGAAGACCATTAGAGCCTCATGGTTTTCATGGTGATTCACTTCCTCTCCCTCCATCTCTCTCTCTCTCTAGTTAAAATCAAGTTAATTGCAATTAAAAGTACAAAATTGATGCAAAAGGCAGAGTGCATGTCATAGAATTTACCTTCGAATCATTGTAGATGATTTGAGTGGGCTCACTGTGCTTCAATAAGGGAATTTCATACTTCTCTTGTAATCTTTTCTTTCAAGGTCAAGTTTCAAGGTACTACTTTTCACTAAGTGACGAGGTTTTAATATAAGATTATAGATGGCTACTAGAATGACATTATGTTGTTTTTCTGGCATTTCACATATGCGTCGCATAAAATATTCTTGGATTTTTTTTGTCCTTATAAATATCCACTATTCAAAAGGATATTTGATGATAGGCATGTCGATTAATTATGCGTTATACGGTAATATTCAGTCGCCATCAGCTCACACCAATGTGCTAAAAAGATATGTGATGAGCCTAGCAACTAGCGTAATTGGTTTAAAAACCAATGAATGAATAGCAAAATAAGCCGAAGCGAGTTAATTTTTCTATGATTTTTTTAGCTTGTTTTCAATTATTGCTAATGCATAGTATTCTTTATCGGTCTTGTTTAATTTGGAATCCTTTTAAAGTTGTTGGTATTGATTCTGAATGGACATCTATGTGTACAAGGTCACATGGGAGAAAATGGGAAATTGATATGGATTAAGAACAAAAGAGAAAAGAAAAATGACAAAATGAATGAAGAAAAATAAATGTAGGAAGGGGGGTGGCTGATTGTTTGTGTTTGCATTGACATTGTCAATTCTTCCTTAATGGGTTTAATTTGTTTTTATTTTTCTCTATTTGGTGTTAATTCTAAAGTAGGTTTATATATGTTCTTCCTTAATGGGTTTAAATGTATTCTTTTAAAAATAAATGTGTTTTTAATGTTTACAGATTTTACATGTTATGGTGGTTTGGTAGAATTTAATTGAGCTCATTACCATTGTTGAATGTGACAATGGAATGTGTGGAAAGTGAAACATATATTTTCCCCTACTTGAAGAAAGAGTGAGATTCTTGGGTGTGTAAAAGTGAGATTGTATATGGTATGGTAATTTATCAAAAAATAAATAAATAAAATTTGTATATGGTATGGAATATATGAGTTTAATATTTAGAATATTTCTTTGAATTTTAGGATGGTTGGATTTTTGTTGGAATAGTTGAAAGTCTTCTTCTTATGGAATTTTTTGATCAACATAGAGTTGGAACTTGGCCGTGTAAGTTACGAGTGGACCAGTGTGAAACTTTTGCTTCATGCTTTATATATATTGGCTACAAAACTTGGTTTTACACTGGAAATGTAGCTCCTAGGGACTAGTTTTCAATAGGATGTTCAGACAAAATTTTAAGAAACTGTAGCAGAAATTATTGGGATTTTTTTCCCGTGAATGGTCTAAAAATTATGGAAATACTATGTAGAGGCTTGTAAGAAACTTTTCAAACACGTTGGAAAACAATGGAAAATGCTCCCCACAAAATCATCTCTTTAGCTATACTCCTGAAGCATTTTTTCCTTTTTCAATTAGAGTTCTTACTACTTTTTAAATTATTTCATATAGTTTTAATATGACATTTTTTTGCTGAGGGTTGAGTGATGTTAGCCCTATATTTCTTTGCTTGAGTGTTTATTTTTGGCTTTTTGGGCACTTGATTGTGATAGAATCACAAAAGTTAAGTATCACTCTACGAATGAGCTGAGTTTGGGTCTTTGCCAATTGTGATTTAATTTCCTACTTTCTGATATTATTTTGGTTCCTTGCCAATTGAATTCTGGACTTATGCTGCTGTTTTGATAAATTTTTTTGGTGTTCTATTTTGTTGGTGGTAGTAGAGGCTTCTTTGTAACATTGATTTGGATTAGGTGAAGTCTTCTTTTATTGTGGAGAGGGAGGTGTGTCATTGTCTTATTAATTATTTATGTTTAAATTTCTTTCTTTCCCTTATTTAAAAAAATTAATAGATTGACTAGTCAAACCTTCCTCTTTGGCTTTAAATCTAGAAACAACTAGCTCTCAATCAAAAGCTACTACAACCCATGCTTGCTATTAGCTTATTTATTTACTTGAGGCATAGGCGGGATAGAATAGGACTTGTTTTTAGCCTCAAAGCATGTCTTACTCAGTTAGGTTACACAATTATTGTTGGGGCTTTACCCATCCAATTTATTTTCTTGTAGGGCCTGTAACATAATCTGATATCAATTTTTGACTATATCGGCAATTCAGATTTTGTTATTTCAACCGACTTATTTAACTATTATATGGACCTTTCAAGAGCCTTTGAGGCACTTTGACCGATTTGAAAACATAAAAGACCTTTGTACCAAAATTTCCTGCACATTGGCTTCTCAATTGTCCACTTTCAAAGCTCATAAGTCTCGGTGAATTTCAAACCACAATTTGAAGTTTTTACAGCACCTATCCTCATGTGTCATTTATTTTAAGCTAAGATGGACCACTTTTGACTCCAAATCAAGATGCTTATCGATGTATATGTAAACTTTTGTGAAGTATTATTTGAGGTTGATAATGTCTTTATTTGTATCGGGGATTCTTATATTTGGCTTTGAAGAATTGTGGATATTTAGTTATAGAGATTTAAACGATATGGGCTTCATTTTGTGCTTGTCTTTGTGTGACTTCATTTGCCCTTACAGTCTCCACATAGATCCGTCCTTGGATATTTGCCCTTTTCTTATAGGTTTCGAGTCTTGAAACTTTGTTGTGGTCTACTCTGACGTTAATGATGCTTTGGGTTTCATAAGAACACAATTGGGTTGATCACTCATTAGGTATACAACCATATTGAGTGTTTTTTTCCATGAAGTCAAGCATCATCTATGTTATTGATTTTTGTTGTTATAGAGCATTATTGGACCTCATCAATTTAATTTAACATGTAGCGCTAAGAAATAACATAGGTACTAGTTTTACTTTTTCCCAAATGCATGTTAACATGTGATCAAAGAATTCAAGAATTTTAACTATTGGCAATTTCTTTTCATGTGAAAGTTACATCTTAGTTGATGGGATAGTTTTTGAACAATCCCATTCCCTTTGGGAAAAGAAAAAGAAAAAGCAATCATTATTGAACAAATTTAGCTTTTGTTTAATTGTTTGCTTGGGTTCAATTTATGTAGAATTCAAAATTAGTATATCAACCTTTGTTCCATAATCTAATGAACAAATAAAAGTTACTTTTATTAAGTTTAGGTGTGAAATCCTGACTCACGAGCGATGTAGAATGGAGTTTTGACCCATGAGTGCAACTTGGAGAAGTTTCCCTTTTTGTCTCATTTATTGACTCTTTATTTTTGCTTTGTTCTATTTTTTCTCATTTGATTTTTTTTTTTTCCTGACATTTCTTTTATTTAGTTAAAAAATGGAGTAATAGTGATGAGTGATCAAACCTTTGTTTTGTTATTTTTTTTCTTATCAAATGAACGTCTTTGAATTAGATTTTCAAAGGAAAACAAGATGCAAGGTAAAGTGGTAGTTATATATATGTCATTGTTATGCGTATAGTGAATGAATGGAGTGAATAAAAGTTACAGGAAGTTTATAATGAATTGCTTAGGTTCTGTTTGGTACAGCTCTGGAACTAACGTTCCAGAGCTTATTTTGCATATGATGTTTGTTTAGGTGTTTTAAATCATAATTTCATACTCACTTTTGAAAACGCGGTCGAAAGTGGAAAAATTTAGACTAACCGGTCGTCCGGAACAGTGCAATTTTTTTTTTTTTGTAATTGACATTTGTTAATTTTTATATATTCGCAAAAAATATTTTCCGAATTTTTAAAATTTTTTTATGTGCTTTAATAGAATTTTGAGTTGTATGTTTGGTTATGAGTTGCAAGTTTTGTATCAAATACACATCAAAAATTTTTCACTCAATTTAAAACTCTTTCACCAAACAAATTTTTCAACTCAAATCATAATTTCAAAACTCACAAATTTAAAATACAACTTCTACTCTCAAATCATATTGAAAGCTCTACCAAACTCAACCTTATTTTTGAAGAAAATGAATGAAGATTATAGTTCCAACAGTAAAAAATAAACAATTCATTGCATTGTTGAGTCTTCCACAGTGGCCCCAAGTTCCAATAATTAGAAAAACTGGGAACATTTACCTTGAAAAAACTTAGAATACTTGAATGCGTCAGGTTGATTTGTGTTGAGGAATTTGCATTTGACAGTGATCAAAACATATCAAGCAGTTTAGATATTTAATCATTGTGGGCTTTGTGAAAACAGGATGAAGAGAAATGGTGTGCAAGAAGATCAAAGATTATGAATAGGAGAGGTTGTTGAAGGAGTATTAGAAGAAGCTCACCGACATCAAATTGGGCATTAAATAAGCACAAGGTGCATGTGATTTCTTAGATTTGCAAATGTAATTTTGCATGAGTACCATGTCTTTGCAAATTAACTTCATGACTCCTCAATGATGAGCTTCATGTAATTTTGCATGAGTACCATGTCTTGGCAATAGTTTCCCTATAACCAGTTGTATTGTATTGACAATGTTTATGATTTGTTCAAAATGAGTTTTGACCCTTATTTTTTTCATTTTTTTTTTTTGGTTGGTATTCTAAACAACTACATGGGTTTTGATAATCTTGTTTGTATTTGTTAATGTATTTTGTGTTATCCTATATCTAGTGTCCTCACCAATTAAGCGTGAGGCTGTGTTTTGATATTGGTTAATCTCTTTGAAAATTGGTTGAGATTGCATTAGGCCAAGGCAAGAATGCCAACACTATACACTATAATGTTTTTTTATGCTAATTGATTGCGCAATTGATTATGCATACAAGTCACAAGTCTTGGTTGAAATTGACTTTGGCAATTGAACTGATTATGCATAAAAGCCACAATCCAAATTTACAAGCCAATCAATTTTGCACATACCATTCATAAAACTAAGTCCAACTAAGTGTTTTATAATTGATTACGTAATCAATTATGTAACTATTTGTCTATTCGTCATTCCAACTCATAATTAAAAGCCAATATTGTGTACAAAATCTAATTATTTTTTTAATGTTGACATAGTTGTTGCAAATTACATTTGTTGCATTTCCTCTACATCTATTGTGAATAAAATGAATTCTTTTTATTTACTTAAAAGGTACTATTGTATTATTTTAGGAAAAATAACAATTATATCTCTGCCAGAATTATTTTCATTCAAATATATGAAAAACTCAATTAACAAGATAAAAACTTATCTATTCATCATAAAAAAAAGATACAAAAAGAAGGTTAACTTAATGTCCATGCAACAGACACATTTGAGGAAAACCCAATTAGGATTCAACATCTAATGACCATCGGAATGTAGTTAGTAACCAAACAAATACAAATTTGTAGCAAACAAATACAAATTTGTAGCTAAAATTAAATTAAGAAAAAGGAAAATTCTAATCAAAATTTAAATTTTCTCATTCTTGAGAGGCAACAGCTCCATTTGTTGTAACATCCATACGCTTGGCTTCTGCAGACGCCTCAACCTTGTCACCCTTCTTACCTGCAAACACGAACGATTAGAGAAAATACAAATATCACAATTTAATCATAATTATATCAGTTTCTCTTTTAACATAGCTAAAGGGATAAAATTAATACGGTCAATATAAAAGAGATAATAATATCATTTTTCAATTCAAGCTTGTCCAATTCTTAACTTTATTTTTTGTTCATCAAATTAAAATTTGATTAAAAAAAAAGAAAAAAAAAACTCAAAATCTATCTCTAATCATTTAATCAAATGTTTATCAAATTAAGAAAAAAAAAATTCCATCAAATTAAAAATTCATCAAATCCTTTGTCAAATTAAATTTAATGAAAACTTAATATGATAAAACATTGGAGATGATTTTTGCATCAAAATTGGTGAAAAGAGAAATTTAGAATGAAAAGAAAAGTTTTAAAAAGAATTTTTTAATGAAAAGATTGATTAATTCAAATTAAATCAAAATGTTTAAGGAAACAAATTTAAAACCAAATTATTATTAAAAAAAAAAGAAAAGAGTATTTGCATCATTCTGTTCATATCCGCAGTTTCTACAAATTGTTTACAATGTCATGCCTCAATTCCCAATACATCAACATTATTTCCTCGTTCAAACCCTCAAATTAGATTACCCACTACGAATTTCCCTAGAAATCTACGTTTCTCTTCTCGAAGACTTGCTTGCGAGTTTGAAATTAGGATTTCTTGAAGTTTCTGTGAAGCGGAGAATTATTGTGGTTTTAGTGCTTGTGAATTGGAGTTGACTTCTATAACACTTCAATCTTACTGCACCTGCTTGCATTGCACCTCTAGTTACAAATTGCAAACTACCTTAATTTAAACCAAAATACTAACTGAATTGCTAAAGTTCATTTGAAAAAATTGGCCATACAAATCAATCAATTTTCATTGCAAATGTAACAAGATTTTATTTCCCAGTGTCAAATTTTTTTGTTTCCTAAGGTTGTGTTTAGATTATGGATTTGTGTCGGGATTTGAAAATGAAAAGTAGAAAAATGAGTGAAATGTAAATAAAATATAAGTTACATTTTTTTCGTCATTTCTTTTTCCAAGACTGCAAATGTGCTATGACTATGTAATAACATGTTAATGCCTTGTCACATGACTGCCTTTTGTCTGTGTTGTTTAAGTAAATATATGCTTTGACAGTCATGAAGTCTCTGATAGAGTAGTAAATTACAAGCTTTTGAATGGAAATTGTCATCTAATGTGAATGGAAATGAGTTGTCAATTGAAGATAGTTTCAAGCTTCACTAATCTGTTAGTGTTCTGAAGAAACATCAGTTGTGTAATAGAAAAAAGAGGTTTCTTGACATTTTTTTCTCTCCTACTGAGAAACCATTCGATCTTTAGTTCCTTTCTCAAAAAAGAATTTGATTTGTACGTGCAAGAAATAGGCTGATTCAGCCCTTTTTTGTTCAATTTCTCATGAGGCAAAATTCTTATCAGTAGGAGTCAAGGGAATGTCCCCTTGCCCTCAAATTTCCATTTAAAGGTGGATGTTGATGTCAATCCTCGAGTGCAAGTAACATGGCGTTTCCTCGGAAATGTCATTGAGAGTTCAAAAAATAATAAATGAATGGTGATACCATGTGTTGATGATAAGATGGTATAATTGCATTGATTTTTTTCCCTCTTGTATGTGATTGTCATAATTGGAAAATGTGTGACAAGAAAGAAGATATAGCACATTAACAGACCTCATCCAATATGTAGAGATAAGGTTGTTTTATGATGGTTCACTCAAAATTAAGATTGTGGAGGAATTCTTTGATTGTTTAGCTTGCAAATTAGCTTTTTCTCTGAATGGGAGGACATGGTTGATAATAAGAAGAGAAAGTATGCTAAATAATTTAATTTTCTCAATTGCTAAAGTTCTTGCGGTTGAGTTTACTCACTGGGCTGCATTCCAAGCTGTGTCGTTTTTCTTTCTCTGCTCTGTTCTGTTTCCTTCTGTGTTTGGATGACCAGAAAAGAAAATTTGGTATGACATTGTGTCGATGTACATGCCTAAAGCTAAAATTTGGTCCTATAATTGCTGAAATGATAAAGAAAATAGGCAAGAAATGCAGTATCTTTGCTTCTAGTACCTTTCCTAATACAGCACAAACCTATCTAATTTCACATTTCTCGTCCATTTTCTTTTTCCTTCACAAATTGTTCTCCAAATTCATGATCCAAACACAAATACAGTCTTTTGAACTTCAATTATAAACCTACCAGAGTCAAATGACTCAGCTAAGGAAATTTTTTATGAGCATTATAAAATATTGTTACTAGTTGTAAACAAAATAGAGTAGAAATTGAATTATTGTGAGAATCTAGTGGCAAGTGTTTGTTTTCCCTACACAACAGTTTTAAGGCCCTATTTGGTAGAGCTGTGGAAAAGTGCTTATAGCTTATGCCTAAACAGCTTATAGCTTATAACTATGAACATAAGCTGATTTCCAGCTTATTCTTAAAGCATCTCCTGCCCCACTCAAAGAATAAGCTGATTTCTGACTTCCAAAAAGCTATAAGCTATAAGCTATAAGCTAAACCAAACACATCAAAATAGCTTAAATTAAGCTGAAAGCTGAAATAAGCTGATTATAATTTCTGCCAAACAGGCACTAAGTCTTGAACATGTGATTTTTTTTTTTGTAATCACTTCCACACTCTGCACAGTTTTCACATGGCCACTCAAATTTGACTAGAATTTATTTAATAATGTGATGCTATGAATGTATGACGCACCTGGACAAATTAGTGACTGTGGCCCATACCATTTACAACTTTTAATATTTGGCAAAAGCAGTAATAGCCACGCATGTGTGTTGATTGTATTTCTTATAGTAATTTATACGGGACAAATTGTGGGCAATCTTTCTGGTTAATGGTTGGTGGGTGATTGCTTCCAAATTTACTTTGTAGAAATGGATTCAATGTATTCTTCTCTAGTTGAGCAGAAAATAAAAATGACGCCCAATTAGTACATATTAATGTGAGTTTGGGAGGGAAAAAATTGGGTGCACACCTAATCTTTGGCATAGTGCACAAAGTGGTTGTCGCAAAACTTGAATCCATAACCTCAAGTTATTAGGTTCAGGTTTTACCATTGAACCAATGGTCACTCCTAGTTGAGCAAAAAATATGTTTTGTAAAATAATTTTCATATAATTTTGAAACAAAAATCAACGAAAAACAAATTTATTGAAAATGTAAAATTAAAAGATTAAAAAAAAATTACTGAAATATTTTTTGTTGAATCAAACGTAGGTTTACGTGTAAAATATTCATTGGCTATCAATGATGTCGGTTTGTGATAATACACAGTCTTCTTATGTCATATGTGTCTGACTTTCATTTTTCAGTCGGCACAGGCAAAAACCATCAACTTGAGGTTGTCATGGTGTTCTAAAATATGGCCCCTACACAGAAAATTTTCCTTTGTAAATTCAAAGTTTAGCCCCCAAGCAGAGATTAAAAAAGCAAAGAAATTAGGGGGTCCCTATTACAACTTTTTGAGTTAATCATACAAGTCATAAATGGCTACTACAATGACGTGTCTTCTAACAAGCTCATAACACCCTCTTCAACCTCAGTTTCCTTCAATATGGAGCTCCAATTCCCACCCATTCCTCTCCTCTTAGCTTCCCTCCTATTCATCTTCATTCTAGTCAAGAACATGAAGAGATTCAAACCCAAAAACTCTATTCCAAAACTACCCCCAGGTCCAAGGAAACTACCTCTCATAGGAAACATTCACCAACTTCTTGGCTCATGCTAGCCCATCACACATTGAAAAAATTGGCCACAAAATTTGGACCCTTGATGCACCTCCAACTCAGTGAAATGTCCACCATCGTCGTCTCTTCGCCAGAAATCACCAGGGAGGTCATGAAAAAACACGACATAGTCTTTGCGCAAAGGCCTTACTCTTTTGCTTCTAGGATTCTCTCTTATGATTCTCAAAACATTGCCTTTTCCCCGTATGGCGATTATTGGAGGCAAATGTGAAAAATTTGCATGATGGAGCTTCTGAGCGCAAAGCGAGTCCAATCATTTCGAGCAATTAGGGAAGAGGAAGTCTTGAATCTAGTAAAATCGATTTCTTTAAACAAGACATCGCCGATCAATCTTAGCAAGAAGATTTTCCTGCTCACGTATGGCGTTGCTGCTAGAGTGGCTTTTGGGGGGAAAACTAAAGGCCAAGAAGAGTTTGTTTTGATTGTGGAGGAAGTTGCAGACTTGATAGGTGGTTTCACCATTGTTGACATGTACCCATCGGTGAAATTGTTTCGAGTGATCAGTGGAATAAGAGGTACAATCGAAAAGATGCATAAAAGGATTGATCAGATACTTGAAAACATTGTGAATGAGCATAGAGAAAGAGAATAATAGAAAGTGGTAAAGGGGAAGAAGAAGATCTAGTTGATGTTCTTTTGAGAATTCAAAAGCATGGTGACCTTGAATTTCCATTGACAGACAACAACATCAAAGCAGTCATCTTGGTCAGTATGTTTTTATTTGTCTATATCATTTCAATGTTCACACAAAATATAAAAAATTTATTTTCATAGCTCATGATATAATAATAATTAATTGCCAAGCAAAAGGGACACCATGGTCTAGAAAATAGGTAATGATTTGATTAAGCAGTCTATGAGCAATCTGATGAAAGTATGAGCAATCAAATTGAGTTTGATTTCCACATCCCCTCAAACTCAATTTGCTGGATTCCTTCATTCCAAGCAATCTTCAAGCTTATAATTTCAACACAATGCTCACTCACACTCAGCAATTTTATCTTTGCTTTTGTGTTTTGTGTTTTTCTTTTTGGTTGTTGTGACAAGTGAAATTCTTTTTTGTGCAGTCCCAAAGTGGGAAGTATTTCTTGGCATGAAATTCAGTAGATCCCCGGTTTTCTTCTATTTCATTGAATTCTTGGCAGTGTCAATAACCTGCACTAAAGTACATCAATCCAATTAATTTCAGGACATTTTCAGTGCGGGAAGCGAGACATCATCAACAATCGTAGATTGGGCAATGTCAGAAATGCTGAAAAACCCCCAAGTAATTAATAAAAAGAGCACAAGCCGAAGTACGACTTGTCTTTGACAAACAAGGAAATGTCAATGAAACATGCCTTCATGAAGAACTCAGTTATCAAAGAGACCTGGAGGCTACATCCCTCAGCTCCATTGTTAGTTCCAAGAGAAAGCGGTGAACAATGTACGATTAATGGATACAACATACCTGCCAAGACCAAAGTCATTGTCAATGCTTGGGCAATCGGCCAAGACCCCAAATATTGGAATGAAGCAAAGAAATTTGATCCCGAGAGATTTCTTGACAGTGAAATTGATTTCAATGGGAGAGATTTTGAGTTCATTCCGTTTGGTGCTGGAAGGAGGATATGCCCCGGGATATCGTTTGCGATTCCTAATAGTGAGCTTCCAATTGCACAATTGTTGTATCATTTTGATTGGAAACTCCCTGATGGAAAGAAGTATGAAGAACTAGACATGGAAGAGGACCTTGGTTTGATTGTGAGAAGAAAGAATGATCTGATCTTGATTCCCATTCCTTATGATCAATCCTCTTTTTTCTGTTGAGTAAGAAAACAAAGAATATATGTTAGATGCTAATTTTGTTTTGTACACACTACGCTACATGAGAGAATTCTAAAATAATGTCAATGTTTCAAATGAGTGATTGTTTTAACAGATCATATGTCTGTGTTTTTTGATTGGCAGATCATATGTATGTATGTTCAATCAATTTATGCTTTTTTTATATAGTAGAAGTGTGTGAGGAGCTTTAAGTAGATGAAAATCTCTAACTTACCAATAGCAAACTCAAAAAAAGCAAAAATTACATTTTATTAGCCCACATATCAGAACTAAACCAAAGCAGTAGTTTTATCCAAAGCTAAACATATCCTACCCAAGAGCAACCTTAAAAGTGTTCAAGACTTGTAAAAAAAATAAAAAATAAAAAAAAAGTCACAATAGACTTTGCCAACATACTTTAATCTTGGGGGCCAATCTCGATTCAAACTACCAACATTCCTCTCCTTCATCCCTCTTTCTTATTGCTCTCTTTTTCATTTAATTCTTACAGAAGGGTCTCCGGAGAAGAAAGTCAAAATATCTAGGATTTACATAGCTCCCGACTCCTGGCATTGGAGTTTTCTCACTATCGACATAGATTTGCTATCTTAATTGTCTAAGCGTTGAAGTGATTAATTGATTAATTAAACAATTAAATTTTAAATTTGCTTGAGGTCAATTCATCACTAGTGAATTGTTAAAATTGGTATTGATTCCCCTTGATTGTATTCATCCATCTCGATGGATGAAGATGAAATTTAACTTGTGGACTAAATAGTTAAAATTTAAAGAAAATTTAATAACTCCGAATGATTATTTTCGGAAAAATTACATGTCAGTGGGCTTATCAGAAAATTATGGAAAATTTTATATTTTTAATTATTGATGTGTATAAAGTTTATCATTTTTTGTAATTCTTTTTAAAACATTACACTGAATTGAAATTCCCCCTTATGTTTTCATACAAGTATGAGTGAGTACAATTGAGAACTATACTTTCACTTATACCGAATACAAATAGACTTGCACTTTTAGAAAAGTTATAAATTTTTAAAGTATATTTTTAAAATTACTACTTTAAAAATTGATAGTCTGA
This sequence comes from Camellia oleifera, assembly GCA_022316695.1. Taxonomy (NCBI): domain Eukaryota; kingdom Viridiplantae; phylum Streptophyta; class Magnoliopsida; order Ericales; family Theaceae; genus Camellia; species Camellia oleifera. Next base: position 183,588,013 of record CM039306.1, on the reverse strand, counting down.
TGATGAATGCTAAAAATGCAATTTTATTATTTTTTAGTAGATTTTTATTTTATTTTTACTTCATTTAGATTTTAAATCCGTTCAAAATAAAATCCTAAAAAATATAAATAATAAAAATTTCATTAAAGAAAAAAAAACACTTCAATTTTTTATTTGATTTTTCTTTTTTTGTACTTTTCAAACAAGGTGAGAGTTTCTTACAAAAATGATTTTTTAATGAGTAAGACCATCTCTAATCCAAATTCATATTTTTCATCAAATTTAAATTTGATAAAAATTTGATGAAAACGGTGTTTCAACAGTTTCACTAAATTAGTATCAAATGAAGGGAACCATACTTTTTTCATCAAATCAAAGGAGCGTTTATCATTTCATCAAATCTCGCAGGTGACCATTGGTGAATGACCAGGTGGATGGCTGGCCGGTCAGCCGAGTCGACGATCGGATTGGATAATTTTTGATGAAAATTTATACTAGGCCGGATGACCAGTTGAATGACCGACCAAACGACCTGCTAAATATAATTAAACGATTGGAACATATCATATTAAATCAAACTTTTACTCAAATTTGATGAACATTTTGAATTAGAAATGCTCTAAACAAATCAAAACCAAACTTTAAAATTTTTTCTTAAACAATCAAAAAAATTATAAATTTTTTTTAGTTGAAACCAAAGAGATTATCAAATAAAATATATCTTTTTAATCTTTCTAATAATTTGATATTCCATCAGAAAAAATCTCGACTGATTTCATTTTGCGACGCTCGGACTTCATTATCACATTTGCCCCCCCTTGAAGTTCTTAGGATTAGGGTTTCCCATCTCTTTTTCTCTCTCAAAAAACCTTCTTTAAGCTTGAAGAACCCTAACTTGATTCTACGTAGTTTCGGGCAACAGAGGTCAGTTTCCCAACTTTCACACTGATTGTGTTAGTTTTTACTTTAAGTTCTTCAATATTTGTTGTAAAATTTCAGTAGGGATTCAATTTTATTTTATTTTTTTTATATAGATAGGGAAAAAGTTGAACTTGATGTTTTCTGTTAAAAGCATGTTATTTATTTAATTTATATTTGGTTCAAAGTCTTTTTTTTTTTTTTTTTCCAGTTTTGCTAACAATTCATTAAAACGGGGATTTTTTTTTAGGGTCCCTAGTATTAAGATTTTATAGCATAAAGGACATTCAATATTTTCATAATGTCTAAGATCCCTCAACATCGATCCAGAGAAAATTCAATTTGAGAAATTCTCTAATCTAGAGAATTTCTCTGGATTTTTAGAGAATTTCTCTAGTTTTTGCAAGAATTTCTCTAGGTTCAAACCAGAGAAAATTACACATGGCAAAGAAAATTAAACATGCTGGAGAAAATTACACATGACAGAGAAATTAAACATGGTAGAGAAAATTACACATGGCAAAGAAAATTAAACATACTAGAGAAGATTACACACATGAGAGTGTTAAGTGGTAGTTCTCTCTTCTCTTCCAACTTCATTCCTCATCTTTCCCAAATTCTCTAGTTTGTTCATAAATTTCTCTATGTTTTGATCAAACTAAAGAAAATTGTGTTTTGACTCAACCAGAGACAATTGATCAAAAAGCCAACACAAAGCGATTTCAACACATAGAAAATTGTGTTGCACTAGTGCTGCAACTCTTGTTTGTTACAGTGATTCGTAAAAAATCAGAATTGTTACTGAAATTAATGATTCACTTTGAACAAACTTCATATAAATCTGTGGCACTGAACCACTCACAAATTACACAACATTGTTGTACTTTTAGTGATCAAGTTAGTTTTGTAGCTAGGAAAATTCAATATAGCATCAAAGCCATACAAGACTTGCAGCCTTATCATAAGAAAGTGCAACATCAACAGCATTAGAGAAAGTTCCCAACCAGAGAAAAATTTTCAATTTCTTTGACTTTCTCTATGTTTTAAAATTTTCTCTATATTTTCATATTTATCTGGTTTGAAATTTCTCTGATTTACTCACAAATTTCTCTGTATTTTGACCAATTTTTTTTATTTGCTCATAATTTTCTCTGTGTTTTAACTAAACCAGAGAAAATTGTGTCTTTTCATTAAAAAATTTCAGGCAACCTTCAACAAACATATACACAAAAAGAGATTGAGAATTGAAAATGCTCTTACTCAAATTTGTACTTGAATATGAGTTTGTCCATCAAGTAGTCAAATTGAGTATAATGACAAACTTATATGAACAAATATATGCATAGCTTTGTTTGAGGAGTATGAATAACAAACTCATATGAACAATCGTTTAAAAAAAAAAAAAAACTCATATGAACAAATATATATATTTATATATATTGCATAGACCTCTTCGTTAAGCTTGAAGGTCTAAGTGAGCTATCGGAGAGGGATTGGATGAACCAAGATGACATTGACGAACTCTCAGACAGGTTTGGCACCATGATCGTCGGCCATGAGTCTATGAAACTCCAAGCTGATGTTGCCTAGGGTTTTCATTGGAGAGAGATTGCGACAGTCGTGATCTAGGTTCGATGCATCTGGTTATGAAGAGAGAGAATAAAAAGAGTGAGAGGGAGAAAGAGAGAGGATGATGATGAAGAGAGAGAGAGAGTGTGGGTTTAGAAGAAATGAGAGAAATACATTACCTATTACAGGTGAGGGACTTAAGGGACCTTAGGCTTAAAAAAAAATATTATGGACCTCTTCAATTATCAAAAGTTAGAGAGGGATGTTAGACTAATAACCCCTATTATAAATGAAAATCGAGCGTAGAATCACCATCTTCACCAGTTCATGACGAGTCTCCAAAACAGAGTCGTATAGAAATCGACTTGCTAGACGTTCCTAAAGATCTGGGGCTACGACCCCAAATTGCGAATTATCATCGTAGCATCCAAGAACAAGTTTGTAGGGTGTACTTATTAAAAGGCCCTTGTCAACCTCGTAATCACAATTTTCCATGAAAGAAAATCGGGCAATCATCAAGATGGTTTAACCCTTCATGTTTTGATAAATTTGGTAGTTGGTTGGAGTAGCATAGCTAAAGATACTACATTTTTCCTTTGTTGTTACCTTTTTAAACCCGTCATAGGAGACCAAGAAGGTGGTAAGTCTTTTGGTTGTTGATGGGTTTTCAAGTTGAAAGAAGAAAGACAGGTTGCAAGGTCGTAGGAGGTGTTAACGGCTCTCATAATCAAGCTTGGAGAAAATGTTAGTACTTACTGAATCAAAAGCAACATATTGAAACAGTTATCTCCAAGCTACCTGATGAAGCCAAGAGTGATTATAGAGTTCGATTTACTGCATCAATTGATTGCATCCGACTTCTTTTGTGACAAGGGATTCCGTTACATTGGCATTATGAATTTGAAGATTCAAGCAACCAAGGAAACTTTCTTGAGCTTTTGATGCTTTTTTCAGATCAAAATGACTCAGAGTGAACACCTTAAGTTGACAGCACCTAGTATTCAAAAGAACATTGTAAATGCAATTACGGCTGAAACTACCATTGCTATTGTCAGAGAACTTGGTGATGGCATGTTCTCTATTGTCTTTGATAAATCTTGGGATGCATCGATGGAGGAGCAATTGATTGTTTCTTTGAGATATGTGGATAGTAGGGGATGTGTGATTGAGCATTTTTAGGTATTAAGCAAATTACTAGTTCTAGTGTTCTTTCAATTAAGAAGGTGGTTGAAGACTTATTTTCTACACATGGCTTAAGCATATCCAGGTTGCGTGGACAAAGTTATGATGAGGTTAATAATATTGATATGCAGGGTGAGTTCAACAAACTCACGACACTTACAATGGAAGAGAATGAAAGTTGTTAGTATATTATATGTAATGTATTGTTAGTGATCTAGATAGTGGATGTAGTTAGTGATCTAGATAGTAGATGTAGTGGATGTGTATAATATGTAAGGATATAGATAGTGGCTCTTAGTAGTGATAGTGGCTCTTAGTGGCACAAATAGTAGCTTTTGTTCTCTCCTATATAAGGAGTGTAATATGGTCTTCATAAATGAGTATATTGAATATGAATCAATTTATACATTAATTTCCTACATGGTATCAGAGCGGGTTTAAACACCTAATATTTTCGCTTCACCGGCGGGCAGCAATCTCTCCTTTGGCCGCTCGCCGGACCTCAACCTATTCCGCTGTCTCTCTCTCTCTGGTTTCATACTCCTCAATTTCTCTCTCCTCAAAGTTTCAAACCCAGTATTTCAGCTCCACCACCGCCTTTAAACCCAGTATTTGAGTTGAGAGCATTTTACTCCATTGCCATGGGGATTGCTCTGGGTGTTTATATAGCTGCTGAATATTTTCTTCAGGTGGCTATGTTACATGCCCTTGTTGTCATAACAATGGTCTGCACTTCTGTCTTTGTGGTCTTTACCCATTTCCCTTCTGCCTTGAGCACAAAAAATTCTACCATGGGTGTTTGCTTTACTTGTGGCTCTCTTTCCTGTGACTTATTTATTGGAAGGCCAGATGAGAATTAAAAGCATACTTGGGGATGGTGGAGCTGGAGATGCAGGAGAGGAAGACAAGAAGTTGACAATGCTACTTGCCATTGAGGGAGCAAGGACATCTCTTCTTGGTTTATATGCAGCTATTTTTATGCTTGTTGCATTGGAGATAAAGTTTGAATTGGCATCATTTATGCGAGAAAAGGCTTTTGAAAGGGGTGGAATTAGACACAGCCAATCTGGTGAAAGCAGCTCTGCCACTTTACCTCCAAAGTTACGGTTCAGGCAGCAGCGTAGGGCCTCAACTGTGCAAGCCTTCACTATCAAGAGGATGGCCATTGAGGGAGCCTGGATGCCAGCAGTTGGACTCCGATTTTGTTGCTGGATTCGGGGACAAACAGAGGTATTTCCCAGTTACAGTAGTTATTTCAACCTACCTTGTATTGACTGTGTTTTATAGCATATGGGAAGACACATGGCTTGGGAATGCTGGGTGGGGCCTAGAAATTGGAGGACCAAATCGGTATGGCTTGCAGAAATTGGAATGGTTGTTATGAAAATTTGGGGGTTTGTGAAAACCAGCCCATGGTTTTGGTGTGGGGGCTGTTTTGGTGTAGAGTCATGATTATCGGTTTTGACATCTGGTTGCAAAACTGAAGGATCAGGAATTGCTTTGATAGAGGCAACTGCTGGAACTCTGTCTGCTGCCGGCTGTGATGTCAAATCAAGCTTCAATCTCTTCAAGCTTGCATTTGTGGCTCTGTGTTTCCCCAGAGTGACACGTAATGTTGCTAATCCTCCACTCACCCACACCATTATCATCATCCTTCCATCAATCATATATATACCATATCGATTTGCACACCAAACCTTACCTTATTTTATTCATGCCAGGGATCAAACTCGATCACCATTTTACATAAAAAAAAAACCAAACAATCTCCAACCACAACCTACTACCACCACAACAAAAATCGGCCTTATTTCTTCGCCTCTTCAGCTATTCTCTTCTTCTTGCCTTTGTCTTGGGCGGCCCTTGCCGGTGCTGCCTCCGTGTTTCCCACGCCACCGAGCACGTTGCCTCCCTGCTGCTCCTCCCACGCCACATATAGTGGCCCTCCAAATCTGAGCATCACGGTGGCCTTCCGCTTCAGTTCCTTGTTTTCTGCCTTCAGCACACATATTTCTGCTTGGGCATCCGTATACATATGCTGGAGCAGAGCCAGTTGGGCTTTTACCTGCTGCACCTCATTTGTTCTACTCTGAAGCCGGTGCGACAGGTTGGTGACCGCCGTCAGTGTCTCAACACATGACTTCAGAGTATAATGATTGGCTTCAATATCAGATTGAGCAGCCATTTTCTGCTTAACTGACAACATTGGAAAGTTCACCGGCGCAAAACCAGGGGCGCTTGGTTGAGGTTCAAGGGCTATATTCTGGGTTGTGGCCTCGTTGAGGTCGGGAAAGAGAGTGAAACCACGGGACGAAGAGGCTATGTTCTGGGTCACGGGGCGGGAAGAAGAAGCCATTTTCTGGGCAACAGAGTGTTTCAGCGATACAACTCTCAGAAAACAACAGAGTGTTTCAGCGATACAACTCTCAGAAAACAACAGAGTGTTTTAGCGATACAACTCTCAGAAAACGAAGAGTCTTTTTTTCTGAAGTTTTTTAGCTGGTTTGTTCTGCATCAGCAGCAGCCTCTCCTTGGTTTAAATAGGCAAAGCAGACACGCGCCTTACGTGCCTCTCAACGCCAGACGACAAATCGGCGCGCCTTTTGATGGCTCGCTTTTTGATGGCTGTCGGGCACATCTTTTGATGGCACGCCTTTTGATAAGATTGGGCACGCCTTTTGAGGGTCCGACAAGACTCGGTAAACTGTCCCGACTTTGATTCCGGTTAGCTTCTATATGGGTCTGACAAGACTCGGTAAAACTATCCCCACATTGATTCCGGTTAGCTCCTTCATGGGTCCGACAAGACTCGGTAAACTGTCCCGACATTGATTTCGGTTATCTGCTACAACGGTTCGACACAGCCATATAGTGTCTTCTACAACGGTCCAACATGACCCCGTAAACTGTCTCCTACATGGGTCCAGCAAGACTCCATAAACTGTCTTCTACATCGGTCTGCCATAACCATACGGTCTTCTACACCGGTTTGACACGACCATACAGTGTCTCCTATCCACTTTTATTTTATTTGTCAGATTATTTTTCCTGTTTTGTTACTCTCTCCAAACTCAAGTTGGCTAGTACCTATCCTCCTTGAGTTTGAGGGGGGCTGTTAGTATATTATATGTAATGTATTGTTAGTGATCTAGATAGTGGATGTAGTTAGTGATCTAGATAGTGGATGTAGTGGATGTGTATAATATGTAAGGATATAGATAGTGGCTCTTAGTGGTGATAGTGGCTCTTAGTGGCACAAATAGTAGCTCTTGTTCTCTCCTATATAAGGAGTGTAATATGGTCTTCATAAATGAGTATATTGAATATGAATCAATTTATACATTAATTTCCTACAAAAGTGCATATTATGTTCATTGTTTTGCTCATAAACTTGAATTAACTCTTGTGGAAGCAGCAAAGAGTCATATCCATATTGCAACACTCTTTTATGTGGTTTCAAAAGCTTAAGCCATGTGTAGAAAGAAGCATCACTTCAAAAGCTTTACCCTTGTTGCTGTATTGAGTTCTAAAGCTTTGCTAAGTTGTTTAGTTTTCTTAAATGTCATGACTCTGTTTTGTTTCTTTCTCGCATTATGTAGCAACCTTTTAATATTTTCACTTTTTGTATGTAGGTGCTTTTAAACTAGATTTCAGTCAAACTTGGCCTTGCTGAGTTTTTTGACTTAAAAAAGCAATCTTACAAGTTACAATTCAAACCATTTCCCTTGTTTCGTTCTTAATCATTTTTGAATGACAGAATTGTTGGCTACTTGATAGAGAATTCACATTGAAAATAATGATGTGTTACTCCTTTGTAAAATGTTGCCAAGTTTGCTTGTTGAGAGGTAGAAACATTCTCAATTCAATAGCGACTACGGGATCACACTGGAGATGTTGACTAGCACTTGTTTTCTATTGAGAAGTGGAAATTTTGTGATTAATTACAATAGGCAAATTGCAATATGGAGAGTATTGAATGGAAATGTTGTTCATAAGCAAGAAAACAACCTTGGAATTAATTGCTAATTGTATATGACAGTGTTGGAAGAATAAAGGAAACTTGGCACACACTACCTAATTCAATCATCAATCTTACGTTCTTAAATAGTTTGTACCTCTCTTATTTGCAACTTTTTAGTTTCGTCATTTTTTTATAATGATTTTTACCATAGAAAAACACATACATAATTCAACAACTTTTAACATTAAAAGTAAAGTAAAATGATATTAAAATACTACTTTTTTATTTTAAAATGCACATCTCAAAACAATATCATTTTAATTTACCTTTAAGCTTATAAGATATCTTCATCTACTTCGCAGGGTCTATTAGAGGTTAAACAACTCACAAACTTTGATATTTCTAAAAACAATTTGAATGGATGGATACCAGATATTTCTATTTATTTATTTTTTAATTTGTTTAAACGTTGGGTAATGGGTTTTTAAGCTTAAAAGGTGATAAATGACGTTTTATGAGATTTTTAAAAAAAAAAAAAATTTACAATTTTAGTATAATTATATCAACATTTCTTTTATAAGGCTAAAATCCTTAACTAACGTAGATGGTGTGAAAATATAAAGATAGGTAAAAAATACATAAAAAAGATAATAATATTATTTTTTATCGGACTTATATATTTCTCCAAAACTTGAGAGAGAGGGAGAGAGAGAGAGAGAGAGAGGTGTAATTTATACCAAAAAAAAATATTATAATTTGTTTGGTTAGCCAAGTTCAAGAAAAAGAAAAGAAAAGAAAATATTAGACCCGTCTAACTTTTAGTGTAAATCTTTTTTGAGTTTAAAAATAATTTTAAAATTTTTAATTTTTAATTTGTATTTTTTATATTTTTAATATTTTACATGTGTTTCACTTTTTTTTTAACAAAAAAAATTAAATTATTATTTTTTAAACAAATTGGTTTAGAGGTTGGACTCAGTCAGGGTTGGACAACTCTAAGTACAACTTGAGAAACCTCTCAGCCCAATCGAATCTGCTTGAGTTGCACCCGTAGTTAAAAATTATTAGCTATCTTAATTTAAACCAAAAATCCTAATTGAATTGCTAAAAGTGCATGTGAAAAAATTGGTCATACAAATCAATTAGGATGTGAGTCGACTTTTTGGCTATTTTAGCCTGTGACTAAAAAGTCTCGTTTGGAATGGGTTTTTTGGTTTTTTTTAACTTTTGTAAAATAAAAAAAATAAAATAATTATAATTTGGATGTGACATTTTGTCTAGTTGACTTTTTAACTTATTTTATCTTTTTATGCCTATTTTAATCCCATAACCTCTTCCCAAACGAGTGCTTTGTAAATGTAACAAGATTTCATTTCACATTGTCAAATTTTTGTTTCCTTAATTGTCTGTGGCTTGAAAGTACATCTATAACCAAATCTGGAACTCTAAAGAATCGAAAATTTTGATCATAAAAATGAGTACATGAGATCATATCTCAATATTTCACCAAAATTAAAATGGAAATAATTGTAACACAAGGTTGGAAAAAGTTGACATAAAGAGACTGCTGTTGGATGACGATCTCTCTCACTCTCTCTCTCCCTCTCAGTACGAGTTCGGCCACTTTGAAAGTTCTACATGTGTCAACTTCAAACTACTTATGTCCAACCATTCCATAAGAAATATCCCACCAACTTGAACTTGGAAGTCATGGCTGATGGATAAATAACGTAGTTGCAGTCCTTGACGGGCTGCACAGCTCATTGTACACGCTTTCTAATACAAACTCCAACTTTTTCTTGACTGACCAATCGCTTTGGGACCATTGGCGACTCCAAAATTTTTTATCAATGGTATCAATCAAAAACTTAAATGTCATATATCTTATAGAAAATTCACATTAATCATTACATTATCTATGGAGAAAAAAATCAACAAATTAATTTAAGTTTTGAAATTATAAACAAAAAATATTTCAATATATTGATATTATTGTTTAAACAAAAAGACATATTGATACACGAGCTTCTACAATTGACCACAATATGATTTCATATTTTGAAATCGTTGCATAATAAACTCATTATCAACATAATTAAATACATCTTTCTCAATATATGTAACCAAACAATCATTCAACTATTGATCTCCCATTTGGTTACGCAATTGATTATTTATGAATTTCATTGCTGAAAATGCTCTTTCCACTGTTGTAGTCATAATTTTAGCCCCAGGCTAAAATAATCAAAAAAACCAAAAAGTCAACCCACTTCCCAGACGAAGCCTTGGTAAGCTTTTTTCATTGATGGGTTCAAAGTCTTGGGATTGAAAACTATAGATTCAAAGTAGTATTTTAATGGGTTCAGTTGCTGATTTTTTTTTCTAGAATCTAACACTTAATAATAATAAATAAATAAATAAAATCATCCAGGGGTTCGGGTGACACCCATGTGTTGGAGCCACCCCTGTTTGGAACCACTAAAATTATCGCCTAAAATATATTTAGACAAATTATATCAATAGTTTATATATTAATTTTTGAGAACAAAAGCGTTTATCAATTTTCTAATAAAATGAATAATAAATCATAAGACTAACTTTATTTTATTAATTAATATAATATTTACATATAAAATGATATATATAGTTCCTAAAATGAAAAAAAAGTAACAATAGTTTATTAATTAATTATATGTATCCTACCACAAAATAAGTAACGTTACTATAAAATTTTGTAACATCAATCACAAAATGTGTAATTTTGTCATAAATTGGCATAACAAAATGTCTAATTTTTTTTATAAAAAAATATATCAATAAATCTTGTTTTCAAGAGTATTATTGAGTCCTATTAAATTTCAATGTAGACAATTAAGTCTTGTTTTTTTCTAGTTTATTCTAAAAAAGTTCACTTTTCCCTAATAATTTCTTTTATTCCAATTATACCATTCTTATTAAAATATGAACAACAATTATATAAATAATTTTAATTTACTTTAAAAAAAAATTAATTGAAAAAATTGAATAAACTTTTTTTAATCAAATCATAGTCAACGATTTGATCAAAAGAACTATTCATCATTTTCTATTGCCTTGTACTATGAAAAATATATTTAGTAAATAATCCAAAAGGTCTATTTTTTTAATATTTCATTAAAGAAATTGTGAAAAATAATACCCTGACAAATTTATATATTTTTCAAATTGTATGATAACAAAAAAAAAAAAAAAAAGCGATGAATCTTAAGCTTATGCTTTTGTTCAATAAAAAAGCAAAGCAACAAAAATGTTCCATTACTTGCTTTGTAAATAGCTAGGGCAATTACCAACTTTTAATTGATTCATGACAATTTATATTAGTAATCCTTAATTCATATATTTTTGCTCTTACGTCATTTCTGTCTTTATAATTTCAATAGACTTGATTTTGATATGAATTTATAATTTTGTCTCAATTTAATTCAATTAATTACAATTTTAAATTATTTTTGATGAAAAATGGGCACATGAGTGGCACGTTTCATATTTTTCTAAGCAAAAATTTATAAATTTGTTCAATTCAATGATTTAATCTCAATCAATTCAATAACATTTTTCTTTCAGGAACCTTATTCAGAATTATCAATTGAACCAAATTAACACAAAATTTAATATTTAAAATTCAAAATCAAGCAAATTAAAATTACTCAAACCAAAATGATGCAATGAAAAAATAACAATACTACAAATCTACCCTTATCAACTCAAAATTTACTTAGAAAAAAAAATTAATGATTCAAATTCATTACATATGTGAACTTCATACTTTATCAATTCAATATCTATGAGAATAAATTTGGGGTCCGTAAAATGGGTTTCTAGCATTTTTCATGGAAAAATATACGAGTAGTGATGTAATTTGACGTTGGTTTTGTGGCAAACCATTAGTAATGGCTTTGGGACCACTGGAATTAAAGAAAAAAAGACTCACTGTAGCCAACTTCAAAGTCATGGCTGATGTAGGAAGACTTTGCTCTGTAGCCAACTTCGAAGTCGTGGTTGCCGTGCTTGACGGGCTGGGCTGCTCCACCACTACCATAAAAAGACTTTGCTCTGTATAAGAATGAGTAATTCATTTACTCCTCCATCATCAAACTACTATCCATCTTACTCTACTCTCTTTTTCATATCTCTCTGAATCCTCCTACCTATAAGAAAACAAAATGAGTTTGCTTATGTTTCTTTTTCATCAATTTCTTCTGCTATTTCTCTTGTCTTCTTCTTCTACTTGTGCACGCCATACCTGCCTTGAGGACCAGAGATTTTCACTTCTCCAATTTAAAACAACATTTACCATAACTGCTAATGCCTCTTCTCCACGTTGTGAATCTGATTCTCATCCTAAAATGGTGTTCTGGAATGAGACTAGTGATTGCTGCTCGTGGGAGGGGGTCACGTGCGACTGGTCCAATGGTCATGTGATTGGACTTGACCTCAGTTGCAGCCACCTTCAGGGCACCATCCAACCCAACACCACCCTCTTCCACCTTCGTCACCTCCAAACCCTCAATCTTGCCTTCAATGACTTCAATTTCTCTACAATTTCACCTGATTTTGGCTCCTTTCCAAGTTTGACCCATCTCAACCTCTCTTACTCTAATTTTACAGGCCCAATTCCCTCAAAAATCTGCCATCTGTCCAAATTGGTTTCCCTTGATCTCTCTTATTTCAATTATTATCCTCAATATCCTTATGATTCTTCTTATTCTCTGGCGAGACTTGAACAACACACTTTCAATATGTTCCTTCGAAACCTAACCCAATTAAGAGAACTACACCTTGATTCGTTGAATATCTCTTCACCTTTACCTCATGCTTTGCTAAATCTATCTTCTTTGACATCTCTCAGTCTTGCTTCTTGTCAACTGCGTGGGAAATTTTCAGAAAACATTTTTCACTTTCCAAACCTACGAGAGCTCGATGTACGGGGAAATTGGGAGCTCACAGGTAAACTTCCAAACTTCAATGTGACTAGTTCCCTTCAATTTCTTGATCTCTTAGGGACAAGTTTTTCTGGCCAATTGCCTGATTCAATCAGCAATCTTAAAGCCTTGAATAGTTTGTACCTCTATCATTGCAACTTTTCGGGGTCCATTCCAGCTTCTCTTGGGAACCTTACACAAATCACCTATCTAGACTTCGGGTTAAACAGTTTCGGCGGTCAAATCCCCTCATCAATTTCAAACCTTGCAAAGCTTAATTCCTTGTATCTTGACGGAAACAATTTGACCGGACAAATACTGGATACCCTTGGCAACATGAGCCAACTTACTCTCTTGTATCTTTCCGAAAACAATTTGAACGGACAAATACCTGATTCCCTTGGCAACATGACCCAACTTACTAACTTGGATCTTTCCGGAAACAATTTGAACGGTCAAATACCGGATTCCCTTGGCAACATGAGCCAACTTACTAACTTGGATCTTTACGGAAACAATTTGAACGGTCAAATACCGGATTCCCTTGGCAACATGAGCCAACTTACTAACTTGGATCTTTCCGCAAACAATTTGAACGGTCAAATACCGAATTCCCTTGGCAACATGAGCCAACTTATTCACTTGGGTCTTTCCGGAAATAATTTGAGCGGTCAAATACCGGATTCCCTTGGCAACATGAGCCAACTTAGTAACTTGTACCTTTCTTCTAATCAGCTAACTGGTACAATACCATCTTCGTTGTTTGCTCTGCCTTCACTGGCTGATATAGATTTGAGTAACAATAAGCTACAGGGACCAATTCCAGGATTAGTTTATGAACACCAGAACCTAACATCCTTGTCAGTTTCATCAAATAACTTAAGTGGTGTAGTGGATCTAGATAAGCTTCTAAAGCTTAAAAATCTGAACTCTCTTGATCTCTCATATAATGGTCTCTCATTGAGCATCAACAACAGTGTCAACTCTACCTTCACCAACTTTTACACTATACGATTAGCTTCTTGCAACTTGAGCGAATTCCCAAACTTCTTGAAAGAACAAGCCAATTTGTATTCACTAGACCTTTCAAACAACAAAATTCATGGTGAAGTTCCAAAATGGTTATTCAATGTGGGGAAAGATTCATTGCAAAATTTAAATCTTTCTCATAATTTCTTTACAAGTTTAGAGCATCTTCCATGGCAGAATCTATACTATATTGATCTGCACTCCAACTTACTCCGAGGACCACTCCCTGTTCCACCTAACACCACATATATTTTCTCTATCTCAAACAATAAATTGAGCGGGGAAATCCCTCCATTGATTTGCAGTCTGAGTTCACTTCAAGTCCTTGATCTGTCTAATAATAGTTTTAGTGGCTTGATTCCACAATGTTTGGGAAACTTGAGCAACAGTCTCTCGGTGTTGAATTTAGGGATCAACAGCTTTTCTGGCACTTTTACTGCAACATTTACCAAAGGCAATTTGCTGAGAAATCTTAACTTGAATGGCAACCAAATTGAAGGACAAGTTCCGCGATCTTTGCTCAATTGTAAGTACTTGGAAGTTCTAGATCTTGGAAAAAACAAGATAAACGATACATTCCCCCACTGGTTGGAAACTCTTACAGAATTGCAGGTTCTTGTCTTGAGATTTAATATGTTTCATGGTCACATAGGGGCCTCCAAGATCAAAGGCAAACATCCTTTTCCTAAGTTGAGAATTATTGACATATCTTGCAATGAGTTCACCGGCCTTTTGCCAACAAATTATATCAAACAATTTGGAGCTATGATGAATATTGATGAGCATGTGAAATTGAAATACATGGGCCAACAATATTATCAAGATTCTGTGGTGGTGGTGATTAAAGGATATGAGATTCAATTCTCAAGAATCTTAACAGTCTTCTCAATCATTGATTTTTCAAGAAATAAATTCCAAGGAGAGATTCCAAAATCCATTGGGAGGCTTAATTCACTTCGGGGTCTTAACTTATCCCATAATAACCTCGAAAGCCACATTCCAACTTCACTTGGAAATTTGAAAAATCTTGAATCGTTGGATCTTTCCTCAAACAAGTTTGTTGGGGAGATTCCTCAGCAATTGAAAAGTTTGATGTTTCTTGAGGTACTAAACCTTTCAAACAACCAACTAGCAGGACCAATTCCTCAAGGGAGCCAGTTTAATACATTTGGAAATGATTCATACAGTGGGAACTTGGCCTTATGTGGATTCCCTTTATCAAAGAAATGTAAGGAACTACAGCCACTGCCACCTCCACAAACACTCCAACAACATGAGAATTCAGACAAGTTAAATGGATTTAACTGGCAAGTTGTAGTGTTGGGGTATGGATGCGGATTTGTGTTTGGAATGGTTATGGGATATCTTATGTTTATAACTCAAAGACCAGAATGGTTTATGAAAATTGTTGAAGGAAAACATCATAAGAAGGCGAAAAGGTCTAAAAAGGGTGCCCACTGATGCTGTGAAAGAAGAAATCAACAAAGACAAATGGCGTTATCCGGTAATTGGAATTTATCTTTGTAGCATTACTTTGTTGAATTATCTTTTATGGTTTCTACTTATATGCGTTATTTGAGTTGTTGATGTTCTTATTTCAAAACTAGGTCTGTTCCATTAAGTAGCACAATAAAGCAATGGTATCCACTTTGAAGGGGTGTTTCACCTAGCTACTGCATTTGTGTCATACAGGACCACTTCAAAAGCTTTACCCTTGCTACTGTATTGAATTCTAAGGCTTTGTAAAGTTGTTTAGTTTTCTTAAAGCACTGAGTTAAATAAGAGTTTCTCGTCATGACTCGGTTTTTTTCTCGCATCGTTTAACAACCTTTTGGAGATTTTCACTTTTGTACATAGTTGCTTTTAAATTGGATTTCAGTCATGGAAGACTGGGACTTGCCAAGTTTTGAACTTTGAAATGCAATCTTACAAGTTACAACTCAAACCATTCCCCTTGTTACATTCTTTATCATTTTGAGTAATAGAAATTTTGGCTACTAGATAGAGAATTCACATTGAAAATAATGTTATATGTTAATCTTTGAGCAGTGCTTTTACTCGTTGCTATTTTAGTCTATTATATTTTTTTCTTTCATCTTCAATGGTGATTGGGGGATCAAACTGGAGATATTTACTAGCACTTATTCTATAGACGTGGGAATTTTGTGATTAATTGTAGTATGAAAATGATGATATGGAGAGTATTGATTGAAAAGGTCGCTCATATTTATTTTTTTGTGAAATTTTACTAGTGCAAGTGTTGTCATGAATAGGAACATATTAGATA
This sequence comes from Camellia oleifera, assembly GCA_022316695.1. NCBI lineage: Eukaryota > Viridiplantae > Streptophyta > Magnoliopsida > Ericales > Theaceae > Camellia > Camellia oleifera. The sequence goes on along the minus strand of CM039306.1, from coordinate 183,572,127 downwards.
TTTTAAAAATTCAAGTTGTTGAGTTTATGCCAGGTTGTTTGATAAGTAAAAACATTGGCTTAGCAAATTCATGTTTGAATTTGGTATGTGTATCATTAAAAATATTAGTTAATCCATCAAGGAGATAAAAGGATTTGTGTAGTTTTATTGGTTGGCCACAAGCTCACGCATCCAATGAAGATATTAATCTTCACATTTAAGAATAGTTTTGGTATCCTGCAACCCAAAACCCTGGTGGCAATAATTAGGGAGCTTGGGTAGCAAGTCGTGTGGTTTAGGGACCAATGAAGAAGTAAACGTCACATACGAGACCATAGGATTTACATGCCTAAGGTTATATAGTTATCTTTTATGATTTGGCTTTGAAAAGGTGAAAGAAAGGTTCTAGACTTTGAAGCGTTTGAAAGAGCTAGAATAGACTTGGATTTAAAGGGGTGATAGGCTGTTAAAATTTTATTACTGTGGCAAGAATTTTTTAAACAAAATTTTGGGACCCCAGTTTGTGTTCTGGTGGATGATAACTGGAATGACACGCGTTAATGCCTTCTGTCACTTGTGGGGTTCGAATTATGGTTAGCATTTGGATTTGTCACTTTTTTCATGTGGCTTTGTTCTAGGAATCTTCATTAAATACTTTATAACAAAAAATAATTTTTTGAAGTTGAAGTGGTGGAAATGAGCATAGATTTGGTTGTCTCCACTATGTTTTATAAATACTAAATAATTACTTGGTGTTACTTTAATGCTATCAATATTTAAATGTTGGCTGGCCTAGCTTGTTTGAAAGGTGGTTGATAAAATAATTGTCGTCCTTGAAGAGTGGATGAAAAAACAAAAATTCAGCTCAAATTTGTTGTTAATTGGAGCATAGCCCAAGTTCAATTTATTGAGCTCGAGGTTGCCTTGGACACACAAAATTAGGTTAGAGATCGGGCTTGGGGGCCTCAAGCAACTCTCAAAACAACTGTGATGACTCTTCAATCTTACTGCATGCGTTCACGTTGCACCTCTAGTTACAAATTACAAGCTACCTTAATTTAAACCAAAATCCTAACTAAATTGCTAAAAGTTCATTTGAAAAAATTGGCCATACAAATCAATCAATTTTCATTGCAAATGTAATAAGATTTTATTTCACAGTGTTAAATTTTTTTGTTTCCTAAGTCTGTGTTTGGATCATGGATTTGGGTCAGGATTTGAAAATGAAAAAGAGAAAAGCGAGTGAAATGCAAATAAAAAGTTACATTTTTTTCTTAATTTCTTCTTTCCAAGACTGCAAATGTGCTATGACTATGTAATAACATGTTAATGCCTTGTCACATGACTGCCTTTTGACTTTGTTGTTTCAGTAAATATATGCTTTGACAGTGATGAAGTCTCTGTTAGAGTTGTAAATTACAAGCTTTTGAATGGAAATTGTCATCTAATGTAAATGGAAATGAGTTGTCAATTTAAGATAGTTTCAAGCTCCACTAATCTATTAGTGTTCTGAAGAAACATCAGTTGTGTTACAGAAAAAAGAGGATTCTTGACATTTTTTTCTCTCTTGCTGAGAAACCATTCCATCTTTAGTTCCTTTCTCAAAAAAGAATTCAATTTGTACATGCAAGAAATAGGCTGATTCAGCCCATTTTTGTTCAATTTCTCATTGAGTAAAATTCTTATTAGTAGGAGTCAAGGGAATGGCCGCTTGCCCTCAAATTTCCATTTAAAGGTGGATGTCGATGTCAATCCTCGAGTGCAAGCAACTTGGCGTTTCCTCGGAAATGTCATTGAGAGTTAAAAAATTATAAATGAATGGTGATACCACGTGTTGACGATAACATGGTATAATTGTTACATTGATTTTTTCCCCCTCTTATTTGTGATTGTCATAATTGGAAAATGTGTGACAAGAAAGAAGATATAGCACATCAACAGACTTCATCCAATATGTAGAGATAAGGTTTTTTTATGATTGTTCACTCAAAATTAAGATTGTAGAGGAATTCTTTGATTGTTCAGCTTGCAAATTAGCTTTTCTCTGAATGGGAGGACATGGTTGATAATAGGAGGAGAAAGTATGCTGAATAATTTAATTTTCTGAATCGCTAAAGTTCTTGCAATTGAGTTTGCTCACTGGGCTGCATTCCAAGCTGTGTTGTTTTTTCTTTCTCTGCTCTGTTCTGTTTCCTTCTTTCTGTGTTTGGATGACCAGAAAAGAAAATTTGGTACGACATTGTGTCGATGTACATGCCTCAAGCTAAAATTTGATCCTAAAATTGCTGCAATGATAAAGACAATAGGCCAGAAGTGCAGGAGAAATAAAGCAAACCTTAACTTTTTGATGATGGAAGTAGCCAGTTCTTCACAATTTCAGCATCTTTGCTTCTAGTATCTTTCCAGATACAACACAAACCTATCTTATTTCACATTTCTCGTCCATTTTCTTTTTCCTTCACAAATTGTTCTCCAAATCCATGACCCAAACACAAACACAGTCTTACGATTACTAGAGTCAAATGACTTAGCTAAGGAAATATTTTATGAGCATTATAAAATGTAACAAAATATAGTAGAAATTGAATTATTGTGAGAATCTAGTGGCAAGTGTTTGTTTTCCCTACACAACAGGTTGTGTGTTTTAAGTCTTGAACATGTGAATTTTAATTTTTTATTTTATTTTTGTAATCACTTTCACACTCTGCACAGTTTTCACATGGCCACTCAAATTTGACTAGAATTTATTTAATAATGTGATGCTATGAATGTATAACTCACATGGACAAATTAGTGACTATGGCCCATACCATTTACAACTTTTCATATTTGGCAAAGTAGTAAAAGCCATGCCAAGTGTGTTGACTGTGTTTCTTATAGTAATTTACATGGGATAAATTGTGGCAATCTTTCTCCGTGTACACTCGGACTTAATGGTTGGTGGGTGATTGCTTCTGAATTTACTTTGTAGAAATGGATTCAATGTATTCTTCTCTAGTTGAGCAGAAATATATTTTGCAAAATAATTTTCATATATTTTTGAAACAGAAATCAACGAAAAACAAATTTACTGAAAATATAAAAAAACCTATTTTTACTAAAAATATTTTTTTGCCAAATCGAACGTGGGGTTACTTGTAAAATATTCATTGGCTATCAATTATGTGGGTTTATGATAATACACTGTCTTCTTATGTCATATGTGTCTGACTTAGATTTTTCAGTCAGTATAGGCAAAAACCATCAACCTAAGGTTGTCATGGTGTTCTAAAATATGGCCCTTACTGCATAGAAAATTTTCCTCTGGAAATTCAAAGTTCAGCCCCCAAGCAGAGATTAAAAAAGCAAAGAAATTAGGGGGTCCCTATTACAACTTTTTGAGTTAATCATACAAGTCATTAATGGCAACGACAATGACTGTGAAAAACAAAAACTATACTATAAAAGACATGTCTTCTAGCAAGCTCATAACACCCTCTTCAACCTCAGTTTCCTTCAATATGGAGCTCCAATTCCCACCCATTCCTCTCCTCTTAGCCTCCCTCCTATTCATCTTCATTCTGGTCAAGAACATGAAGAGATTCAAACCGAAAAACTCTATTCCCAAACTACCCCCAGGTCCAAGGAAACTACCTCTCATAGAAAACATTCACCAACTTCTTGGCTCATCACTAGCCCATCACACATTGAAAAAATTGGCCACAAAATTTGGACCCTTGATGCACCTCCAACTCGGCAAAATGTCCACCATCGTTATCTCTTCTAGAAATCGCCAGAGAAGTCATGAAAACTCACGACATAGTCTTTGCTCAAAGGCCTTACTCTTTTGCTTCTAGGATTCTCTCTTATAATTCTCAAAACATTGCCTTTTCCCCCGTATGGCAATTATTGGAGGCAAATGCGAAAAATTTGTATAATGGAGCTTCTGAGCATGAAGCAAGTCCAATTGTACGGGAAAGAATTTCACCTTCTCGTATAATCCTGTTGACCAAGTCTTCGTTCCTCTGTACGATGTCGTTCCACCACCTGAAAATATCAACGTGAGCTAGCCGGCGGGTGTGTGCCGGAAACCTCTCCGATGCCTAAGTCAGTAAGCAAGACAAGAAGGCAAAAGTTCAATGTATTCAGGGAGCAAAATTGTGTTACCTCTCCAAAGGTGATATTGGTGAGCTTATATAAGTTTCACGTGGCACAATCCTGGTAGGACTCTTACTCTTCCAAGTGTAGAGTCCTTCTAGGATTACTCCTCCTAGCATAGAGTCCCCCTAGGATTCAAACTCTCGGAAGATAATGCTTATCCTCCAACACCCTCCTCACTGCTTAAACCAAGTGAGTTGGTCCTTTTACAGCCGAACTCCAACTGACCGGAGTAACCATTAGTTTGGTCCTTACTTCTCTCCCTTACCTCGGCGTTCCCATGCTTAGGCCGAGCTAGACATAAGAGAGTTAAACCGAACTACATTCAGAGTTATTGACTACCTCGGTTCCCCATACGCTTCAACCGAAGTAATCAATGACGTCCGGACTACCCACTGCTGTACTAATCCGGCGAATACAGACAAACTGATTTTTAGTTCGGCTCTCCATTACCTCACTCCTACTCCGGTCGCGTATGCCAAGACCGGACTACCGTAGGAGTGACTAACCGGACTAATGCATACGATCTGAAGAAGTTGCTCTCATACTCTGGTTAAGACACGACCGGACTGAATGGAAACCGGGCTACATCATGTATGTCTGACAACCGAACTACCGCAACACTCCCTGACCGGTGTACAAGCTACCTTTCTCATTTGGGCTTACCTCGGCCCAACTATCAGCTCGGCCCAATTTAGTATAAATTACCCTCTCAAGGAAACTACCTCTCATAGAAAACATTCACCAACTTCTTGGCTCATCACTAGCCCATCACACATTGAAAAAATTGGCCACAAAATTTGGACCCTTGATGCACCTCCAACTCGGCAAAATGTCCACCATCGTTATCTCTTCTAGAAATCGCCAGAGAAGTCATGAAAACTCACGACATAGTCTTTGCTCAAAGGCCTTACTCTTTTGCTTCTAGGATTCTCTCTTATAATTGTCAAAACATTGCCTTTTCCCCCGTATGGCAATTATCGGAGGCAAATGCGAAAAATTTGTATAATGGAGCTTCTGAGCATGAAGCAAGTCCAATCATTTCGAGCAATTAGGAATAGGAAGTCTTGAATCTAGTAAAATTGATTTCTTTAAACAAAACATCGCCGATCAATCTTAGAAGAAGATTTTCTCGCTCACGTATGGCATTATTGCTAGAGAGGCTTTTTGGGGGAAAACTAAAAGCCAAGAAGAGTTTGTTTCGATTGTGGAGGAAGTTGCAGACTTGATAGGTGGTTTCACCATTGTTGACATGTACCCATCGGTGAAATTGTTTCAAGTGAGCAGTGGAATAAGAGGTACACTCGAAAAGATGCATAAAAGGATTGATCAGATACTTGAAAACATTGTGAATGAGCATAGAGAAAGAAAGAGAATAACAGAAAGTGGTAAAGGGGAAGAAGAAGATCTAGTTGCTGTTCTTTTGAGAATTCAAAAGCATGGTGACCTTGAATTTCCATTGACAGACAACAACATCAAAGCAGTCATCTTCGTCAGTATTTTTATTTGTCTATATCATTTCAATGTTCACACAAAATATAAAAAAATTATTTTCATAGCTCATGATATAATAATAATTAATTGCCAAGCAAAAGTGACACCATGGTCTAGAAAATAGGTAATGATTTGATTAAGCAGTCTATGAGCAATCTGATGAAAGTATGAGCAATCAAATTGAGTTTGATTTCCAACATTCCCTCAAACTCAATTTGCTGGATTCCTTCATTCCAAGCAATCTCAAGCTTATAATTTTAACACAATCCTCACTCACACTCTGCAATTTTATCTTTGCTCTTGTTTTTTGTGTTTTTCTTTTTGGGTGTTGTGAAGAGTGAAAGTCTTTTTTGTGCAATCCCAAAGTGGGAAGTATGTCTTGGCATGAAATTCAGTAGATCCCCCGGTTTTCTTCTATTTCATTGAATTCTTGGCAGTGTCAATAACTTGCACTAGAGTACATCAATCCAATTAATTTCAGGACATTTTCAGTGCGGGAAGCGAGACATCATCAACAGTCGTACATTGGGCAGTGTCAGAAATGCTGAAAAACCCACAAGTAATGAAAAAAGCACAAGCCGAAGTACGAAGTGTCTTTGACAAAAAAGGAAATGTCGATGAAACATGCCTGCATGAACTAAAACACTTAAACTCAGTTATCAAAGAGACCTGGAGGCTACATCCCTCAGCTCCATTGTTAGTTCCAAGAGAAAGCAGTGAACAAGGTACGATTAATGGATACCTGCCAAGATCAAAGTCAATGTCAATGCTTGGGCAATCGGCCAAGACCCCAAATATTGGAATGAAGCAGAGAAATTTGATCCCGAGAGATTTCTTGACAGTGAAATTGATTTCAAGGGGAGAGATTTTGAGTTCATTCCGCTTGGTGCTGGAAGGAGGATATGCCCCAGGAAATCGTTTGCGATTCCTAATATTGAGCTTCCACTTGCACAATTGTTGTATCATTTTGATTGGAAACTCCCTGATGGAAAGAAGTATGAAGAACTAGACATGGAAGAGGACCTTGGTTTGATTGTGAGAAGAAAGAATGATCTGATCTTGACTCCCATTCCTTATGATCAATCCTCTTTTTTCTGTTGAGTAAGAAAACAAAGAATATATGTTAGATGCTAATTTTGTTTTGTACACGCTACTCTACATGAGAGAATTCTAAAATAATGTCAATGTTTCAAATGAGTGATTGTTTTAACAGATCATATGTATGTGTTTTTTGATTGGCAGATCATATGTATGTATGTTCAATCAATTTATGCTTTTTTTATATAGTAGAAGTGTATGAGGAGCTTTAAGTTGATAAAAATCTGACTTACCAATAGCAAACTCAAAAAGCAAAAATTACATTTTATTAGCCCACATTTCAGAACTAAACCAAAGCAGTAGTTTTATCCAAAGCTAAACATATCCTACCCAAGAGCAACCTTAAAAGTGTTCGAGACTCGTAAAAAAAATAAAAAATAAGAGTAAATTCACAATAGACTTTGCCAACATACTTTAATCTTGGAGGCCAATCTCGATTCAAACTACCAACATTCCTCTCCCTCATCCCTCTTTCTTATTGCCCTCTTTTTCATTTAATTCTTACAGAAGGGTCTCCGGAGAAGAAAGTCAAAATATCTAGGATTTACATAGCTCCCGACTCCTTGCGTTGGAGTTTTCTCACTATCGACATAGATTTGCTATCTTAATTGTCTAAGTGTTGGAGTGATTAATTGATTAATTAAACAATTAAATTTTAAATTTGCTTGAGATCAATTCATCACGGGTGAATTGTTAAGATTGCTATTGATTCCCCTTGATTGTATTCATCCCTCTCGATGGATGAAGATGAAATTTAATTTGTGGACTAAATAGTTAAAATTTAAAGAAAATTTAATAACTCCAAATGATTATATTTTGGAAAAATTTCATGTCAGTGGGCTTATTAGAAAATTATGGAAAATATTATATTTTTAATTATTGATGTGTATAAAGTTTATCATTTTTTGTGATTCTTTTTAAAACATTACACTGAATTGAAATTCCCCCTTATATTTTCATACAAGTATGAGTGAGTACAATTGAGAACTATACTTTCACTTATACCGAATACAAATAGACTTGCACTTTTAGAAAAGTTATAAATTTTTAAAGTATATTTTTAAAATTACTACTTTAAAAATTGATAGTCTGATGATGAATGCTAAAAATGCAATTTTATTATTTTTTAGTAGATTTTTATTTTATTTTTACTTCATTTTACATTTTAAATCTGTTCAAAATAAAATCCTAAAAAATATAAATAATAAAAATTTCATTAAAGAAAAAAAAAACACTTCAATTTTTTTTTTCTTTTTTTGTACTTTTCGAACAAGGTGAGAGTTTCTTACAAAAATGATTTTTTAATGAGTAAGACCATCTCTAATCCAAATTTATATTTTTCATCAAATTTAAATTTGATAAAAATTTGTTGAAAACAATGTTTCAACTGTTTCACTAAATTAGTATCAAATGAAGGAAGCCATACTTTTTTCATCAAATCAAAGGAGCGGTTATCATTTCATCAAATCTCGCAGGTGACCGTTGGTAAATGACCAGATGGATGACTGGCCGGTCAGCCGAGTCGACGATCGGATTGGAAAATTTTTGATGAAAATTTATATTAGGCCGGACAACCGGTCGAATGACCAACCAAACGACCAGCTAAATATAATTAAACGATTGGAACATATCATATTAAATCAAAATTTTACTCAAATTTGATGAACATTTTGAATTAGAAATGCTCTAAACAAATCAAAACCAAACTTTTAAATTTTTTCTTAAACAATCAAAAAAATTATAAATTTTTTTTAGTTGAAACCAAAGAGATTATCAAATAAAATATATCTTTTTAATCTTTCTAATAATTTGATTTTCCATCGGAAAAAAATCTCGACTGATTTCATTTTGCCGCGCTCGGACTTCATTATCACATTTGCCCCCCCTTTAAGTTCTTAGGGTTAGGGTTTCCCATCTCTTTTTCTCTCTCAAAAAACCTTCTTTAAGCTTGAAGAACCCTAACTTGATTCTACGTAGTTTCGGGCATCAGAGGTCAGTTTCCCAACTTTCACACTGATTGTGTTAGTTTTTACCTTAAGGTCTTCAATATTTGTTGTAAAATTTCAGTAGGGATTCAATTTTATTTTATTTTTTTATATAGAAAGGGAAAAAGTTGAACTTGATGTTTTCTGTTAAAAGCATGTTATTTATTTAATTTATATTTGGTTCAAAGTCTTTTTTTTTTTTTTTTCTCCAGTTTTGCTAACAATTCATTAAAATGTGGATTTTTTTTTTAGGGTCCCTAGTATTAAGATTTTATAACATAAAGGACATTCAATATTTTCATAATATTTAAGGTCCCTCAACATTGATCCAGAGAAAATTCGATTTAGAGAAATTCTCTAATCCAGAGAATTTCTCTGGATTTTCAGAGAATTTCTCTAGTTTTCACAAGAATTTCTTTGGGTTCAAACCAGAGAAAATTACACATGGCAAAGAAAATTAAACATGGTAGAGAAAATTAAATATGCCAGAGAAAATTATACATGGCAGAGAAATTAAACATGGTAGAGAAAATTACACATGGCAAAGAAAATTAAATATGCTAGAGAAAATTACACACATGAGAGTGTTAAGTGGCAGTTCTCTCTTCTCTTCCAACTTCATTCCTCATCTTTCCCAAATTCTCTGGTTTGCTCATAAATTTCTCTGTGTTTTGATCAAACTAAAGAAAATTGTGTTTTGACTCAACCAGAGAAAATTGATCAAAAAGCCAACACAAAGCGATTTCAACAAATAGAAAATTGTGTTGCACTAGTGCTGCAACTTTTGTTTGTTATAGTGATTCGTCAAAAATCAGAACTGTTGCTGAAATTAATGACTCACTTTGAACAAACTTCACACAAATCCATGGCACTGAACCACTCACAAATTTCACAACATTGTTGTACTTTTAGTGATCAAGTTAGTTTTGTAGCTAGGAAAATTCAATAAAGCATCAAAGCCATACAAGACTTGCAGCCTTATCATAAGAAAGTGCAACATCAACAGCATTAGAGAAAGTTCCCAACAAGGGAAATTTTTTCAATTTCTTTGACTCTCTATGTTTTTAAATTTTTCTCTGTATTTTCATGTTTATTTGGTTTGAAATTTCTCTGTATTTTGACCAAATTTTTTTTATTTGCTCATAATTTTCTCTGTGTTTTAACTAAACCAGAGAAAATTGTGTCTTTTCATTAAAAAATTTCAAGAACCTTCAACAAACATATACACAAAAAGAGATTGAGAATTGAAAATGCTCTTACTCAAATTTGTACTTGAATATGAGTTCGTCCATTAAGTAGTCAAATTGAGTATAATGACAAACTCATATGAACAAATATATGCATAGCTCTGTTTGAGGAATATGAATAACAAACTCATATGAACAATCGTTTAAAAAAAAAAAAAAAACTCATATGAACAAATATATATATTTATATATGTTGCATAGACCTCTTCGTTGAGCTTGAAGGTCTAAGTGAGCTATCGGAGAGGGATTAGATGAACCAAGATAACATTGACAAACTCTCAGATAGGTTTGGAACCACGATCGTCAGCCATGAGTCTGTGAAACTCCAAGCTAATCTTGCCTAGGGTTTTCATTGGAGAGAGATTGCGACAGTCGTGATCTAGGTTCGGTGCATCTAGTTATGAAGAGAGAGAATAGAAAGAGTGAGAGAGAGAAAGAGAGAGGATGATGATGAAGAGAGAGAGTGTGGGTTTAGAAGAAATGAGAGAAACATACTACCTATTACGGGTGAGGGACCTAAGGGACCTTAGGCTTAAAAAAAAATATTATGGACCTCTTCAATTATCAAAAGTTAGAGAGGGATGTTAGACTAATAACCCCTATTATAAATGAAAATCAAGCGTAGAATCACCATCTTCACCAGTTCATGACGAGTCTCCAAAATAGAGTCGTATAGAAATCGACTTGCTAGACCTTCCTAAAGATCCGGGGCTAGAGCCCCAAATTGCGAATTATCATCGTAGCATCCAAGAACAAGTTTGTAGGGTGTACTTATTAAAAGGCCCTTGTCAACCTCGTAATCACAATTTTTGACGAAGAAAAATCGGGCAATCATCAAGATGGTTTAACCCTTCCTGTTTTGATGAATTTGGTAGTTAGTTGGAGTAGCATAGCTAAAGATACTGCATTTTGCCTTTGTTGTTGCTGTGTGAGTGAATTTCTGACCACACTGCTAACTCAGTATTCAGCTGGAAAGCATTGGCAGAATAGATGGCGCCTGAATGACTTGCAACAGAAAGACGAGATTCCGGCGGTGGTTCGTCCACCCGGGGGCACTCCGATGATTAAGTTAGTAATCAAATATCTCTCAAAGATAATCAGTAGTGCTTAACTCACTATTCTGAATATAAATTGCATATCTTAGACCCATGGGGGGTGCCTCTCTTTTATAGCCAACTCAATCCTAGTCCCAATAGAAGCCTAGCTTTAATGGACTTCTGCTCAGTGCTTATCTTGGACTCCCCAATGGATTAAGATAAACTCCTTAAGAGCTTTATCCTTATCCAGGCTGAAGTCCTTCCTCATTCTAGGACTCTTGTTCTTTATCCGCTTATCCTGGACTCCGATATCTTCGGAGATAACCTCGGCCTAGCCGAGATCACCTCGGCGTCATGACCAGGACACGTGGCACCTCGGCGTCACCTTGGCCATGTGTTGGTACTCAGAAAATACATCCCCACAATTACCTTTTTAAACCCGTCGTAGGAGACCAAAGAGGTGGTAAGACTTTTGGTTGTTGATAGTTTTCAAGTTGAAAGAAGAAAGAAAGGTTGCAAGGTCGTGGGAGGTGTTAATGGCTCTCGTAATCAAGCTTGGAGAAAATGTCAGTACTTACTGAATCAAAAGCAACATATTGAAACAGTTATCTCCAAGCTACTTGATGAAGCCAAGAGTGATTATAGAGTTCGATTGATTGCATCCGACTTCTTTTGTGACAAGGGATTCCGTTACATTGGCATTATGAATTTGAAGATTCAAGCAACCAAGGAAACTTTCTTGAGCTTTTGATGCTTTTTCAGATCAAAATGACTCAGAGTGAACACCTTAAGTTGACAGCACCTAGTATTCAAAAGAATATTGTTAATGCCATTGCGGCTGAAACTACCAATGCTATTGTTAGAGAACTTGGTGATGGCATGTTCTCTATTGTCTTTGATAAATCTTGGGATGCATCGATGGAGGAGCAATTGATTGTTTCTTTGAGATATGTAGATAGTAGGGGATATGTGATTGAGCATTTTTGGGTATTAAGCAAATTACTAGTTCTAGTGTTCTTTCAATTAAGAAGGCGGTTGAAGACTTATTTTCTACACATGGCTTAAGCATATCCAGGTTGCGTGGACAAAGTTATGATGAGGTTAATAATATTGATATGCAGGGTGAATTCAACAAACTCATGACACTTACAATGGAAGAGAATGAAAGTGCGTATTATGTTCATTGTTTTGCTCCTAAACTTGAATTAACTCTTGTGGAAGCAGCAAAGAGTCATATCCATATTGCAACACTCTTTTATGTGGTTTCAAAAGCTTAAGCCATGTGTAGAAAGAACCATCACTTCAAAAGCTTTACCCTTGTTGCTGTATTGAGTTCTAAAGCTTTGCTAAGTCAGTTAGTTTTCTTAAATGTCATGACTCTGTTTTGTTTCTTTCTCGCATTGTGTAGCAACCTTTTAATATTTTCACTTTTTGTATGTAGGTGCTTTTAAACTAGATTTCAGTCAAACTTGGCCTTGCTGAGTTTTTTGACTTAGAAAAGCAATCTTACAAGTTACAATTCAAATCATTTCCCTTGTTTCGTTCTTAATCATTTTTGACTGACAGAATTGTTGGCTACTTCATAGAGAATTCACATTGAAAATAATGATGTGTTACTCCTTTGTAAAATGTTGCCAAGTTTGCTTGTTGAGAGGTAGAAACATTCTCAATTCAATAGCGACTAAGGGATCACACTGGAGATATTGACTAGCACTTGTTTCTATTGAGAAGTGGAAATTTTGTGATAAGTTACAGTAGGCAAATTGCAATATGGAGAGTATTGAATGGAAATGTTGTTCATAAGCAAGAAAACAACCTTGAATTAATTGCTAATTGTATATGACAGTGTTGGAAGAATAAAGGAAACTTGGCACACACTACCTAATTCAATCATCAAATCTTACATTCTTAAATAGTTTGTACCTCTCTTATTTGCAACTTTTTAGTTTCGTCATTTTTTTATAATGATTTTTAAAAACACATACATAATTCAACAACTTTTAACATTAAAAGTAAAGTAAAATGATATTAAAATACTACTTTTTTATTTTAAAATACACATCTCAAAACAATATCATTTTAATTTACCTTTAAGCTTATAAGATATCTTCATCCACTTCGTAGGGTCTATTAGAGGTTATACAACTCACTAACTTTGATATTTCTAAAAACAATTTGAATGGATGGATACCAGATATTTCTATTTATTTATTTATTTGTATAAACGTTGGGTAATGGGTTTTTAAGCTTAAAAGGTGATAAATGACTCCGACGTTTTATGAGATTTAAAAAAAAAAAAAATTTACAATTTTAGTATAATTATATCAACATTTCTTTTATAAGGCTAAAATCCTTAACTAACGTAGATGGTGTGAAAATATAAAAATAGGTAAAAAATACATAAAAAAAAGATAATAATATTATTTTTTATCGGACTTATATATTTCTCCAAAACTTGAGAGAGAGAGAGAGAGAGAGAGGGAGAGAGGTGTAATTTATACCAAAAAAAAATATTATAATGTGTTTGGTTAGCCAAGTTCAAGAAAAAGAAAAGAAAAGAAAAGAAAATATTAGACCTGTCTAACTTTTAGTGTAAATCTTTTTTGAGTTTTAAAAATAATTTTAAAATTTTTAATTTGTATTTTTTATATTTTTAATATTTTACATGTGTTTCACTTTTTTTTTTTTTAACAAAAACAATTAAATTATTATTTTTTAAACAAATTGGTTTAGAGGTTGGACTTAGTCAAGTTTGGACAACTCTAAGTACAACTTGAGAAACCCCTCAACCCAATTGAATATGTTTGAGTTGCACCCGTAGTTAAAAATTATTAGCTATCTTAGTTTAAACCAAAAATCCTAATTGAATTGCTAAAAGTGCATGTGAAAAAATTGGTCATATAAATCAATTGGGATGCGGGTCGACTTTTTGGCTATTTTGGCCCGTGATTAAAAAGTATCGTTTGGAATAGATTTTTTTGGTTTTTTTAACTTTTATAAAAAAAAAATAAAATAATTATAGTTTGGATGTGACATTTTGTCTAGTTAACTTTTTAACTTATTTTATCGTTTTATGCCTATTTTAATTCCGTAATCTCTTCCCAAACGAGTGCTTTGTAAATGTAACAAGATTTCATTTTACATTGTCAAATTTTTGTTTCCTTAATTGTCTGTGGCTTGAAAGTACATCTATAACCAAATCTGAAACTCTAAAGAATTGAAAATTTTGATCATAAAAATGAGTACATCAGATCATATCTCAATATTTCACCAAAATTAAAATGGAAATAATTGTAACACAAGGTTGGAAAATGTTGATATAAAGAGACTGCTGGTTGGTTTAGCAAGGGCTCATTGGGCTTTTTTGGCTCAATGAGCCACAAAAGACAGAATAGGCTCATGAGCTATAACAGACAAAACATCCCATCCAATCCCATAATCATTACACTCTTCTCTCACAAAAAAGCCAAAAAAGCCAAAAAGCCAAAAGCCCTTCCCAAACTAAGCTTTTGAGCCCAGGCTCATATAGCTAAAAAAGCCAAAAAATCAAAAAGCCAACCCACTTCCCAAACGGAGGCCAGAAATGTCTCTCTCTCTCTGCCTCTCTCTCCCTCTCAGTACGAGTTCGGCCACTTTGAAAGTTCAACATGTGTCAACTTCAAACTACTTATGTCCAGCCATTCCATAAGAAATATCCCACCAACTTGAACTTGGAAGTCATGGCTGATGGATAAATAACGTAGTTGCAGTCCTTGACGGGCTGCACAGCTCATTGTACACGCTTTCTAATTCCAACTCCAACTTTTTCTTGACTGACCAATCGCTTTGGGACCATTGGCGACTCCAAAATTTTTTATCAGTGATATCAATCAAAAACTTAAATATCATATATCTTATAGAAAATTCACATTAATCATTATATTATCTATGGAGAAAAAAATCAACAAATTAATTTAAGTTTTGAAATTATAAACAAAAATATTTCAATATATTAATATTATTATTTAAACAAAAAGACATTGATACACGAGCTTCTACAATTGACCACAATAAGATTTCATATTTTGAAATCGTTGCATAATAAACTCATTATCAACATAATCAAATACATCTTTCTCAATATATATAACCAAACAATCATTCAACTATTGATCTCCCATTTGGTTACGCAATTGATTCTTTATGACTTTCATTGCTGAAAATGCTCTTTCCACTGTTGTAGTCATAATTTTAGCCCCAGGCTAAAATAGTCAAGAAAACCAAAAAGCCAACCCACTTCCTAGACGAAGCCTTGGTAAGCTTTTTTCATTGATGGGTTCAATGTTTTGGGACTAAAAACTATGGATTCAAAGTAGTATTTTAATGGGTTCAGTTGCTAATTTTTTTTTTCTAGAATCTAACACTTAATAATAATAAATAAATAAATAAATAAATAAAATCATCCAGGGGTTCGGGTGACACCCATGTGTTGGAGCCTCCCCTGTTTGGAACCACTAAAATTATCGCCTAAAATATATTTAGACAAATTATATCAATAGTTTATGTACTAATTTTTTAGAACAAAAGCGTTTATCAATTTTCTAATAAAATGAATAATAAATCATAAGACTAACTTTATTTTATTAATTAATATAATATTTACATATAAAATGATATATATAGTTCCTCAAATGAAAAAAAAGTAACAATAGTTTATTAATTAATTATATGTATCCTACCAAAAAATAAGTAACGTTACTATAAAATTTTGTAACATCAATCACAAAATGTGTAATTTTGTCATAAATTGGCATAACAAAATGTCTAATTTTTTTTAAAAAAAAAATATCAATAAATCTTGTTTTCAAGAGTATTATTGAGTCCTATTAAATTTCAATGTAGACAATTAAGTCTTGTTTTTTCTAGTTTATTCTAGAAAAGTTCACTTTTCCCTAATAATTTCTTTTATTCCAATTATACCATTCTTATTACAATATGAACAACAATTATATAAATAATTTTAATTTACTTTAAAAAAAATTAATTGAAAAAATTGAATAAACTTTTTTTAATCAAATCATACTCAACGATTTCATCAAAAGAACTATTCATCATTTTCTATTGCCTTGTACTATGAAAAATATATTTAGTAAATAATCCAAAAGGTCTATTTTTTTAATATTTCATTAAAGAAATTGTGAAAAATAATACCCTGACAAATTTATATAATTTTCAAATTATATGATAACAAAAAAAAAGAAAAAAGAAAAAAAAGCGATGAATCTTAAGCTTATGCTTTTGTTCAATAAAAAAGCAAAGCAACAAAAATGTTCCATTACTTGCTTTGTAAATAGCTAGGGCAATTACCAACTTTTAATTGATTCATGACAATTTATATTAGTAATCCTTAATTCATATATTTTTGCTCTTACGTCATTTCTGTCTTTATAATTTCAATAGACTTGATTTTGATATGAATTTATAATTTTGTCTCAATTTAATTCAATTAATTACAATTTTAAATTATTTTTGATGAAAAATGGGCACATGAGTGGCACGTTTCATATTTTTCTAAGCAAAAATTTATAAATTTGTTTAATTCAATGATAATCTCAACCAATTCAATAACATTTTTCTTTCAGGAACCTTATTCAGAATTATCAATTGAACCAAATTAACACAAAATTTAATATTTAAAATTCAAAATCAAGCAAATTAAAATTACTCAAACCAAAATGATGCAATGGAAAAATAACAATACTACAAATCTACCCTTATCAACTCAAAATTTACTCAGAAAAAAAAATTAATGATTCAAATTCATTACATATGTGAACTTCATACTTTATCAATTCAATATCTATGAGAATAAATTTGGGGTCCGTAAAATGGGTTTCTAGCATTTTTCATGGAAAATATACGAGTAGTGATGTAATTTGACGTTGGTTTTATGGCAAACCATTAGTGATGGCTTTGGGACCACTGGAATTAAAGAAAGAAAGACTCACTGTAGCCAACTTCAAAGTCATGGCTGATGTAGGAAGACTTTGCTCTGTAGCCAACTTCGAAGTCGTGGTTGCCGTGCTTGACGGGCTGGGCTGCTCCACCACCACCATAAAAAGACTTTGCTCTGTATAAGAATGAGTAATTCATTTACTCCTCCATCATCAAACTACTATCCATCTTACTCTACTCTCCTTTTCATATCTCTCTGAATCCACCTGTCTATAAGAAAACAAAATGAGTTTGCATATGTTTCTTCTTCATCAATTTCTTCTGCTATTTCTCTTGTCTTCTTTTTCTACTTGTGCACGCCATACCTGCCTTGAGGACCAGAGATTTTTACTTCTCCAATTTAAAACAACATTTACCATAACTGCTAATGCCTCTTCTCCACGTTGTGAATCTGATTCTCATCCTAAAATGGTGTTCTGGAATGAGACTAGTGATTGCTGCTCGTGGGAGGGGGTCACGTGCGACTGGTCCAATGGTCATGTGATTGGACTTGACCTCAGTTGCAGCCACCTTCAAGGCACCATCCAACCCAACACCACCCTCTTCCACCTTCGTCACCTCCAAACCCTCAATCTTGCCTTCAATGACTTCAATTTCTCTACAATTTCACCTGATTTTGGCTCCTTTCCAAGTTTGACCCATCTCAACCTCTCTTACTCTAATTTTACAGGCCGAATTCCCTCAAAAATCTGCCATCTGTCCAAATTGGTTTCCCTTGATCTCTCTTATTTCAATTATTATCCTCAAAATCCTTCTGATTTTTCTTATTCTCTGGCGAGACTTGAACAACACACTTTCAATATGCTCCTTCGAAACCTAACCCAATTAAGAGAACTACACCTTGATTCGTTGAATATCTCTTCACCTTTACCTCATGCTTTGCTAAATCTATCTTCTTTGACATCTCTCAGTCTTCGCTATTGTCAACTGCGTGGGAAATTCTCAGAAAACATTTTTCACTTTCCAAACCTACGAGAGCTCTGTGTATTGGGAAATTCGGAACTCACAGGTAAACTTCCATACTTCAATGTGACTACTTCCCTTCAGTTTCTTGATCTCTATAGTTGCAACTTTTCGGGGTCCATTCCAGCTTCTCTTGGGAACCTTACACAAATCACCTATCTAGACTTCGGGTCTAACAGTTTCGGCGGTCAAATCCCCTCATCAATTTCAAACCTTGCAAAGCTTAATACCTTGTATCTTGATGGAAACAAATTGACCGGACAAATACTGGATTCCCTTGGCAACATGAGCCAACTTACTATCTTGTATCTTTCCGGAAACAATTTGAACGGACAAATACCGGATTCCATTGGCAACATGAGCCAACTTACTAAATTGGATCTTTGCAGAAACAATTTGAACGGTCAAATACCGGATTCCGTTGGCAACATGAGCCAACTTACTCTCTTGTATCTTTTCGAAAACAATTTGAACGGACAAATACCTGATTCCCTTGGCAACATGACCCAACTTACTAACTTGGATCTTTCCGGAAACAATTTGACCGGACAAATACCGGATTCCCTTGGCAACATGAGCCAACTTACTCTCTTGTATCTTTCCGGAAACAATTTGAACGGACAAATACCGGATTCCCTTGGCAACATGAGCCAACTTACTCACTTGGGTCTTTTCGGCAACAATTTGAACGGTCAAATACCGGATTCCCTTGGCAACATGAGCCAACTTAGTGACTTTCACCTTTCTTCTAATCAGCTAACTGGTACAATACCATCTTCGTTGTTTGCTCTGCCTTCACTGGCTGATATAGATTTGAGTAACAATAAGCTACAGGGACCAATTCCAGGATTAGTTTATGAACACCAGAACCTAACATCCTTGTCGGTTTCATCAAATAACTTAAGTGGTGTAGTGGATCTAGATAAGCTTCTAAAGCTTAAAAATCTGATCTCTCTTGATCTCTCATATAATGGTCTCTCATTGAGCATCAACAACAGTGTCAACTCTACCTTCACCAACTTTGGCACTATACGATTAGCTTCTTGCAACTTGAGCGAATTCCCAAACTTCTTGAAAGAGCAAGCCAGTTTGTATTCACTAGACCTTTCAAACAACAAAATTCATGGTGAAGTTCCAAAATGGTTATTCAATGTGGGGAAAGATTCATTGCAAGATTTAAATCTTTCTCATAATTTCTTTACAAGTTTAGAGCATCTTCCATGGCAGAATCTATACTATATTGATCTGCACTCCAACTTACTCCGAGGACCACTCCCTGTTCCACCTAACACCACATATATTTTCTCTATCTCAAACAATAAATTGAGCGGGGAAATCCCTCCATTGATTTGCAGTCTGAGTTCACTTCAAGTCCTTGATTTGTCTAATAATAGTTTTAGTGGCTTAATTCCACAATGTTTGGGAAACTTGAGCAACAGTCTCTCGGTGTTGAATTTAGGGATCAACAGCTTTTCTGGCACCTTTACTGCAACATTTACCAAAGGCAATTTGCTGAGGAATCTTAACTTGAATGGCAACCAAATTGAAGGACAAGTTCCGCGATCTTTGCTCAATTGTAAGTACTTGGAAGTTCTAGATATTGGAAAAAACAAGATAAACGATACATTCCCCCACTGGTTGGAAACTCTTACAGAATTGCAGGTTCTTGTCTTGAGGTTTAATATGTTTCATGGTCACATAGGCGCCTCCAAGATCAAAGGCAAACATCCTTTTCCTAAGTTGAGAATTATTGACATATCTTGCAATGAGTTCACCGGCCTTTTGCCAACAAATTATATCAAACAATTTGGAGCTATGATGAATATTGATGAGCATGTGAAATTGAAATACATGGGCCAACAATATTATCAAGATTCTGTGGTGGTGGTGATTAAAGGATATGAGATTCAATTCTCAAGAATCTTAACAGTCTTCTCAATCATTGATTTTTCAAGAAATAAATTCCAAGGAGAGATTCCAAAATCCATTGGGAGGCTTAATTCACTTCGGGGTCTTAACTTATCCCATAATAACCTCGAAGGCCACATTCCAACTTCACTTCGAAATTTGAAAAATCTTGAATCGTTGGATCTTTCCTCAAACAAGTTTGTTGGGGAGATTCCTCAGCAATTGAAAAGTTTGATGTTTCTTGAGGTACTAAACCTTTCAAACAACCAACTAGCAGGACCAATTCCTCAAGGGAGCCAGTTTAATACATTTGGAAATGATTCATACAGTGGGAACTTGGCCTTATGTGGATTCCCTTTATCAAAGAAATGTAAGGAACTACAGCCACTGCCACCTCCACAAACACTCCAACAATATGAGAATTCAGACAAGTCAAACGGATTTAACTGGCAAGTTGTAGTGTTGGGGTATGGATGCGGATTTGTGTTTGGAATGGTTATGGGATATCTTATGTTTATAACTCAAAGACCAGAATGGTTTATGAAAATTGTTGAAGGAAAACATCATAAGAAGGTGAAAAGGTCTAAAAAGGGTGCCCACTGATGCTGTGAAAGAAGAAATCAACAAAGACAAATGGCGTTATCCGGTAATTGGAATTTATCTTTGTAGCATTACTTTGTTGAATTATCTTTTATGGTTTCTACTTATATGCGTTATTTGAGTTATTGATGTTCTTATTTCAAAACTAGGTCTGTTCCATTAAGTAGCACAATAAAGCAATGGTATCCACTTTGAAGGGGTGTTTCACCTAGCTACTGCATTTGAGTGGGTGAGCATCTGGATAACAGCCATACAGGACCACTTCAAAAGCTTTACCCTTGCTACTGTATTGAATTCTAAGGCTTTGTAAAGTTGTTTAGTTTTCTTAAAGCACTGAGTTAAATAAGAGTTTATCGTCATGACTCGGTTTTTTTCGCGCATCGTTTGACAACCTTTTGGAGATTTTCACTTTTGTACATAGTTGCTTTTAAATTGGATTTCAGTCATGGTAGACTGGGACTTGCCAAGTTTTTAACTTTGAAATGCAATCTTACAAGTTACAACTCAAACCATTCCCCTTGTTACATTCTTAATCATTTTGAGTAATAGAAATTTTGGCTACTAGATAGAGAATTCACATTGAAAATAATGTTATATGTTAATCTTTGAGCAGTGCTTTTACTCGTTGCTATTTTAGTCTATTATATTTTTTTCTTTCATCTTCAATGGTGATTGGGGGATCAAACTGGAGATATTTACTAGCACTTATTCTATAGACGTGGGAATTTTGTGATTAATTGTAGTATGAAAATGATGATATGGAGAGTATTGATTGAAAAGGTCGCTCATATTTATTTTTTTTGTGAAATTTTACTAGTGCAAGTGTTGTCATGAATAGGAACATATTAGATATTTTAAAAATTCAAGTTGTTGAGTTTATGCCAGGTTGTTTGATAAGTAAAAATATTGGCTTAGCAAATTCATGTTTGAATTTGGTATGTGTATCATTAAAAATATTAGTTAATCCATCAAGGAGATAAAAGGATTTGTGTAGTTTTATTGGCTGGCCACAAGCTCACACATCCAATGAAGATATTAATCTTCACATTTAAGAATAGTTTTGGTATCCTGCAACCCAAAACCCTGGTGGCAATAATTAGGGAGCTTGGGTAGCAAGTCGTGTGGTTTAGGGACCAATGAAGAAGTAAACGTCACATACGAGACCATAGGATTTACATGCCTAAGGTTATATAGTTATCTTTTATGATTTGGCTTTGAAAAGGTGAAAGAAAGGTTCTAGACTTTGAAGCGTTTGAAAGAGCTAGAATAGACTTAGATTTAAAGGGGTGATAGGCTGTTAAAATTTTATTACTGTGGCAAGAATTTTTTAAACAAAATTTTGGGACCCCAGTTTGTGTTCTGGTGGATGATAACTGGAATGACACGCGTTAATGCCTTTTGTCACTTGTGGGGTTCGAATTATGGTTAGCATTTGGATTTGTCACTTTTTTCATGTGGCTTTGTTCTAGGAATCTTCATTAAATACTTTATGACAAAAAATAATTTTTTGAAGTTGAAGTGGTGGAAATGAGCATAGGTTTGGTTGTCTCCACTATGTTTTTTAAATACTAAATAATTACTTGGTGTTACTTTCATGCTATCAATATTTAAATGTTGGCTGGCCTAGCTTGTTTGAAAGGTGGTTGATAAAATAATTGTCGTCCTTGAAGAGTGGATGAAAAAAAAAAATTTCAGCTCAAATTTGTTGTTAATTGGAGCATAGCCCAAGTTCAATTTATTGAGCTCGAGGCTGCCTTGGACACACAAAATTAGGTTAGAGATCGGGCTTTGGGGGCCTCAAGCAACTCTCAAAACAACTGTGATGACTCTTCAATCTTACTGCACACGTTCACGTTGCACCTCTAGTTACAAATTACAAGCTACCTTAATTTAAACCAAAATCCTAACTAAATTGCTAAAAGTTCATTTGAAAAAATTGGCCATACAAATCAATCAATTTTCATTGCAAATGTAATAAGATTTTATTTCACAGTGTTAAATTTTTTTGTTTCCTAAGTCTGTGTTTGGATCATGGATTTGGGTCAGGATTTGAAAATGAAAAAGAGAAAAGCGAGTGAAATGCAAATAAAAAGTTACATTTTTTTCTTCATTTCTTCTTTCCAAGACTGCAAATGTGCTATGACTATGTAATAACATGTTAATGCCATGTCACATGACTGCCTTTTGACTTTGTTGTTTCAGTAAATATATGCTTTGACAGTGATGAAGTCTCTGTTAGAGTAGTAAATTACAAGCTTTTGAATGGAAATTGTCATCTAATGTAAATGGAAATGAGTTGTCAATTTAAGATAGTTTCAAGCTCCACTAATCTATTAGTGTTCTGAAGAAACATCAGTTGTGTTATAGAAAAAAGAGGATTCTTGACATTTTTTTCTCTCTTGCTGAGAAACCATTCCATCTTTAGTTCCTTTCTCAAAAAAGAATTCAATTTGTACATGCAAGAAATAGGCTGATTCAGCCCATTTTTGTTCAATTTCTCATGGAGTAAAATTCTTATTAGTAGGAGTCAAGGGAATGGCTGCTTGCCCTCAAATTTCCATTTAAAGGTGGATGTCGATGTCAATCCTCGAGTGCAAGCAACTTGGCGTTTCCTCGGAAATGTCATTGAGAGTTAAAAAATTAAAAATGAATGGTGATACCACGTGTTGACGATAACATGGTATAATTGTTACATTGATTTATTCCCCCTCTTGTTTGTGATTGTCATAATTGGAAAATGTGTGACAAGAAAGAAGATATAGCACATCAACAGACTTCATCCAATATGTAGAGATAAGGTTGTTTTATGATTGTTCACTCAAAATTAAGATTGTAGAGGAATTCTTTGATTGTTCAGCTTGCAGATTAGCTTTTCTCTGAATGGGAGGACATGGTTGATAATAGGAGGAGAAAGTATGCTGAATAATTTAATTTTCTGAATCGCTAAAGTTCTTGCAATTGAGTTTGCTCACTGGGCTGCATTCCAAGCTGTGTTGTTTTTTCTTTCTCTACTCTGTTCTGTTTCCTTCTTTCTGTGTTTGGATGACCAGAAAAGAAAATTTGGTACGACATTGTGTCGATGTACATGCCTCAAGCTAAAATTTGATCCTAAAATTGCTGCAATGATAAAGACAATAGGCCAGAAGTGCAGGAGAAATAAAGCAAACCTTAACTTTTTGATGATGGAAGTAGCCAGTTCTTCACAATTTCAGCATCTTTGCTTCTAGTATCTTTCCAAATACAACACAAACCTATCTTATTTCACATTTCTCGTCCATTTTCTTTTTCCTTCACAAATTGTTCTCCAAATCCATGACCCAAACACAAACACAGTCTTATGATTACTAGAGTCAAATGACTCAGCTAAGGAAATATTTTATGAGCATTATAAAATGTAACAAAATATAGTAGAAATTGAATTATTGTGAGAATCTAGTGGCAAGTGTTTGTTTTCCCTACACAACAGGTTGTGTGTTTTAAGTCTTGAACATGTGAATTTTAATTTTTTATTTTATTTTTGTAATCACTTTCACACTCTGCACAGTTTTCACATGGCCACTCAAATTTGACTAGAATTTATTTAATAATGTGATGCTATGAATGTATAACTCACATGGACAAATTAGTGACTATGGCCCATACCATTTACAACTTTTCATATTTGGCAAAGTAGTAAAAGCCATGCCAAGTGTGTTGACTGTGTTTCTTATAGTAATTTACATGGGATAAATTGTGGCAATCTTTCTCGGTGTACACTCGGACTTAATGGTTGGTGGGTGATTGCTTCTGAATTTACTTTGTAGAAATGGATTCAATGTATTCTTCTCTAGTTGAGCAGAAATATATTTTGCAAAATAATTTTCATATATTTTTGAAACAGAAATCAACGAAAAACAAATTTACTGAAAATATAAAAAAAACCTATTTTTACTAAAAATATTTTTTAGCCAAATCGAACGTGGGGTTACTTGTAAAATATTTATTGGTTATCAATTATGTGGGTTTATGATAATACACTGTCTTCTTATGTCATATGTGTCTGACTTAGATTTTTCAGTCAGTATAGGCAAAAACCATCAACCTAAGGTTGTCATGGTGTTCTAAAATATGGCCCCTACTGCATAGAAAATTTTTCTCTGGAAATTCAAAGTTTAGCCCCCAAGCAGAGATTAAAAAAGCAAAGAAATTAGGGGGTCCCTATTACAACTTTTTGAGTTAATCATACAAGTCATTAATG
The DNA here is from genome assembly GCA_022316695.1 of Camellia oleifera. NCBI lineage: Eukaryota > Viridiplantae > Streptophyta > Magnoliopsida > Ericales > Theaceae > Camellia > Camellia oleifera. Next base: position 183,547,448 of record CM039306.1, on the reverse strand, counting down.
GCAACAACAATGACTGTGAAAAACAAAAACTATACTATAAAAGACATGTCTTCTAGCAAGCTCATAACACCCTCTTCAACCTCAGTTTCCTTCAATATGGAGCTCCAATTCCCACCAATTCCTCTCCTCTTAGCCTCCCTCCTATTCATCTTCATTCTAGTCAAGAACATGAAGAGATTCAAACCCAAAAACTCTATTCCCAAACTACCCCCAGGTCCAAGGAAACTACCTCTCATAGGAAACATTCACCAACTTCTTGGCTCATCACTAGCCCATCACACATTGAAAAGATTGGCCACAAAATTTGGACCCTTGATGCACCTCCAACTCGGCAAAATGTCCACCATCGTCATCTCTTCCAGAAATCGCCAGAGAGGTCATGAAAACTCACAACATAGTCTTTGCTCAAAGGCCTTACTCTTTTGCTTCAAGGATTCTCACTTATAATTCTCAAAACATTGCCTTTTCCCCCGTATGGCAATTATTGGAGGCAAATGCGAAAAATGTGTATAATGGAGCTTATGAGCATGAAGCAAGTCCAATCATTTTGAGCAATTAGGAATAGGAAGTCTTGAATCTAGTAAAATTGATTTCTTTAAACAAGACATCGCCGATCAATCCTAGAAGAAGATTTTCTCGCTCACGTATGGCATTATTGCTAGAGCGGCTTTTAGGGGGAAAACTAAAAGCCAAGAAGAGTTTGTTTCGATTGTGGAGGAAGTTGCAGACTTGATAGGTGGTTTCACCATTGTTGACATGTACCCATCGGTGAAATTGTTTCAAGTGAGCAGTGGGGTACACTCGAAAAGATGCATAAAAGGATTGATCAGATACTTGAAAACATTGTGAATGAGCATAGAGAAAGAAAGAGAATAACAGAAAGTGGTAAAGGGGAAGAAGAAGATCTAGTTGATGTTCTTTTGAGAATTCAAAAGCATGGTGACCTTGAATTTCCATTGACAGACAACCACATCAAAGCAGTCATCTTGGTCAGTATTTTTATTTGTCTATCATTTCAATGTTCACACAAAACATAAAAAATTTATTTTCATAGCTCATGATATAATAATAATTAATTGCCAAGCAAAAGTGACACCATGGTCTAGAAAATAGGTAATGATTTGATTAAGCAGTCTATGAGCAATCTGATGAAAGTATGAGCAATCAAATTGAGTTTGATTTCCAACATTCCCTCAAACGCATTTTGCTGGATTCCTTCATGCCAAGCAATCTCAAGCTTGTAATTTCAACACAATCCTCACTCACACTCTGCAATTTTATCTTTGCTTTTGTTTTTTGTGTTTTTCTTTTTGGGTGTTGTGAAGAGTAAAGTCTTTTTTGTGCAATCCCAAAGTGGGAAGTATGTCTTGGCATGAAATTCAGTAGATCCCCAGTTTTCTTCTATTTCATTGAATTCTTGGCAGTGTCAATAACCTGCACTAAAGTACATCAATCCAATTAATTTCAGGAAATTTTCAGTGCGGGAAGCGAGACATCATCAACAATCATAGATTGGGCAATGTCAGAAATGCTGAAAAACCCCCAAGTAATGAAAAGAGCACAAGCCGAAGTACGAAGTGTCTGACAAAAAAGGAAATGTCGATGAAACATGCCTTACATCCCTCAGCTCCATTGTTAGTTCCAAGAGAAAGCAGTGAACAATTTACGATTAATGGATATGACATGCCTGCCAAGACCAAAGTCATTGTCCATGCTTGGGCAATTGGCCAAGACCCCAAATATTGGAATGAAGCACAGAAATTTGATCCCAAGAGATTTCTTGACAGTGAAATTGATTTCAAGGGGAGAGATTTTGAGTTCATTCCGTTTGGTGCTGGAAGGAGGATATGCCCCGGGACATGTTTGCAATTCCTAATATTGAGCTTCCACTTGCACAATTGTTGTATCATTTTGATTGGAAACTCCCTGATGGAAAGAAGTATGAAGAACTAGACATGGAAGAGGACCTTGGTTTGATTGTGAGAAGAAAGAATGATCTGATCTTGATTCCCATTCCTTATGATCAATCCTCTTTTTTCTATTGAGTAAGAACACAGAATATATGTTAGATGCTAATTTTGTATTGTACACACTACTCTACATGGGAGAATTCTAAAATAATGTCAATGTTTCAAATGAGTGATTGTTTTAACAGATCATATGTATGTGTTTTTTGATTGGCAGATCGTATGTATGTATGTTCAATCAATTTATGCTTTTTTTATATAGTAGAAGTGTATGAGGAGCTTTAAGTTGATGAAAATCTAACTTACCAATAGCAAACTCAAAAAAAGAAAAAATTACATTTTATTAGCCCACATATCAGAACTAAACCAAAGCAGTAGTTTTATCCAAAGCTAAACATATCCTACCCAATAGCAAACTTAAAAGTGTTCAAGACTCGTAAAAAAAATAAAAAATAAAAATAAATTCACAATAGACTTTGCCAACATACTTTAATCTTGGAGGCCAATCTCGATTCAAACTACCAACATTCCTCTCCTTCATCCCTCTTTCTTATTGCTCTCTTTTTCATTTAATTCTTACAGAAGGGTCTCCGGCGAAGGGTCTCCGACTCCTTGCATTGGAGTTTTCTCACTATCGACATAGATTTGCTATCTTAATTGTCTAAGCGTTGGAGTGATTAATTGATTAATTAAACAATTAAATTTTAAATTTGCTTAAGATCAATTCATCACCAGTGAATTGTTAAAATTGGTATTGATTCCCCTTGATTGTATTCATCCATCTCGATGGATGAAGATGAAATTTAACTTGTGGACTAAATAGTTAAAATTTAAAGAAAATTTAATAACTCCGAATGATTATTTTTGGAAAAATTACATGTCAGTGGGCTTATCAGAAAATTATGGAAAATTTTATATTTTTAATTATTGATGTGTATAAAGTTTATCATTTTTTGTAATTCTTTTTAAAACATTGCACTGAATTGAAATTCCCCCTTATATTTTCATGCAAGTATGAGTGAGTACAATTGAGAACTATACTTTCACTTATACCGAATACAAATAGACTTGCACTTTTAGAAAAGTTATAAATTTTTAAAGTATATTTTTAAAATTACTACTTTAAAAATTGATAGTCTGATGATGAATGCTAAAAATGCAATTTTATTATTTTTTAGTAGATTTTTATTTTATTTTTACTTCATTTTAGATTTCAAATCCGTTCAAAATAAAATCCTAAAAAATATAAACAATAAAAATTTCATTAAAGAAAAGAAAAAACACTTCAATTTTTTTTTTTTCTTTTTTTGTACTTTTTAAACAAGGTGAGAGTTTCTTACAAAAATGATTTTTTAATGAGTAAGACCATCTCTAATCCAAATTTATATTTTTCATCAAATTTAAATTTGATAAAAATTTGATGAAAACGGTGTTTCAACTGTTTCACTAAATTAGTATCAAATGAAGGGAGCCATACTTTTTTCATCAAATCAAAGGAGCGTTTATCATTTCATCAAATCTCGCAGGTGACCGTTGGTGAATGACCAGGTGGATGACTGGCCGGTCAGCCGAGTCGACGATCGGATTGGAAAATTTTTGATGAAAATTTATACTAGGCCGGACGACCGGTCGAATGACCGACCAAACGACCAGCTAAATATAATTAAACGATTGGAACATATCATATTAAATCAAACTTTTACTCAAATTTGATGAACATTTTGAATTAGAAATGCTCTAAACAAATCAAAACCAAACTTTTAAATTTTTTCTTAAACAATCAAAAAAATTATAATTTTTTTTTAGTTGAAACCAAAGAGATTATCAAATAAAATATATCTTTTTAATCTTTCGAATAATTTGATTTTCCATCGGAAAAAAATCTCGACTGATTTCATTTTGCCACGCTCGGACTTCATTATCACATTTGCCCCCCTTTAAGTTCTTAGAATTAGGGTTTCCCATCTCTTTTTCTCTCTCAAAAAACCTTCTTTAAGCTTGAAGAACCCTAACTTGATTCTACGTAGTTTCGGGCATCAGAGGTCAGTTTCCCAACTTTCACACTGATTATGTTAGTTTTTACTTTAAGGTCTTCAATATTTGTTGTAAATTTTCAGTAGGGATTCAATTTTATTTTATTTTTTTTATATAGAAAGGGAAAAAGTTGAACTTGATGTTTTATGTTAAAAGCATGTTATTTATTTAATTTATATTTGCTTCAAAGTCTTTTTTTTTTTTTTTTTTTTTTTTTCAGTTTTGCTAACAATTCATTAAAATCGGGATTTTTTTTTTTAGGGTCCCTAGTATTAAGATTTTATAGCATAAATGACATCCAGTATTTTCATAATGTCTAAGGTTCCTCAATATCGATCTAGAGAAAATTCGATTTAGAGAAATTCTCTAATTCAAAGAAAATTACACATGGAAAAGAAAATTAAGCATGCTGGAGAAAATTACACATGGCAGAGAAATTAAATATGGTAGAGAAAATTACACATGGCAAAGAAAATTAAACATGCTACAAAAAATTACACACATGAGAGTGTTAAGTGGTAGTTCTCTCTTCTCTTCCTACTTCATTCCTCATCTTTCCCAAATTCTCTGGTTTGCTCATAAATTTCTCTGTGTTTTGATCAAACTAAAGAAAATTGTGTTTTGACTCAACCAGAGAAAATTGATCAAAAAGTCAACACAAAGCGATTTCAACACATAAAAAATTGTGTTGCACTAGTGTTGCAACTCTTGTTTGTTATAGTGATTCGTCAAAAATCAGAACTGTTGCTGAAATTAATGACTCACTTTGAACAAACTTCACATAAATCCGTGGCACTGAACCACTCACAAATTACACAACATTGTTGTACTTTTAGTGATCAAGTTAGTTTTGTAGCTAGGAAAATTCAATATAGCATCAAAGCCATACAAGACTTGCAGCCTTATCATAAGAAAGTGCAACATCAACAGCATTAGAGAAAGTTCCCAACCAGAGAAAATTTCAATTTCTTTGACTTTCTCTATGTTTTTAAATTTTCTCTGTATTTTCATATTTATTTGGTTTGAAATTTCTCTAATTTACTCACAAATTTCTCTGTATTTTGACCAATTTTTTTTTTATTTGCTCATAATTTTCTCTGTGTTTTAACTAAACCAGAGAAAATTGTGTCTTTTCATTAAAAAATTTCAGGCAACCTTCAACAAACATATACACAAAAAGAGATTGAGAATTGAAAATGCTCTTACTCAAATTTGTACTTGAATATGAGTTCGTATATTAGTAGTCAAATTGAGTACAATGACAAACTCATATGAACAAATATATGCATAGCTCTGTTTGAGGAATATGAATAACAAACTCATATGAACAATCGTTTAAAAAAAAAAAAAACTCATATGAACAAATATATATATTTATATATATTGCATAGATCTCTTCGTTGAGCTTGAAGGTCTAAGTGAGCTATCAGAGAGGGATTAGATGAACCAAGATGACATTGACAAACTCTCAGACAGGTTTGGAACCACGATCGTCGGCCATGAGTCTGTGAAACTCCAAGCTGATCTTGCCTAGGGTTTTCATTGGAGAGAGATTGCGACAGTCATGATCTAGGTTCGATGCATCTGGTTATGAAGAGAGAGAATAGAAAGAGAAAGAGAGAGGATGATGATGAAGAAAGAGAGAGTGGGTTTAGAAGAAATGAGAGAAACACATTACCTATTACGGGTGAGGGACCTAAGGGACCTTAGGCTTAAAAAAAAATATTATGGACCTCTTCAATTATCAAAAGTTAGAGAGGGATGTTAGACTAATAACCCCTATTATAAATGAAAATCGAGCGTAGAATCACCATCTTCACCAGTTCATGACGAGTCTCCAAAACAGAGTGGTATAGAAATTGACTTGCTAGACCTTCCTAAAGATTCGGGGCTATGACCCCAAATTGCGAATTATCACCGTAGCATCCAAGAACAAGTTCGTAGGGTGTACTTATTAAAAGGCCCTTGTCAACCTCGTAATCACAATTTTCCACGAAGGAAAATCGGGCAATCATCAAGATGGTTTAACCCTTCATGTTTTGATGAATTTGGTAGTTGGTTGGAGTAGCATAGCTAAAGATACTGCATTTTTCCTTTGTTGTTACCTTTTTAAACCCGTCGTAGGAGACCAAGGAGGTGGTAAGTCTTTTGGTTGTTGATGGGTTTTCAAGTTGAAAGAAGAAAGAAAGGTTGCAAGGTCGTGGGAGGTGTTAACGGCTCTCATAATCAAGCTTGGAGAAAATGTTAGTACTTACTAAATCAAAAGCAACATATTGAAACAGTTATCTCCAAGCTACCTGATGAAGCCAAGAGTGATTATAGAGTTCGATTGACTGCATCAATTGATTACATCCGACTTCTTTTGTGACAAGGGATTCCGTTACATTGGCTTTATGAATTTGAAGATTCAAGCAACCAAGGAAACTTTCTTGAACTTTTGATGCTTCTTTTCAGATCAAAATGAGAATCTCAGAGTTGTTTTGTCAAAAGATGTTCCTGAACACCTTATGTTGACAGCACCTAGTATTCAAAAGAATATTGTTAATGCCATTGCTACTGAAAGTACTAATGCTATTGTTAGAGAACTTGGTGATGGCATGTTCTCTATTGTCTTTGATAAATCTTGGGATGCATCGATGGAGGAGCAATTCATTGTTTCTTTGAGATATGTGGATAGCAGGGGATATGTGATTGAGCATTTTTTGGGTATTAAGAAAATTACTAGTTCTAGTGTTCTTTCACTTAAGAAGGCGGTTGAAGACTTATTTTCTACACATGGCTTAAGCATATCCAGGCTGCGTAGACAAAGTTATGATGAGGTTAATAATATTGATATGTAGGGTGAGTTCAACAAACTCATGACACTTACAATGGAAGAGAATGAAAGTGCATATTATGTTCATTGTTTTGCTCATAAACTTGAGTTAACTCTTGTGGAAGCAGCAAAGAGTCATATCCATATTGCAACACTCTTTTATGTGGTGTCAAAAGCTTAAGCCATGTGTAGAAAGAAGCATCACTTCAAAAGCTTTACCCTTGTTGCTGTATTGAGTTCTAAAGTTTTGCTAAGTTGTTTAGTTTTCTTAAATGTCATGACTCTTTTTTGTTTCTTTCTCACATCATGTAGCGACCTTTTAATATTTTTACTTTTGTATGCAGGTGCTTTTAAATTAGATTTCAGTCAAAATTGGCCTTACTGAGTTTTTTGACTTAGAAAAGCAATCTTACAAGTTACGACTCAAACCATTTCCCTTGTTTCATTCTTAATCATTTTTGAATGATATACTTGATAGAGAATTCACATTGAAAATAATGACGTGTTACTCCTTTGTAAAATGTTGCCAAGTTTGCTTGTTGAGAGGTAGAAACATTCTCAATTCAATAGCGACTAAGGGATCACATTGGAGATATTGACTAGCACTTGTTTCTATTGAGAAGTGGAAATTTTGTGATTAATTACAGTAGGCAAATTGCAATATGGAGAGTATTGAATGGAAATGTTGTTCATAAGCAAGAAAACAACCTTGGAATTAATAGCTAATTGTATATGACAGTGTTGGAAGAATAAAGGAAACTTGGCACACACTACCTAATTCAATCATCAATCTTACATTCTTAAATAGTTTGTACCTCTCTTATTTGCAACTTTTTAGTTTTGTCATTTTTTTATAATGATTTTTACCATAGAAAAACACATACATAATTCAACAACTTTTAACATTAAAAGTAAAGTAAAATGATATTAAAATACTACTTTTTTATTTTAAAATGCACATCTCAAAACAATATCATTTTAATTTGACTTTAAGCTTATAAGATATCTTCATCCACTTCGTAGGGTCTATTAGAGGTTAAACAACTCACAAACTTTGATATTTCTAAAAACAATTTGAATGGATGGATACCAGATATTTCTATTTATTTATTTATTTATTTTTTAATTTGTATAAACGTTGGGTAATGGGTTTTAAGCTTAAAAGGTGATAAATGACGTTTTATGAGATTTTAAATAAATAAAAAAAAATTATACTTTTAGTATAATTATATCAACATTTCTTTTATAAGGCTAAAATCCTTAACTAACGTAGATGGTGTGAAAATATAAAGATAAGTAAAAAATACATAAAAAAAGATAATAATATTATTTTTTATCGGACTTATATATTTCTCCAAAACTTGAGAGAGAGAGAGAGAGAGAGAGGTGTAATTTATACCCAAAAAAAATATTATAATGTGTTTGGTTAGCCAAGTTCAAGAAAAAGAAAAGAAAAGAAAATATTAGACCTGTCTAACTTTTAGTGTAAATCTTTTTTGAGTTTTAAAAATAATTTTAAAATTTTTAATTTGTATTTTTTATATTTTTAATATTTTACATGTGTTTCACTTTTTTTTTAACAAAAAAAATTAAATTATTATATTTTAAACAAATTGGTTTAGAGGTCAGACGCAGTCAGGTTTGGATAACTCTAAGTACAACTTGAGAAACCTCTCAACCCAATTGAATCTGCTTGAGTTGCACCCATAGTTAAAAATTATTAGCTATCTTAATTTAAACCAAAAATCCTAATTGAATTGCTAAAAGTGCATGCGAAAAAATTGGTCATACAAATCAATTGGGATGTGGGTCGATTTTTTGGCTATTTTAGCCTGTGACTAAAAAGTCTCGTTTGGAATGGACTTTTTGATTTTTTTAACTTTTGTAAAATAAAAAATAATAATAATAATTATAGTTTGGATGTGACATTTTGTCTAGTTGACTTTTTAACTTATTTTATCTTTTTATGCCTATTTTAATCCCGTAACCTCTTCCCAAACGAGTGCTTTGTGAATGTAACAAGATTTCATTTCACATTGTCAAATTTTTGTTTCCTTAATTGTCTGTGGCTTGAAAGTACATCTATAACCAAATCTGAAACTCTAAAGAATTGAAAATTTTGATCATAAAAATGAGTACATGAGATCATGTCTCAATATTTCACCAAAATTAAAATGGAAATAATTGTAACACAAGGTTGGAAAAAGTTGATATAAAGAGACTGCTGTTAGATGACTTGGAAATCTCTCTCTCTCTCTCTCTGCCTCTCTCTCCCTCTCAGTACGAGTTCGGCCACTTTGAAAGTTCAACATGTGTCAACTTCAAACTACTTATGTCCAACCATTCCATAAGAAATATCCCACCAACTTGAACTTGGAAGTCATGGCTGATGGATAAATAACGTAGTTGCAGTCCTTGACGGGCTGCACAGCTCATTGTACACGCTTTCTAATACCAACTCCAACTTTTTCTTGACTGACCAATCGCTTTGGGACCATTGGCGACTCCAAAATTTTTTATCAGTGGTATCAATCAAAAACTTAAATGTCATATATCTTATAGAAAATTTACATTAATCATTATATTATCTATAGAGAAAAAAATTAACAAATTAATTTAAGTTTTGAAATTATAAACAAAAAATATTTCAATATATTGATATTATTGTTTAAACAAAAAGAATACTGATACACGAGCTTCTACAATTGACCACAATAAGATTTCATATTTTGAAATCGTTGCATAATAAACTCATTATCAACATAATCAAATACATCTTTCTCAATATATGTAACCAAACAATCATTCAACTATTGATCTCCCATTTGGTTACGCAATTGATTCTTTATGAATTTCATTGCTGAAAATGCTCTTTCCACTGTTGTAGTCATAATTTTAGCCCCAGGTTAAAATAGTCAAAAAAGTCAAAAAGCCAATCCACTTCCCAGACGAAGCCTTGGTAAGCTTTTTTCATTGATGGGTTCAAAGTCTTGGGACTGAAAACTATGGATTCAAAGTAGTATTTTAATGGGTTCAGTTGCTGATTTTTTTTTCTAAAATCTAACACTTAAAATCATCCAGGGGTTCGGGTGACACCCATGTGTTGGAGCCTCCCCTGTTTGGAACCACTAAAATTATCGCCTAAAATATATTTAGACAAATTATATCAATAGTTTATGTATTAATTTTTGAGAACAAAAGCGTTTATCAATTTTCTAATAAAATGAATAATAAATCATAAGACTAACTTTATTTTATTAATTAATATAATATTTACATATAAAATGATATATATAGTTCCTAAAATGAAAAAAAAGTAACAATAGTTTATTAATTAATTATATGTATCCTACCACAAAATAAGTAACGTTACTATAAAATTTTGTAACATCAATCACAAAATTTGTAATTTTGTCATAAATTGGCATAACAAAATGTCTAATTTAAAAAAAAAAAAAATATATCAATAAATCTTGTTTTCAAGAGTATTATTGAGTCCTATTAAATTTCAATGTAGACAATTAAGTCTTGTTTTTTCTAGTTTATTCTAAAAAAGTTCACTTTTCCCTAATAATTTCTTTTATTCCAATTATACCATTCTTATTAAAATATGAACAACAATTATATAAATAATTTTAATTTACTTTAAAAAAAATTAATTGAAAAAATTGAATAAACTTTTTTTAATCAAATCATACTCAACGATTTGATCAAAAGAACTATTCATCATTTTCTATTGCCTTGTACTATGAAAAATATATTTAGTAAATAATCCAAAAGGTCTATTTTTTTAATATTTCATTAAAGAAATTGTGAAAAATAATACCCTGACAAATTTATATATTTTTCAAATTGTATGATAACAAAAAAAAAAAAAAGAAGAGAAAAAAAAAGCGATGAATCTTAAGCTTATGCTTTTGTTCAATAAAAAAGCAAAGCAACAAAAATGTTCCATTACTTGCTTTGTAAATAGCTAGGGCAATTACCAACTTTTAATTGATTCATGACAATTTATATTAGTAATCCTTAATTCATATATTTTTGCTCTTACGTCATTTCTGTCTTTATAATTTCAATAGACTTGATTTTGATATGAATTTATAATTTTGTCTCAATTTAATTCAATTAATTACAATTTTAAATTATTTTTGATGAAAAATGGGCACATGAGTGGAACGTTTCATATTTTTCTAAGCAAAAATTTATAAATTTGTTCAATTCAATGATTTAATCTCAACCAATTCAATAACATTCTTCTTTCAGGAACCTTATTCAGAATTATCAATTGAACCAAATTAACACAAAATTTAATATTTAAAATTCAAAATCAAGCAAATTAAAATTACTCAAACCAAAATGATGCAATGGAAAAATAACAATACTACAAATCTACCCTTATCAACTCAAAATTTACTCAGAAAAAAAAAATTAATGATTCAAATTCATTACATATGTGAACTTCATACTTTATCAATTCAATATCTATGAGAATAAATTTGGGGTCCGTAAAATGGGTTTCTAGCATTTTTCATGGAAAAATATACGAGTAGTGATGTAATTTGACGGTGGCTTTATGGCAAACCATTAGTAGTGGCTTTGGGACCACTGGAATTAAAGATAAAAAGACTCACTGTAGCCAACTTCGAAGTCATGGCTGATGGGGGAAGACTTTGCTCTGTAGCCAACTTCGAAGTCGTGGTTGCCGTGCTTGACGGGCTGGGCTGCTCCACCACCACCATAAAAAGACTTTGCTCTGTATAAGAATGAGTAATTCATTTACTCCTCCATCATCAAACTACTATCCATCTTACTCTACTCTCCTTTTCATATCTCTCTGAATCCTCCTACCTATAAGAAAACAAAATGAGTTTGCATATGTTTCTTCTTCATCAATTTCTTCTGCTATTTCTTTTGTCTTCTTCTTCTACTTGTGCACGCCATACCTGCCTTGAGGACCAGAGATTTTCACTTCTCCAATTTAAAACAACATTTACCATAACTGCTAATGCCTCTTCTCCACGTTGTGAATCTGATTCTCATCCTAAAATGGTGTTCTGGAATGAGACTAGTGATTGCTGCTCGTGGGAGGGGGTCACGTGCGACTGGTCCAATGGTCATGTGATTGGACTTGACCTCAGTTGCAGCCACCTTCAGGGCACCATCCAACCCAACACCACCCTCTTCCACCTTCGTCACCTCCAAACCCTCAATCTTGCCTTCAATGACTTCAATTTCTCTACAATTTCACCTGATTTTGGCTCCTTTCCAAGTTTGACCCATCTCAACCTCTCTTACTCTAATTTTACTGGCCGAATTCCTTCAAAAATCTGCCATCTGTCCAAATTGGTTTCCCTTGACCTCTCATATTTGAATTTGAATCCTTATGGTGTTGATTATTCTCCGGTGAGACTTGAACAACACACTTTCAATATGCTCCTTCGAAACCTAACCCAATTAAGATTCTACAGTTTATTGACCTGCACTCCAACTTACTCCAAGGACCACTCCCTGTTCCACCTAACACCACATATGTTTTCTCTATCTCAAACAATAAATTGACTGGAGAAATCCCTACATTGATTTGCAATCTGAGTTCACTTGGAGTTCTTGATCTGTCTAATAACAGTTTGAGTGGGTTGATTCCACAATGTTTGGGAAACTTGAGCAATAGTCTATCAGTGCTGAATTTAGGAATCAATAGCTTTCATGGCAGGTTTACTGCAACATTTACCAAAGGCAACATGCTAAGGAATCTTAATTTGAATGGCAACCAAATTGAAGGACAAGTTCCGCAATCTTTGCTCAATTGTAGACACTTGAAAGTTCTAGATCTTGGAAAAAACAAGATAAATGATACATTTCCCCACTGGTTGGAAACTCTTACAGAATTGCAAGTTCTTGTCTTAAGGTTTAATAGGTTTCATGGTCACATAGGCACCTCCAAGACCAAAGGCAAACATCCTTTTCCTAAGTTGAGAATTATTGACATATCTTACAATGAGTTCACTGGCCTTTTGCCAACAAATTATATCAAACGATTTGGAGCTATGATCAATGTCGATGAACATGACGTGAAATTGAAATACATGGGTGACAGCTATTATCAAGATTCTATGGTGGTGATGATTAAAGGATATGAGATTCAATTATCAAGAATCTTAACAATCTTATCAATCATTGATTTTTCAAGAAATAAATTCCAAGGAGAGATTCCGAAATCCATTGGGAGGCTTAATTCACTTCGGGGTCTTAACTTATCCCATAACAACCTCGAAGGCTACATTCCAACTTCACTTGGAAATTTGAAAAACCTTGAATCATTGGATCTTTCCTCAAACAAGTTTGTTGGGGAGATTCCTCAGCAATTGAAAAGTTTGATGTTTCTTGAGGTACTAAACCTTTCAGACAACCAACTAGCAGGACCAATTCCTCAAGGGAGCCAGTTTAATACATTTGGAAATGATTCGTACAGGGAAAACTTGGCCTTATGTGGATTCCCTTTATCGAAGAAATGTAAGGAACTACAGCCACTGCTACCTCCACCAACGCTCCAACATGACGAAAATTCAGATTGGAAGGACGGATTTAACTGGAAAGTTGTTGTGATGGGGTATGGATGTGGCTTTGTATTTGGAATGGTTATGGGATATCTTATGTTTGTAACTCGAAATCCAGAATGGCTGATGAAAATTGTTGAAGGAAAACAATATAAGAAGGTGAAAAGGTCCAAGAAGAGTGTCTACTGATGCAATAAAGAAAGAAATCAGCAAAAACAAATGGCGTCATTTAGGTAAGTAGAATTTATCTTTAAAGCATTACTTTGTTGAATTATCTTTTATGGTTTCTATGTATATGATATTATTGAGTTGCTAATGCTTTTATTTCAAAACTAGATTTGTTCCATTAAGTAGCACAATAAAGCAATGGTGTCGACTTGAAGGGGTGTCTCTTCTAGTTGTTGCATTTGAGTCCATGTGCATCTGGATAGCAGCCCTACAGGATCACTGCAAAAGATTTTACCCTTGTTTCTGTATTGAGTTCTAATGCTTTGTTAAGTTGTTTAGTTTTCTTAAAGCACGAGTTAAATAAGAGTTGCATGTCATGACTCTTTTTTGTTTCTTTTCTCGCATCATGTAGCAACCTTTAAAGAGTTGTACTTTTTGTATATAGCTGCTTTTAAATTGGATTTCAGTCAAACTTGGCCTTGCTGAGTTTTTTAACTTTGAAATGCAATCTTAAAAGTTACAACTCAAACCATTCCCCTTGTTTCATTCTTAATCATTTTTGAATGACAAAATTGTTGGCTACTTGATAGAGAATTTGCATTGAAAATAATGATGTGTTACTCCTTTTTAAATTTTGCCAAGTTTGCTTATTGGGAGGTAAAAACATTCTGAATTCAACGGTGACTAAGGGATCACACTGGAGATATTGTCTAGCACTTGTTTCTATTGAGACATGGGAATTTTGTGATTAATTACAGTAGGAAAATGGTGATTCTGAGAGTATTGATTGGAAATGTTGTTCATAAGCAAGAAAAGAATCATGGAAATACAATCAACATTGGGGTTTACTTTTTTCAATTGTGATAGTTTGCTGTGCTATATTGTTGTATTTTCTTGCCAACTCTCCCAAATACACAATTAACTAAATGATTGTTATAACATTAAAAAAGATGGCAATTATTTGTAAGTCAACTGTTCTTAATGTGTCTTGTTGTTCCCTTCAGTTTCTGGCTATGGATGGAGCTCCTCCAGTTTGGATGTCTGTATTCCACAACCAATCTGGATATTCAAGCTGGACATTTAGTTTAGTATGAACAATAGATGTTTGTTGCATTGACACTTTTTATAAATTAATGGTTAAGAACTTGACCCAATATTTAATATCTTAATGGGTAGACAATCTGAGTGCTCAAACAACATTCTTTGGTCCATATTTAGATTGGAAAGAAGCCATTCTTTTTGAATTATCTGCAGGAGCATTGGATAATTTTTCTTCTCAAACTAGGTTTTTTCTGACCAACTACCTAATTCAATCAACAATCTTTGATCCTTAAGTAGTTTGTACCTCTCATATTTTGCAACTTTTTAGTATTGTCTTTTTTTTTTAATAATGATTTTGTTATGATTTTTACCATAGTAAAACATGTTTGTGAAATACATAACTCAGCAACATAACATTAAAATTAAAGTAAAATGACATTAAAATATTACGTTTTTTTTTAAACTACACATCCTAAAATGATATCATTTTAGTTTAGCTTTAAGCTTATAAGATATATTCATCCACTTTTTAGGGTCCATTAGAGATTGCACAACTGACTAACTTTAACATTTCTAAAAACAATTTAAATGAATGGATATCAAATATTTCTTGGATAATCTTAAGATTGTATTTTGATCTTAAATTTATGAAAAAATTTGTGTAGTTGTGAAGAAAGAAAATACAGAAAATAAGGGTTGTTTTCTTGGGCACTACCAAGTGGGTGAACTAGTTTTCTTTTTTCCAAATATCAAAACTTGGATAAAAGACAGTTTTAATACCTAAAGTATGGGATCTTTTTTATTTTAGTCCCTTAAGTTTCAATTTTGTCATTTTGGTCCTCAAAATTGTCAATTTGAATCAATTTGGTCATAGCTCTAACGTCCATCTATATTATTAACGGAACAGTATGGCTAAAAGATAGTCTTAGCCCCTAAAATCGTTCCTTATCATTTTAGTCCCTTAAGTTTTAATTTTATCATTTTGATTCTCAAAGTTGTCAATTTGAGTCAATTTAGTCTTAGCTCCAATCATATTATGCCACGTCTATTTACCTTGAATATATACCCTATTGTACTTTATCACCATACACAACATCTTCCTCATTTTTTTTGATGACTAAAATACCATTTTCCCATCCATTTTACATAACAAAAACAGACAAATGGTTTAGGCCACTTTGAAAGTTCAACATGTGTCCATCTCAAACTACTTATTTCCAGCCACATTCCTTAAGAAATATCCCACCTACCCAGGTTGGTTTTTCTTCCATCTCTCTAACAATTCCAGTCTCAAACTGTTGCATTACTTGCTTAGTAATACCAACTCCAACTTTTTTCGTGACTTATGGCCAACCTTTGCTAGCTTTGGGACCATTAGAATTACCACTCTATTTGTTTGGGTAAAATATATTTTGTTACTGAAAACGTTTATTACAAATAAAACAAATATTTTTCAACATTTTAAAATTAATATGCTAGTGATTGTGGTAGTGGTAGTGTTAATGTTAGTGTGGTAGTGGTGGCGGCAGTGATGGGGCAGAAATTGTGGTGTTAGTGTTGGCGGTAATAGTGGGAGGGTGGTGGAGATGGAGGTCGTCTGATGTCATTGGTAGGACTGGAGTTTAGTTCAAAAAATATTTTTCACCTAAATAAACTTTTTTTCATGATCAACGAAAAATGTATCAGTTGATTTTCATTTTCCGTCATACCAAACATTGATGAAAGACAAGCTTGTTTGAATAGTGGATAATTACAATTACATGGTTGCCTTACTTGACAGGCTGCACTAGAGAAAGACTTACTGTTACTTATACATTTTCTCTTATCCTTCTCCATCATCAAATATCCAACTTATTCATTTTGATATCTTTGATTCCCATGAGGAGAAACGAGTTGGCTAATATTGCTTCATCAATTTCTATTGTTTCTCTCGTTTTCTTAAGTTCTTGCATGTTCATCATCATGGTCTTCTTCTACTTCTGCATGCCCTATATGCCTTGAGGATTAGAGATTCCCACTACTCCAATTTAAAAAAACATGTGTCACAAGTGTCTTTACATTTTTACAGTGTAAATCTTATTCTCATCCTAAAATGGAGTTCTGGAATGAGAGTACTGATTGCTACTCATGGGAGGGGGTCATGTGCTACTGGTTGAATGGTCATGTAATTGGACTTGACCTCAGTTGTAGTGAGCTTCAGGGCACCATCCAAACCAATAGCAGCCTCCTTCCACCTTCGTCAACTCCAGAGGCTCAATCTTGCCTTCAATGACTTCAGATTCTCTAGTATATCATCTAAGTTTGGCTCATTCATGAATTTGACCCATCTCAACCTTGCAACCTCTTTATTTTCAGGTCGAATTCCTTCAAAAATCTCCCACCTGTCCTAATTGATTTTGCTCGATTTTTCTGGTATTCACGAGGGGAGACTTGAACAACACATTTACTTACCCAAAAGACTTGAACAACACACTTTCAATATGCTCCTTCAGAACCTAATCCAGTTAAGAGAACTACACCTTGATGCATTGGATATGTCTTCACCTTTACCTCTTGCTTTGTTAAATCAATTTTCTTTGACATCTCTCAGTCCTGCATTTGTCAACTGCGTGGGAAATTCCCAGAAAACATTTTCCACCTCCTAAACCTACGAAAAGCTCGAGGTATGGGATAGCAGAAACCTCACAGGAAAGTTTCAAACTTTAATATAACTAGTTCCCTTCAGATTATTGATCTCTCCAGGACAAGTTTTTCTGGACAAGTGCTTGATTCAATCAACAATCTTAAAGCCTTGAATAGTGTGTACCTCATTGAGTGCAACTTTTCGGGGTCCATTCTAGCTTCTCTTGGGAACCTTAACAAATCACCAATTTGTACTTCTTGTATAATAGTTTTAGCGGTCAAATCCCCTTATCGATTTCAAACCTTGCAAAGTTTACTCACTTGTTTCTTTCTAATAACAATTTGAACGGACAAATACCAGATTCCATTGGCAACATGAGCCAACTTGCTTTCTTGGACCTTTCTGGAAATCAGCTAATAGGTCCCATTCCTTTGTATGCAATTGGGCTTTTCAGGTTAGCTTACCTTGATTTAAAAAATAACTCACTCAATGGGACAATACCATCTTGGTTATTTACTCTACATTCACTGGTTTCAATAGAATTGAGAGGCAATAAGTTACAAGAACAAATTCCAGGATCTTTTCATGAACTTGCAAACTTGACACACTTGTCACTTTCATCAAATAACTTAGGTGGTATAGTGGAGCTAGATAAGCTTTTAACACTAAAATACCTCTCCTATCTTGACCTTTCACATAATGGTCTCTCATTGAGCATCAACAACAGTGTCAATTCTACCATGCCCAAATTTTACACAATATGATTAGCTTCTTGCAAGCGAATTTCCAAACTTCTTGAGAGTGCAGGCTGAATTGCTTTCTCTAGACCTTTCAAACAACAAAATTGGTGGTGAAGTTCCAAAATGAGTATTGGATGTGGGGAAAAATTCATTAAAGGATTTAAATCTTTCTAATAATTTCTTACTGGTTTAGAGAAACTTCCATGGCAAATGTGGGGACATAATTTTTGAATGACAACACGTGGCCGAGGTGTCACCGAAGTCGCAGCCGAGGTGTCACCGAAGTCGCAGCCGAGGTGCCACGTGTCCTGGTCATGACGCCGAGATCATCTCGGCTAGGCCGAGGTTATCTGCGAAGATACCGGAATCCGGGATAAGCAGATAAGGGACAAGAGTTCTAGAATGAGAGAGGACTTTAGTTTGGGTAAAGATAAGACTCTTAATCCTACTGGGAGTCCAAGATTAGCAGTAATCCTAAATCCATTGAAGCTAGGCTTCTATTGGGACTAGGTTTGTGTTGGTTATAAAAGAGAGGCAATCTCATGAGTCTAAGGTATGCTTTTTATGTTCTGAATAGTAAGTTAAGCTCTTTTGCTATCTTTGAGAGATAACTGACTTGATCGTCAAAGTGCCCCCGGGTGGATGAACCACCGCCGGAATCTCTTTTTTTTGTGACAGGTCGTTCGGGCTTAATCTATTCTACCAGTGTTCTCCAGCTGAGTGCTTGATTGGCAGTGTGGTCGGAAATTGACACCCACAATTTGGCGCTGTCTGTGGGAAAGAAAGGAGAATAGATCACCAACAACGGACAGAAAGAGAAGGTTGGGGACAACACCCCTACTGAGAGCGAGAAACAAATTAACCTTGACGTCGAAGAAGACAACTGCAACAAAGAGACTCGTGATAAGAATCACAGAGAAAAGGACGTCGGCCAGGAGGGCGACGTGCCGAAGAAATCAAACCGGAGCGGGTATTATAATGAGGATGACCTCCAGGTATAGAAGGATAGATGCTTACGGAGAGACGACGAGATGAAGGGAATGGCAAACAAATTGGTGGACCTGCAAACGGTCGTCAATTTCATGATGCAGAACAACGTCATGCGGTCACCGTTCCCTTTACAAGATACACTGATTCCAACGGCCAAGAAAGATGCCCAGAAAGGGGGGCAGAACACAGTTCCTGTAGTCTCTCAGCACGACAGGGCAAAAGGGCATTCTCACAGGCCTTCACAGGAGGTCGGGCATGGAGAATCAAGGAGGGGAGAATCCCAGAAGACACGCCGAATCAAAGAGGGCTAGAGAATGATGCTTAGGAGTTGGAATTTACAAGCTAAGGTTGGTTTAACATTTGTTGAAATTTTAAGAAAAATTTACAAGTTGAAGTTAAACCGAGGTCATGTTTAACACTTGTTGAAATTTTAAAAATTTACGAGTTGAAGTTAAACCGAGAACATGTTTAACACTTGTTGAAATTTTAAAAATTTACAAGTTGAAGTTAAACCGAAGTCATGTTTAACACTTGTTGAAATTTTAAAAATTTACAAGTTGAAGTTAAACCGAGGTCATGTTTAACACTTGTTGAGATTTTAAAAATTTACAAGTTGAAGTTAAACCGAGAACATGTTTAACACTTGTTGAAATTTTAAAAATTTACAAGTTGAAGTTAAACCGAGGTCATGTTTAACACTTGTTGAGATTTTAAAAATTTACAAGTTGAAGTTAAACCGAGGTCATGTTTAACACTCGTTGAAATTTTAAGAAAAATTTACAAGTTGAAGTTAAACCGGAGTCATGATTAAAGAAAGGAATGATATAGGTTCCATCACCTCAGGATGCCGAGGTAATAGAACCTAGGGGGCAGTTGTGGGGACATAATTTTTGAATGACAACACGTGGCCGAGGTGTCACCGAAGTGCCAGCCGAGGTGCCATGTGTCCTGGTCATGACGCCAAGATCATCTCGGCTAGGCTGAGGTTATCTGCAAAGATACCAGAATCCGGGATAAGCGGATAAGGGACAAGAGTCCTAGAATGAGAAAGGACTTCAGTTTGGGTAAAGATAAGACTCTTACAGAGTTTATTCCAATCCTACTCGGAGTCCAAGTTAGCAGTAATCCTAAGTCCATTGAAACTAGGCTTCTATTGGGACTAAGTTTGTGTTGGCTATAAAAGAGAGGCACCCTCATGGGTCTAAGGTATGCTTTTTATGTTCTGACTAGTGAGTTAAGCTCTTTTGCTATCTTTGAGAGATAACTGACTTGATCGTCAGAGTGCCCCTGGGTGGACGAACCACCGCCGGAATCTCTTCTTTTTGTGACAGATCGTTTAGGCTTAATCTATTCTGCCAGTGTTCTCTAGCTAAGTGCTTGATTGGCAGTGTGGTCGGAAATTGACACCCACAGCAAACACTACAATTTATTGACCTGCACTCCAACTTACTCCATGGACCACTCCCTATTCCGCCTATCACCACAATTGCTTTCTCTGTCTCAAACAATAAATTGACAGGAGAAATCCTTCCTTTAATTTGCAGTCTAAACTCACTTAAAGTTCTTGATCTGTCTAATGACAATTTCAGTGGAATTATTCCACATTGTTTGGGAAACTTCAGCAATAGTCTCTCAGTGCTGAATAGCTTTCATGGAACCTTTACCGCAACATTTACAAAAGGTAACATGCTGAGGAATCTTAACTTGAATGGAAACTAGATTGAAGGACAAGTTCTGCGATCTTTGCTCAATTATGAACACTTGGAAGTTCTAGATCTTGGAATAAACAAGATAAATGATACATTCCCCCATTGGCTAGGAACTCTTCTGGAGTTGTGGGTTTGGTCTTGAGATTTAATAGGTTTCATGGCCACATTGACGCCTTTAAGACCAAGAGTAAAGTTCCTTTCACTAAGTTGAGGATTATTGACATATGTTACAATGAGTTCGGTGGCCCTTTGCCAACCAATTATATCGAAAAATTTGAAGCTATGATGAATGTGATGGGTGAGATATATTATCAAGATTCTATGGTGGTGGTGATAAAAGGATTTGAAATTGAACATTCAAGAATCTTGATGGTCTTTTCAATCATTGATTTATCAAGCAATAATTTCCAAGGAGATATTCCGAAATCCATTGCGAAGCTTAATTCGCTGCGAGGTCTCAATTTATCTCATAACAACCCCATATCCCAACTTCACTTGCAAATTTAGCGAACCTTGAATCATTGGACCTTTCCTCAAACAAGCTTGTTGGGGACATTCCTTGGCAATTGACAAGTTTGATGTTTCTTGAGGTACTAAACCTTTTGGACAACCAACTAGCAGGATCAATTCCGCAAGGGAGGCAGTTTAATACATTTGGAAATGATTCATACAGTGGGAACTTGGCTTTATGTGGAATTCCCTTATCAAAGAAATGTAAGGAACTACAGCCACTGCCACCTCCACCAACATTCCAACAAGACGAGAATCCGGAAAAGTCAAGCGGATTTAGCTGGCAAGTTGTAGTGATGGGGTATGGATGCGGATTTGTATTTGGAATGGTTATGGGATATCTTATGTTTGTAACTCGAAGACTAGAATGGCTTATGAAAATTGTTGAAGGAAAACAATATAAGAAGGTGAAAAGGTCTAATAAGGTGCCCAGTGATGCAATAAAGGAAGAAATCAGCAAAATCAAATGGTGTTATCAAGTAAGCAGAATTTATCTTTGAAGCTTTATTTTGTTGGATTATCTCTTGTAGTTTCTATTTATAAGAAAAATTAGAGTTACTTATGTTTTATTTCAAAACTAGCTCCATAACTTTAAGTAGCACGATAAAGCAATAGTATCTACTTGAAGGGGTGTCTCAGTGTCTGTCTTAGTTGTTGCATAATGAGTCTATGTGCATTTTTCCTCCTGAAGACAAGTTTTTTTGGGCAAGTGCCTATTTTGCAGCTTTTCACTTTTGCCTTCCCTTCCCCCCCCCCCCCCCCCCCCCCCCCGGCAATGATTTTTTTATGGTTTTTAGCACAACAAGAACATAATTCAACTTCCTTAGTTTGAAATTAATTTAAAATGACATCAGCTTTTTGTTTCATTCTCAAAATATTTTTTTCTCGAAAAATTAGAACTAGATTCGTGCGGGGAAGAAAAAAAGGGAAAAAAGGTATCTATTTTGATTTTTATTTATGCCAACTGCTTCAGCACTTTCTGTGAAATAGTTTAAGCAGCCAGTTCCTCTGTTTTGTAGCCAACATGATCAGTCAACTTTGCTTCTTAGATCTTTCTAAGAATCAGCACTTTTTTTAATAAAAATAATAATAATAAAAGTAAATTATGGACTCTTTAATGTTTGAATGATAGAAGTTTTGTGTTTGGAAAGTTAGATAATACAGCAGTTGCTTTTGTTCATCTTGTTCAATAATTGAAATTATACATGAGGGCCAAGTTTAGTCAAATTTTATGATCTCATGTCTCGTAATATTTATAGTCAATGAATTATATAAGAATGTTAAGATCTGAATATTTGGAGATATAATTTAACAACTGTGCATGTTTTTCAATAGAGAAATAAAAAATTTTACAGATAAAAGGAACTTGTGTGTTGATGGTGTGAAGATGTTATTGTGTTGTAGGGATGGGAAGAAGTCAAAGGCCTTGGGAAAGAGAAGCAAGGGATCAAAGGATATGTCAAAGTTAAGAACAAACAGGACATTGCAGCTTCTTTTTTCTTTTTCTTTTTTCTCTGATTTTTTGTTTATTCATCAAATTCATGCTCTATTTTGTTGCCTAGAACATGAAGTTTATTTATTTTAATTGTCTTCTAAATCAAAGGAGCTAATAAGCTTAACCTTGTTGTGGGATGAGTTTTTCATAAATAAGGAGTTCATGACATATAGAGCAGTTTGACAGTTCAATAGGTACTGGGACATAATTGTTCAAAATTACAACAGGTATTGGTGTAGATGAGGGCATTCAATACATCACAGTTTGACAGCATCCTCAAGAGATTGTAAGTGTAATTGTCACATTTATCCTTCAAATTAGATTTAATAAGCTTTAAAAAAATTGTTCTTGCATTTCTGTTTCTGACTCTTCTTTTTATTTTTTCAGGAAGCTGCAGAAATCAAGGATGAAGGTACATCAAGATAAAATTGAATTTTTATTGCACTTAATATCATTATATGTTTTGATGAGGATCATCTTTGTATGCATATTGCAGCTGTTGAAAAGGATGATGTTCAATCAAGAGGTTGATACCGATGTCACCATAGAGACTAATACAGTTGTCAACTCTACTCAGCCCCAAGGAAGGTCAATATGGTTGCACACATCAATGCTAGATCGGTTTTGAGTTTTTTTTTCTAATTTTTATAAATTTATTTTTTTGTTTATTTTTATTTCTTCCTTTAATAATCACCAGGTATAAGAAAAGAGAGAGGGAAACTTGACCATGCATATTCTTCTGAGGATCTTGGAGGAATACGTGTGAGTTACTAACTTTAGTAACTTAGGTCCCCAAGTTTTTTCGTATAGAGTTGATTGAAACAGGTATTGTGAGGTTGTTATTTTGTGGTGCCTCAATTTTAAGTGAAGAATTTATTATTTGGGTCACTATGTTGTCTGAAGGTGCCAAATTATTTTTAAAAAATGGAGTTCTAAGATTTTTGAGTTCTTCCATCTGCCCTTGATTTTCTTAATATGTTAATTGTACAGTTTTCAGAGGTTGCCTCTATTTTCTTGTTTTGGCTGTAATTTTTAATAGATTGCTGTAATTCTATGTAGAAAATCATAGCTAAATTGATTGTTTGGGAACATCGCTTTAAAATTTTCGTAATTTACTCAAGTTTCACAAGAGTTAGATTCAGATTGGTTGATCGAATTTGAATTGATCAAGCTTCCGATAGCAAAAAATTGGCTATAAATTCTGAATATTTGGTGAAATTGGCATTCTGGAAACGAATAGCTTTCTTATATTGTCTATTAGTTTGGTTGGAATTTCAGCTAAATTTCAAAAAATCGGTTAATAATCGAAAGAATTTAAAGATTGTATAGTAGTTAATGAAAATCTATTTTTGTAGTGAGGTTTCAGTAAGGTGTTGGCATTAGGAAGGTGGACTTATTTAATAAGGCGATATTAGAAAAATGGCTATTGAGATGCGCACTAAAGAGGCATAGTCTTTGGAGAAGATTGATTGAGGGGAGATATGGCACCTTGTTTGGTGGGTGGAGGATTTATACTATTAGAGGTCTGTAGGGGGGGGGGGGGGGGGCGCCTTTGGAAGAGTATTCTCTCAATTTTTAATTTCTTTATGTTAATTATTGGCATTTGGATTGATAACCACAGCTTCGTATGGAAATTATTTAGTTTTTCATTCCTTTACTCATCAATATTTAGACCCTTTTTTGTTTTTTGTCTCAATTTTGTTCGTTCGTTGGTAGGCTTATCTAGATCGCGATCTTAACAGTTGGATTGTTCAGTATATGAATTTTAGTATTGTTTAGATTGGTGGGTATGGTTTAGATTTTGATAAATTTGTTTGAATTTTGCAAAATTGATATGTTTATTGACCTTTTCTTTGGCAATTTTGTTGTGTCCAAATCGTTAAATTGCCACAAAAATGAAATTTTTGGGAATTCTTCTGAATTATTGTTCATTTGGTCAATTGGGTCAGTATTGTTTTGGTGAATTTTGGTTTGAATTTGTGATTTGGTTTTTCAGGGGAGGGGTTTGAATTCAATTCCTTGGGAAATGGGGGTTATGTCTAGGCAGGTTTTGCCCATTTGTAGTAAAGTCTGTTTCTTCTATCCTTCCCTGCGGCCAAGGTCGAGACAGCCTGTGAAGCGGTACAAAAATCTTCTTGCTGATATCTTCCCTCGGTCTCAGGTGAGTTTTGACTTCCCTTGTATCAGTTTTACTTGATTGTTATGTCTCTTTCAAGTAATGTCAATAATTTTTGTTGCTTCAAAGGTCAGTTGGCGTGACTTTTTGCAATTCTTGTGCTTCTGTATGTTGAGGATGATTACTTCAAAGTATTCTATCAGGTACATTGTTATTGAGTACTTAACAAAAAGAGAAAAAAAGGAAAAAAGTACCTCGTGTTTGACATTGATCTGGTTGATTTATATGCTCCGGGATTCAAATGTGTTCTGAAAATGGAGGGAAAATTTAGAGAGACGTTGATTGGGATAATCTGCTTTTGAGGGTAAAAAATGAAAAGGGCAACATATCATTACACGAGGCCTTGATGAATGTTCACCAAGTTGTAGCTTATTATTTGATCACGTATGGTAGATCCAGTAGTGTTATATTATCTGAACAATGAAGTGAAATCAACTCAGTTTCTAGCTGCTTAAGTAGGGTTTTTAGAACTTGTCAAGCATATTCTATGTGATACAGTTGGGATTGAAAATACAAATGAAAGACTTAAAGGGTAATCACCTATTCATGCTGCCATTTTAAAAAGAAACCATAATTCTAACACTTATTCTTGATTTCTCTTTGGTTTTTGCGTTTTTGTTTCTCAATTTATTTTAAAATCCCAGGTGTTTTAGATGCCTTACTGAAATCAGAACCAAGGTTCATTCAATTAAGAGATGAAGAAGGACTCCACTTCACTTGATTGCATGATTGGGCTATCTTGAAGAGGTTCAGTACTTGTTAGGAAGACACAGTTCAGGTGCTATTGCAAGGGACAAAAATGGCTTACTTCCTATTCATTTAGCAACAATTAAAGGCCATGTTGATGTTGTTCGGGCATTGCTTCAGTATTGGCCTGATTCGAGGGAACTGCTCAACTGTCATGGTCAAAATATTCTTCATGTTGCTGCCAAGAGCAGAGGACGTAACATGGTTAGTTACATCCTCCAAACTCCTGAGCTCGAGAAGCTTTATAAACATGAGGGACAAGCATGGAAACACACCCTTGCATTTGGCCACCATGGATTGGCATCCAAAGATTGTTAGTACCCTAACATGGGATGAAAAAGTGGACTTACAGTGAATAATGAGGGTATGTCTGCTCTTGATTCTGCTGAATACTACATGGAAAGAATGCCCTCATTTCGAAAGGTATGCACTCAGCTAATTAAATAACCCTACACTTCAGATACCTAATCAAACATAACAAAATGAGGGTATGTCTGCTCTTGATTCTTCATGTTATTTATTTATTTTTATTTGCATCAAACTCCACTTACATTAATATGTCAAAATAGGGTCCAAGCAAAGCTATATCTATTGTTATTCATGATTAATGTTTTGTAATGGTAACTATTGTGAATCTTGTGCCAGTCCGTATATACAATCTGGAAATGCTTCTTCACTTGTAGTGCTAAAGCTGAAGTTCTCCAAAGTTGTCTGTGCGTGAACATTCCTTTTCATATTACTATGAATTATTATTTAGCATTGACTGGAAGGAATTTTAATGGCCTGCTATTTCAATAGCCATTAGGCGGTCATAGCTTAAATTTGTGGGACATTTTTATCTTGCAATGGTTAACATGGACTGCATTGAAAGCCACTGGTGCACCACAAGCTTACTGTAGAAAAACCCTCAATGCTAAAAAGAAACAAGCATCTATACAACTGGAGCAAGTGAACACAGATAGCTACAAGGACCGATTCAGCACTCTTCTATTGGTGTCCACCCTCGTTGCCACTGTAACTTTTGCAGCCAGTTGCACAATACCTGGTGGCTATAACAACAATGGACCTGACCAAGGCATGCCAACTATGCTAAAACACAAGTGGTTTCACATGTTCATTTTCTGCGACACCATAGCCATGTATAGCTCCATTATTACTGCTGTTACCCTTATATGGGCACAATAGGGGACCTCAATTTGGTGCTTACTGCCTACAGATTGGCACTGCCACTACTGGGGGTCACTCTCACCAAAGCAAGGGGGCAATGATATCAACAGAGATATTTCCTTGTTTAATTTATTTGATTTGTTGGTCAATTGAGTTGTGTTTTTCTTTTGTTTGCCTTTGGTCTTATATGTTGGTATCTAAGTATCTTGCCAGCAAGTATGTAATGGTACATAATGTTTTGATATTTTAGTGTTTTATAGTTATGTGGCTGTTATGTGTTGGAGATGTGTGGTTTTGTTCTTGTTTCTCCCCACTATATACTCATTTTATTAATAAATTTTTTGTTGGTAAAATAAAAAAATTTAAAAATAAAGAAAAAGAACTCATCTCGTATATATAGAAATTTTCTAAATATGCATTGGGTCTAACTAGTAGAAAGAAATTCATAGAGAAAAATCAATGCATGGCTTAGATTTATTCTAGGTGCAGAGGGAATCAAATTCAAAATAAAATGAGGTACATATTGATTTTTTTTTTGGGGCAAAATTCATTTTATCCTTTGTGGTTTAATAAGATACCCTCATATGACTTTGGACTAAATTGCAACACCTAACTCTATTAACAAAATTAAAAATTTACTATTTTACCCTCTTGAACAAGTGTGTCAACTAATTACATATACACAGGTTTACACAAAGGATTTTACTGAGTTAATTCATTATATATATACATACACAGGTTTACATATACACATTACATAGAATTTCCCTTAATACATTTATATATAGGTTTATTTATACACAATTTTATATATGTGTGTATATAATCAAATTGGATATTGATTTGGTTGAATATTGATTAGTCTGACCATAATCAATAGAGTGTGAGGTACGAACTCTGTTTATTTGGACGGAAATATTGACAGTGAAGAGGTTTAATAACAATTTTAATCAAACAATCAAATAGAAAACCAGACGAATAGGTAAAGGTTCTAATGTCTTAAAAGTACAAGGATTTTTTTAGAATAATTAACAATTGAAAGAGTGAAATAAACACATACATTTTTTTTATTGAAATCTTTGAAGTTTATAATGTTACAAACTATTGAAAGCTACTACTAAAAGTTAAGATATTCCTAATAATAAAAAATTAAAAAAAGACTCTCATGAGTTTGATGACTTCTAGATCTTGTTTCTTTGTTTCATCCTTGCCTATTATGGGCTTGAAACCGTCCTCTTTTGTAACTGCTGAAAGCAGCCCACTTTCACATCAAGT
Source organism: Camellia oleifera (assembly GCA_022316695.1). Lineage (NCBI taxonomy): Eukaryota > Viridiplantae > Streptophyta > Magnoliopsida > Ericales > Theaceae > Camellia > Camellia oleifera. Next base: position 183,519,434 of record CM039306.1, on the reverse strand, counting down.
TATATTCCACTACTTCACTTTGTAAGCAACATCTTCCATAGTCACCCACGTTGCCAAGTTCTTTGCTATTCTTTGCACATCATGGGTTCACAACCACCTTTATGCCCCACGTCTGCTACACACTGCACAAAAACAGTAACAAAAACAACAACAACAATAACAACAACAACAACAACAACAACAACAACAATAATAATAATAACAAAATATGCTCATAATCACTTAAAAAGATAATTTTAGTCTGAATTGACAGACTAAAATTGATAGGCCACAATCAATAAGATTAGATTTGGCCATGATCGACAGGCCACAATTAATAAAATTGAATTTGGTCACAATGGACATGCTCTTGACAGAAAATAATTTATAGTGCAAACAGTTTGAAATGTGAACTTATTGCCTATTACTTAGGATTATTGGCCAGTCTAACCTAGTGATATTCGCTTAGAGCAATTCCAACTGTACTCTTCATTTCTCATTAGCTAAAAATATAAAAAATGTATGTTCTTTATTTTACTTAATTTCTTTTTTATTTATGTACTGCAAGGTTACTATTTATTTTATCTATCTATACATACAAACCGCTTAAAGAGCCTCCCAAGACTCTTCAAATGTAGCTAATTTTGAAAAAAATTGTTAAAATAACTATTGTAATAGTTAGTCCGTTGGAGTGACTAAAATATACAGATGATAGGTATAATAGCTAACAAGTTTCATTTAAAGAGTCCACTGAAAATGTTCATAGTACTATTAATATGGCTAGGATGTTTAACTTGTTTTGATGTTATTTCATAGTTGATACTTATGCTTCTTACTTTGTTACTTGTTAGGATGTTTTATAAAAATTCAACTTAAATTTGTGGGTAATTCGGGCCTACCCCAAGTTCAATTTATTGAGCTCAAACTAGCCTTGGGCACACAAAATTAGGTTAGAGGTTGGACTTGGGTGAGGTTAGACAACACTCAACTCTATCTAGATAACCCTTAACTTTCTGAATTTGTTTGAGTTGCACCCCGAGTTAAAAATTATGAGCTACCTTAATTTATACTAAGAGTAATAATTGAGACCTCCACAAGACTCTCACAAATCTGGATCATTCATGATGTGGACCCCACACATACATGAGTTGGCCCACACATACATGGAGGGCCAGTATCACTCTGGGAGTGTGGGAGTCATCCCCAAAGGGGGTCCCAAACATTTCCCTTATAATCCTAATGTAATACAAATCAATCAATTTTCATTCCAAATGTACCAATATGTCATTTCCCAGAGTAAATTTTTTCTCCCTATCTTGTGTTTGAATCATAAATTTGGATAGAGATTTGGAAAGGAAAGAAAAAAAAAATAAGTAAAATGTGAATTAAATATAAGTTAAATTTTTTCTCTATTTTCCTTTCCTTTTTTCTTTTTAAATATTTATCTAAATCCATAATCTAAACAACTATTTTATAAGTAGAATCTTCACATTTATAATCTCATATGGAACTCTGATGAAATGAAAATTTTGATCATAAAATGAGTAAATAAGATCAATATTTAACCAAAATAAAAATGAAAAAAATTATAACATAATGATTGGAAAGGTTTGATTAAAGTTGACATAAAGAGCCTGAGGCTAGCCTGAGACTATGAAATATTTCTCCCTTTTATCCCACCAACCCAAAGTTGGTTTGTCTTCCGTTTCTTTAACAAAATGTTCCATTCACTCTTGCTCTCTTAACACCAACTCCAACTTTTTCTTCACTTATGACCAACCTTGTTGACTTGCTTTGGGACCACTAGAATCAACGCTTAAAATATATTTGGGCAATTATTTGGACCACTAGTCTTTGTATTTTGAGTTCTATATTATTTTGGACTATGTAAATTTTTAGTGACAAATGTGATTATCGATTTTTCAATAAAATGAACCGTGAATCATGAGACTTTTAGTATAATATCCTGTCAAATTTATTTTTCCAACTTTGAGACAACCAAAAATAATGAATCTTAAACTTATGCTATAAAAAAGCAAAACAATCTCAAAATTGCCAACTTTTAATTAATTCCGACAAATTATATTAGTAGTCTTTATATTTTTACTTTTATGTCATTTTTGTTTTTATAATTTCAATGGATTCGATTTTGATCTGAATTTATAATTTCGTCTCAATTTAGTTTAATTAATTACAACTTTTAGTTTTTTTGATGAAAAATGGGCACATGAGTGACCCGTGTTATGCTTTTATAGACAAAAAATTGTAAACTTATTCAATTCAATAAATTAACTTCAATCAATTCAATAACATTTTCTTTCAAGAACCCTAATCAGTAATATCAATTAAACCAAATTAACACAAAATTTAAAATCAAGGATTCAAAATCGGGCTTATTGAAATTATTCAGACTAAAAATCACACAAGGAACAAAATGTAAAGATTACCAATATAATTTCCCATTTGGTGTATGGAAAACCATTACTACGAGCTTTGGGACCATTGGAATTAAAGACAGAGACTTACTGTTGTGAACTTGGAAGTCACGATGGCTGATGGAGAAAATTACATAGTTGTCGTGCTTGACCACCACCACTATAGTAAGACTTAGAAGTGTGTGATAGAATGAATAGTAAGACTTAGAAGTGTGTATAAGAATGAATAATAATAGTTATTCCTTCTCCATCTATCATCAAACTATTATCCTTTATACTCTCCCTTCATATCTCTCTGAATCCTCCTACCTATAAAGAAAACAAAATGAGTTGGCTTATCTTTCTTCATCAATTTCTTCTGCTATTTCTCGTCTTCTTCTTCTTCTACTTGTGCACGCCATACCTGCCTGGAGGACCAGAGATTTTCACTTCTCCAATTTAAAACAACATTTACCATAACTGCTAATGCCTCTTTATATTGTGGATCTGGTTCTCGTATTCCTAAAATGGTGTTATGGAATGAGAGTACAGATTGCTGCTTGTGAGTGGGGGTCACGTGCGACTGGTCGAATGGTCATGTGATTGGACTTGACCTCAGTTGCAGCCACCTTCACGGCACCATCCAAGCCAACAGCACCCTCTTCCACCTTCGTCACCTCCAAACCCTCAATCTTGCCTTCAATGACATCAATTTCTCTAGAATTTCACCTGATTTTGGCTCGTTTGCAAGTTTGACCCATCTCAACCTCTCTTCCTTTAATTTTACAGGCCAAATTCCTTCAAAAATCTGCCATCTATCCAAATTGATTTCCCTTGATCTCTCTTATTTAAATGATTATTATTATTGTTACTATGAACAACACACTTTCAATATGATCCTTCGAAACCTAACCCAATTAAGAGAACTACACCTTGATTGGTTGAATATCTCTTCACCTTTATCTCATGCTTTGCTAAATCTATCTTCTTTGACATCTCTCAGTCTTGGTTATTGTCTACTGCGTGGGAAATTCTCAGATAACATTTTTCACTTTCCAAACCTACGAGAACTCAAACTACAACAAAATTCGAAACTCACAGGTAAACTTCCAGACTTCAATGTGACTAGTTCCCTTCAGTTTCTTGATCTCTCCAAGACAAGTTTTTCTGGCCAATTGCCTAATTCAATCAGCAATCTTAAAGCCTTGAATATTTTGTACCTCTTTAACTGCAACTTTTAGGGTTCCATTCTAGCTTCTCTTGGGAACCTTACACAAATCACCAATCTAGGCTTCGCGGATAATAGTGTCGACGGTCAAATTCCCTTATCAATTTCAAACCTTGTAAAGTTTAATGGCTTGTATCTTGACGGAAACAATTTGAATGGACAAATACCAGATTCCCTTGGCAACATGAGCCAACTTACTGACTTGTTTCTTTCTAGAAATCGGCTAACTGCTACAATACCATCTTTGTTTGCTTTGCCTTCACTGGTTGTTATAAATTTGAGTAACAATAACTTAAGTGGTGTAGTGGAGCTAGATAAGCTGCTTAATCTAAAACATTTGTCCTATTTTGATCTCTCATATAATGGTCTCTCATTGAACATCAACAACAGTGTCAACTCTACCTTGACCACCTTTGACACTACAGGATTAGCTTCTTGCAACTTGAGAGAATTCCCAAACTTATTGAGAGAACAAACTAGATTGCGTTCTTTAGACCTTTCAAACAACAAAATTCATGGTGAAGTTCCAAAATAGTTATTCAATGTGGGGAAAAATTCATTGCAAAATTTAAATCTTTCTCATAATTTCCTTATAAGTTTAGAGCGTCTTCCATGGAAGAATCTATGGTATATTGACCTGCACTCTAACTTACTCCAATGACCACTCCCTGTTCCACCTAACACCACAATTGTTTTCTCTATCTCAAACAATAAATTGAGCGGGGAAATCCCTCCACTGATTTGCGGTCTAAGTTCACTTCTCGTTCTTGATCTGTCTAATAACAGTTTGAGTGGCTTGATTCCACAATGTTTGGGAAACTTGAGCAACAGTCTCTCGATGCTGAATTTAGGGATCAATAGCTTTTCTGGCACCTTTACTGCAACATTTACCAAAGGCAATTTGCTAAGGAATCTTAACTTGAATGGCAACCAAATTGAAGGACAAGTTCCGCGATCTTTGCTCAATTATGAATACTTGGAAGTTCTAGATCTTGGAAAAAACAAGATAAACGATACATTCCCCCACTGGTTGGAAACTCTTACAGAATTGCAGGTTCTTGTCTTGAGGTTTAATAAGTTTCATGGTCACATAGGCACTTTCAAGACCAAGAGCAAACATCCGTTCCCTAAGTTGAGAATTATTGACATGTCTTACAATGAGTTCACTGGGCTTTTGCCAACCAACTATATCAAACAATTTGAAGCTATGACGAATATGGATGAACATGAATTGAAATTGAAATGCATGGGTGAATACTATTATCAAGATTCTGTGGTGGTAATGATGAAAGGATATGAAATTGAATATTCAAGAATCTTAACGGTCTTTTCAATCATTGATTTATCAAGCAAAAAATTCCAAGGAGAGATTCCGAAATCCATTGAGAAGCTTAATTCGCTTCGAGGTCTTAACTTATCTCATAACAACCTTACAGGCCATATCCCAACTACACTTGGAAAGTTAACAAACCTTGAATTATTGGACCTTTCCTCAAACGAGTTTGTTGGGGAGATTCCGCAGCAACTGGCAAGTCTAACATTTCTTGAGGTACTAAATCTTTCAGACAACCAACTAGTGGGACGAATTCCTCAAGGGAGCCAATTTAATACATTTGAGAATGATTCATACAATGGGAACTTGGCCTTGTGTGGATTCCCCTTATCAAAGAAATGTGAGAAACAACAGCCATTGCCACCTCCACTAACACTGCAACATGATGAAAATTCAGATTGGGAGGGCGGATTTAACTGGAAAATTGTTGTGATGGGGTATGGATGCGGCTTTGTATTTGGAATGGTTATGGGATATCTTATGTTTGTAACTCGAAGTCCAAATGCCTGATGAAAATTGTTGAAGGAAAACAATATAAGAAGGTGAAAAGGTCCAAGAAGAGTGCCCACTGATGCAGTAAAGGAAGAAATCAGCAAAAAACAAATGGCGTCATTTAGGTAAGTAGAATTTATCTTTGAAGCATTACTTTGTTGGATTATCTTTTATGATTTTTATGTATATACTATTATTGAGTTGCTAATGTTTTTATTTCAAAACTAGATCAGTTCCATTAAGTACAACAATAAAGCAATGGTGTCCACTTGAAGGGGTATCTCACGTAGCTGTTGCATTTGAGTCCATATGCATCCGGATAGCAGCTATATAGGATCACTTCAAAAGATTTTACCCTTGTTGTTGTATTGAGTTCTAAAGCTTTGTTATGTTGTTTAGTTTTCTTAAAGCACAAGTCAAATAAGAGTTACATATCATGACTCCTTGTTTCTTTTCTCGCAACCTTTAAGGATTTGTACTTTTTTTATGTAGTTGCTTTTAAATTGGATTTCAGTCAAACTTGGCCTTGCTGAGTTTTTAACTTTAAAATGCAATCTTAAAAGTTACAACTCAAACCATTCCCCTTGTTTCATTCTTAATCATTTTTTAATGACAAAACTGTTGGCTACTTGATAGAGAATTTGCACTGGAAATAATGATGTGTTACTTCATTTTAGAATATTACCAAGTTTGCTTGTTGGGAGGTATAAACATTCTCAATTCAATGGCGACTAAGGGATCACACTGGAGATATAGTCTAGCACTTGTTTCTATTGAGATGTGGGAATTTTGTTAATTACAGTAGGAAAATGGTGATGGTGATTCTGAGAGTATTGATTGGAAATGTTGTTCATAAGCAAGAAAAGAATCATGGAAATAGAGTCAACAGTGGAGTTTACTTTTTTCAATTGTGATAGTTTGGTGTGCTATATTGTTGTATTTTCTTTGCCAATACAATAAACTATTAACTGAATGATTGTTATAAACATTAAAAAAGAAGACGGCAGTTATTTGTAAGTCAACTGATCTTAATGTGTCTTCTTGTTCCCTTCAGTTTCTGGCTATGGGCGGAGCTCCTCCAGTTTGGATGTCCGAATTCCACAACCAATCCGGATATTCAAACAGGACATTTAGTTTAGTACAAGCAATAGATGTTTGTCACATTGGCACTTTTTATAAATTAATAGTTAAGATTTTGTCTACTTATTTACAAATTCACAATTAGATCTAAATAAAAAACTTGACCCAATATTTAATATGTTAATGGGTAAACAATCTGAATGCTCAAACAACATTCTTTAGTCAATATTCAAATTGGAAAGAAGCCGTTGTCTTTGAATTATCTACAAGAGCATTGGATAATTTTTCTTCTCAAAATAGTTTTCTTCTGACCAACTACCTAATTCAATCAACAATCTTTGATCCGTAAGTAGTTTGTACCTCTCTTATTTTGCAACTTTTTAGTATTGCCATTTTTTTAATAATGATTTTGTTATGATTTTTACCATAGTAAAACATGTCTCTGAAATACATTATTCAACAGCATAACATTAAAATTAAAGTAAAATGACATTAATATATTATATTTTTATTTTAAACTATACATCCTAAAATGATATCATTTTAGTTTAGCTTTAAGCTTTATAAGATATATTCATCCACTTTTTTTTAAGGGTCCATTAGAGATTGCACAACTTATTGACTTTAACATTTCTAAAAACAATTAAAATGAATGGATATTAGATATTTCTAGATAATCTTAAGATTGTATTTCGATCTTAAATTTATGAAAAAAATTGTGAAGTTGTGAAGAAACACTACTATAAAATCATAAATAGATCACACTTTTTATGTGTGATATATGTTATTTAATCACACGTTTTAAGTTTTGTCGAACCGTGATCTTTGTGAGATTAAAAAGAGTCATTTTTAATCACACGTTTGAATGTCATTAAAAGATGATTTCATCACACTTTATGCATGTGATAATAAATATTTAGATCACACTTTTTATGTGTAATGTATAACTAATAAAATATGTGATAATAAACATTTAGATCACATATAAAACATGTGATTAAAAATGAGTTAAGATTACACGTTATATACATTTTTCATCACAGTTAATGCATGTGATAAAAAAAAAGTTCGACATATTTGAAGAATAATCAATATTATTTTTGTACACATTTGAAGAATGTAATACACACTATATTTGAATCACAACCACATATTCAATGAAATAACGTCATATATTTCATAAATGAAAGTTGAATGTTCAAAAGTATATATACAAAGGAATTAATAATAATAATAAATTAACTGTGATTACATGTATTAAAAAAATTAAAAAACTTCAAGCACAAAATCCTTGAATTCTTTGACCATATTTTGCGTCTCTCCAAGTCATTTCCGACTTGAGAAAAACACAAATTAATTCAGAGGCAAAATTTGCCTCTTCTTTAGAAATAATTTTGGGCTAAAAGCAAAATAAAGGCAAGAAATGTACAAAGATGTGTGTTTCAATCAAAATAATTGAGATAATGTGATTATTATGTTTTATGCACTTTGACTACAAAATAATTTCTAGGTAGCGGCACATGGGAAACAAGAATAAAAATTGGATAGTCAGCGTATTTTTTTGCTACTTTTTTTTTTTATCAGCAAAAGAGAATTTATTAATGAAAAAAAGATATACAAGATAAAATTTTAGATTTAAAATGCATCATTGTCAAAGCCACACATCCCAACTATGTTGGCACCCATGGCAAGACCAATCATGTGCATAATCCAAAACAAAAGTAGAAAATTGGTGAGGTTCCAATTCAATAACAGACAAGCCTCAAGCCAAACAAGCTATAAACAAGCACACGAAAAATAGAGGCTACCCAAGCTCATCATACATAACATCTCAGCCACCCCCTCCAATGTATGTCTATATATATTGTATATATAATTTTATAATCGAAGTTTCAATTCTAACTTTAGTCTTATATGCAAGGATAAATTTATAATTTCTTTAGCTCGTTAAGCCTCATGAACAGGCTCGAGCTAGAGTCAAGCTTAAGCCAACTCGACTCGAGCTCAGTTCATTAAATTTTTATTGAAATTGAGCTCGAGCTTGAGCTCGAACTCGATAAATTCTTAATAAACAAGTCCAAATATACTAAAGTTCGGCTCGGCTCGTTTTTAGCCCTATGCAAGTTCAAGTCTAAGAGCATATTATACCCAAGGCTAGGCATTTTTCCCATCTACCCACCCTCGCAGCATCCTCTAATCCCTGACTATTAGAGACCAAAACTAGGGAATAGCCGATACAATAGAACAAGGCGCTAATGTGCACAAACATCTATGATTCATGAGGCTTATAAGCCAGAAACCCAAGAGAGAGATCTTCCAACTAAATGAGCGACATGGGTTTATGTAGCAATGCCCAAAATAACAAGATAAGCAAACGCCCTAAGATGCCAAATGATGTCATTTGTCTCAAGTCTTCACACACATACCAACCCCCCAAAAAAAAAAAAAAACAAAACAAAAACAAAACTATGAGAATGAGAAAACAAAAACACAAATGTACTAAATGCAACAAGAATTCATACCTTCCCGGTAATTATATTCACAATGTGAACAGGGATGTCCTTAGAACCAGTAAGAGCAAGAGTTGAATCAGAGGTTATTGTTAAGCATGTCAATCCTTCAGTGTGATATGAATGACCTACAGAAGATAGAACATTCTTCATCAATAATGAATAGGAAAATCCAAAAAACAAATACCACCAGCCTAAAATTCAAATTTTCTTCTGTTTAGAAAGAAAAAAAAAAAAAACCATCCCAGAACTCAGAAACCGTTCATCCAGTTTCTCGTTTTTTGTTGAATAACATTAATAGAAAAAAAGCAGTTTACTAAATTGCACCAAATACACAGAAATGAAATAATCAGATTAAAGTAGAAACATGAAAAAGGCACGTGCTATATTCTTACATATAATTTTGACATGAATCAATGCTACTGGATGCTGTCATTGCTGGTGATGGGTCTTTAACAGATGCAACTAACACCCTAAAAAATCGAGAATTAGACCTTAAACTAAAATATCATGAGCACAATAATTAGTAGTTCAAGACTTGAAATTTTAAGGTGGCCATGCTTCGAAGCTACAATTGTAGACCTCAAAATCCAAAATTGCTTTCTGGATCACATTCAGTATTTGCACATACGACTGTGTTGCATCTTTGCAAAGGCAGAAGAATACACCCGTGAGAAACTTAATGGACAAAGAGGCAATCGGAATGTCTGCTGGTTATAACTCGTACCTGCTTTAGTAATTTGCTTGCACAAAGCTTTCTTTCTGTAGTTTCAAAGAATCCTATTTCACCTTTTTTTTTCGTTTTATTTTATGCTATTTTCAACCACACCAACATGCAAGCATGATGGACTCCGTTTTAGGCATGAAAGCCATGCTCACAATTCATTTGAGTTGGCCCTGGAATTCATTTTTTTTAAGGATTTTCAGCCATCATAAACTTTATAGGTATCTTGAAACAAGATATTATGCCTTGTCAACAGATCATGTGTTGACCATGGGTATTAGGGAGGATAAGGCCCATCTTCCCCCATTAACTTCAAGCATTTCATATTACGACCATTCAAATTTCCACAAAAAGGTATGTTGCAGCACATCAAGCATGTAATTACACTATTATGAATTTAGCACAAAAATTGAATGTTAAGTAATACCTGCACAGGACAAAACAGAACACAAATCTTTAAAAGGAAACAAGTGCATACCTCGAAAATTTAGTTTCTGAATGAAAATCCTTAAATATACATATATAAGCACAATTTCTATTTTGTTGTGACCAAAACTAGGATAGTACCATTAGGTGTAAAATCACCACAGGTCACACTACTAGCATGACCTTAAAACATATTAAGATAGGCACTTTTGTCAGCATTCCACATCCAAACAATGGAATCCTCTGAACCAGCCAAGATCAAATGTCCTTTTGGATGCCACCTGATCCACTGTGTAGGCAGATTGTTCATACTCAATCTTCATACATTAACTATGTGACAAAAAACACTAAGAGTAGTCATAAAATCTCACCTCAATGCTCCCATTATGACCATCAAGCGTACACTTGAGATTCCCAGAATTTATGTCCCAGATTTGAACAAATCCATCAAAACTTCCAGATGCAAACAACTGTCCATCCGTACTAAAGGCTAAACTAGACACAGATTTTTTATGACCCGCACAGTTTTTGAAAAGCTTCAACTAAAGCACAAGGATTAAGGAATCATGGACCAATTTATGCTACAATGATTGAAGGCAGAGAAAAATTGGACTAAACAGAAATCATCTTAAAACGAAAATCATGAACTTTTTTTTTGGAGCCATAAAATCATGAGATACTGGATTGAAATATGCAGACAGCTAAACAAAATCATTTGCAGTCCAAGATGAGGTTGGACAACTACACATGTAATTAAATGATTAAAGTACCAGGTCGTCAATTATTTGACCGAAACTCAAGATCACCATAATAAGTATGAACCCATAAATTTTGTTTTCCCTACACCTAAAAAGTATAAAAGACTTGTGCATTCTAAATAATTTCCTTTTGATAGGTAAGTTAAGGAGACTCAAATTTATCCTCTTTATAGGGAAGAGAACTACGTCCAAACTGTTGGGAACCCTAGGGGACATATACTACTTAGCCTATGTTTTTTTAGCCCAATAAGACAAAACATCACATCCAACCCATAATCATTACATTCTTTCTCTCACAAAAAAAGTCAAAAAAGCCAAAAGCCCTTTCCAAACCAGGCTTTTTAGCCTCAGGCTAAAATAGCCAACCCACTTCCCAAACGAAAGCTTAAATTGATTTTGTGATTAGACAACACGTCACTTAAATTGTAATTGGACAACCATCAACAATAACTTTGACATGCTAAAAATGGCATTCAGGTAAAATACTTTTTAAGATGTTTAACTAGTAGTACTATCTGAAAAGCAACATAGTAAGCACTTTATCTTTGGTTTTGGCCCTTCAAGAGCATTATAAGTAGGGAAATGGAGCTGTCCATGGGGTAACCATATTTACCCTTTCATTTCTAAGTCAGGTTTAACGAAAATCATCAGATATTTTGTAACCGAGGATAAAAATCTTTTTCATTTTTTTTTTTTTTTCGTTGGGGGGGGGGGGGGGGGGGGGGGGAATAAACCATATGGGTTTACATATAGTTTTCTCAGACAATACTGTTTTGAAATGTAATGTCGGCATTTTGAGTTCCAAAAAAGAAAATTAAAAATAAGAAACAAAAAATCTATGACATGTAATCTTAGTAGCCAAGTGTTTTGATAACTTCTAGATAGCCAATTATGTATCAGTGACTAATACCTTGTAGCTCAAAAGCCCAATCTCCTTGACCAATCTTCCAAAGAAATCCTTTGTCATCTCCACCCCCTGTTGCCATTGCCACTAATGTACCATCTGTTGGGCGGCATACAACCATGTACAGTTCACCTATGCTCAAAAATAGAGAAGAGAAGTTATCTCTAGAAACTCAGTACTACGATGCATTGCAAAGTCAAAGCATAGTTAGTTGTCCATAACTATTCTAGGATCAAAAGCAACCAAACAAGTGCATGTGGTTCACGAACACCAATTAATAGAGCACACTGATTTTCCTACCTCAGTATAGTAAGAAATCCCATAGCTGGTAAGTGTAAAATAAAGAACACAATCAACAAAGACACACATGATTAGGCCATATTTGATTCAAATCTAGCTATAGCAACCAGGACAATTACCTTCATATCACAAAAAACCATAACATTGGAATGGTGAGAACTCAAAGGACCACCTTAAGAAACTCAAATCAGAAGTAGATGAATTACTTTAATCAATATTACAAGAATCATACAACATACACTACGGATGGGAAATTCTAGTTTCTATTTCTCTCATGACTATGGAACAAAAATATAAAAAAGACACTTATATATGTGCCTACAAATGTAATCCTATTTTGTAAAACCTTTAAACACCCAACACTCACTTATGAACAGCCACTCAACATCCACTATTACACTTTCTACAGTGAAGCACCCATTGGAACTATCAAAGAGAACACCTATACCCCACGTGTATCATGTTATCAAATTCCACCAACACAACTTGTATGACACCAATAAATATTAATAAAAGCCCAACCAAACACCATACTACAGCACTCACGCCAATCCCCAATCAATACAAACATGAGCATGGATTAAAATAAATCAAGTGAACAAGGAAGGAAAATGGTGAAATGAATACCCAAGACGGTGATTCCACTCGAAACTCAAATGGTGTGGCGGCTCGCAATTCTGTAATCCTCTCGAAACATTCAGGTTTGCTGTAATCAATCAGCAAAATACTTCAAATCTCCATCAATACATTTATTCCTTAGCAGAACAGATCAAGCCTCTGCATAAAAAAAATAAAAATAAAAATAAAAAAACCCCTAAATGTAGAAAAAAAGCAAAACACATTTACTCATTTCACAGAAATCAAGATTCTACAGCATCAAAAAATAAAATAAAAACCCTAGAGCTAGAGTGAAATGAGGAGAGAGAGAGAGAGACCTGAATCAAAATCGATAGGAGGCGAGACGGTGTACCAACCCTGGCGATAAGACGGTGAGCCACAGTGAGGGACGGTGATCACCGTCGATGAGAGGGACGATGGGCGATGGGCAACAGTCAGTCGATGGGAGGAAGAGCCATTGGCGATATGAGAGGGAGAGCAAACGACGGTCTGTTTGTTGTCTGGTTTGTTCTTTGATTTGGGTTATGTATTATAGGCACAGATGATAAATTAAAAAAATATATATATAATGAGACTTAAGTGACATAAAGGCCTCGTTTGGGAACAGGCTAATTTAGTAATTTTTTAGTTAATTGATTAAAAAGGTAAGTAAAAAAAAATTTGTATGTTTGGAATGATTTTTTGGCTAATTACGAAAAGTTGTGCAAAAAGTAGAGAGAAAAGAGAATCTTTGACTTTTTGGTATAAGTTGTTGGCTTTTTGGCTAAAAATGTAACTTTTTGATTAATTAGCTAATTTAGCCACTCCCCAAACGGGGTCAAAATATATATATATATTAAAATGTGTGATTAAAAAATATATATAATTATACTTAATTAAAAAGTGATATAATTACACTTAATTAAATTAAGTATGATTAAGATATTAATATAATTTTTTTTTATCACACTTTCAATAAAATTAAGATATTTTCATTTGTCAAAGTGTGATTTTTAATTATTTTTTTAGCAATAAAAGAAAATATAGAAAATAAGGGTGGTTTTCTTGGGCACTGTCAAGTGGGTGAACACTAGTTTTCTTTTTCCAAATATCAAAACTTGGATAAAAGATAGTTTAAGTATGCGATCTTTTTTTATCTTTGTCCCTTAAATTTCAATTTTGTCATTTTGGTCATTAAAATTGTTAATTGGAATTAATTTGGTTATAACTCTTACGTCCGTGTATATTGTTAACGGGAACAGTATGGCTAAAAGACAGTTTTAGTCCATAAAGTTGTTCTTATCATTTTAGTCCCTTAAATTTTAATTTTTATCATTTTAATTCCCAAAGTTGACAATTTGAGTCAATTTAGTCCTATCGTCAATCATATTATGTCACATGTCTATTTACCTTGAATATATATCCTATTATACTGTATCACCATACACAATGTTTGTCACACCTCAATTTTTAATTATTCGGAATCATTACCAAAAACATTTAATTTAGGTCTATTTTTTATTTATTTATAAATATCTATTACCCTTGAGTAATAGAAACATAATAATACATGTTCTCTCTCATAATTAATATAATAATAATAATAATAATAATACATGTCAAGCTTCCGCTATAGAGTTACAAATAAATAATTACAAACGTTAATATACAAAATTCAATTCTTTCACATCTACCATGAAATTACACATAAAAGATACATGAACTTCTTAACCCTCCAACCAATCAATCCGAATTCTCTTCCTGTAAGAAAAATGAAATAACGAGGGGTGAGCACAATTGCCTAGTAGGAATCTCAATTGCCTACTAGGAATCTCATAATTCTAAAACAATAACTATCCTATAGATAGAAATGATCATGCATGCAGGGTGATACCATATATTAAGGTGATGTTTTGTATGTTCAAAATATTATACGTAGAGTATCTTTTTCTTAAAATTTCATTTGAACATTTAAGAAAACTCTTTGCCATAAATGTTGTCTCTCATCATTAGGAAGCCATAAATTCTCTTTGAAAATAAGTACACTTAAGAATGAACATCATCTTAAATTTATTAACTCGCTTCCAAATTATTCCTCATTTCATTTTCGTTTTTCCCTTATACTATTTTCAATTACTACAACTACATAACACCAAAATCCAAATTTCCTTTATATTCAAAAAGACGATCCTCATACACTTAACTCCCACTTGTCTAATGATTATATCACATTAACGTTTACATTATCAATCAGAGTTCAAGCATAACACAAGAATAATAAACCATTTTTAATTCAATTTCTCAATTTTTTACAAAACAAAACTCGTAATCTTCCCTTATAATCACAAGCAATCCAGTGAGTTCATCATCACCAACCTCTAATCCAATTACCATTTCATTTTTATCACGACCCAAACCCGCCCCTATGGGTTTAGCACCGTAACCGGCCAGTAACCCTAGATTACCGAAGGCCTGCTTAACAGTAATATAATATTACAGAGTACAGGGGCTTGGCGGAAGCCAATACAGTAAATAAACAATGTCCAATGAGCTGTGACAGTCTGTATGCCAAAAAGATTTTTCATACATTTATACAGAACAGTATGAAACAGTATGCATATCATATACAACCAGTCAAAACAAGGACTTAATCCCCGATAAACAGTACCGTGCAAAACGTTCAGTCTATACAATAAACAAAACGGTACAGAAGGGGAAAAACTAAACACCCCTAAGCCTTAGCCTGGCAGGCTCGGAACCTCGCAGTAAGGCACAGTGGTTGGCTTGAAAAAACTGGAGTTTACCCCGACGCCTCTAGCTTTGATCCAGTGCCTGTACACTTACATATATATATGAGCAGTGAGCTAAAGCCCAGTGAATAACACAAAGCGTAAAGGGGTTTAGAATGAATGTCCTTACAATAGTGAAAACAGTTCGTTCAATCAGTATTTCAGTTGTTCAGTACAGTAAACAGTCATATGTGGTACATCAATTAACATAACAGTAAACAGTAGGTCTAAAAGATCGAATAGTAAATGATGGCCATCAATCAGTAAACAGTAGTGGTTCCAACGAGGGAACCGACAGAGATCTTTGTGACAGTAACAATAAACAGTAGGTGCTAAGGATGCCACAGTACAGTTCAGAAATAAAGGACATACATTCATTCAGTAAATAATACCAGTTCAGTAAACAGTTCAGTTCAGTATTCAAAAGATAATCATTTGAACATATCTTTACAAAATTGTTACTCACAGAGTTCTGGGCTACAGTGAACTAGAGCGTCTCCTCGGAATGTCAACCCTATACAATTAACAGATTGAATACACACTAAGTTTTACAGTTGGGAAAGATAATAACTTAATCCCTAAATTTGCCTCGGTGTGTTCTATATCTTTATCCTCTTTAAGATGCCTTAAATATGCCCTAGGAATGCCTAGGATGGAAAGAGGATGCAAAGATGTACTTTCAAACACTTAACAAAATTTTCAGAAAACAGGGGTCTCGCTCGAACGTGGCTTTCTACGCTCAAGCGGACATGCAGACAAAGGGGCTCCGCTCGAGCGTGAATTCCGTCACTCGAGTGGACTGTGTGTGTAGACACCCCATTTTGACCGGCCCTAAGACTTGGGCATTTTATTTTGACCACCCTCATCAAAAAAAATTCAAATTGAAATTTTAATTTCAAAACTCACTCATTTTGGTTTGAATTTATAATTTTATATAAGTTTGTGTGTTTGTACAAATTTTTAGGTGTGTTGATATAAATTGGCATTTGATATTTGATATAAAATAAAAAAAAATAATAATAATAATAATAAAAATAAAAAAATAATATATATATATAAAAAAATAATAAAATAAAAAAAAATAAAAAGAAAAGAAAATGGGGCGGTGGTGGATTTTGTTGAGTGGGATGGTGGAGAATTTGTTAAAGAGAAAGAAAGAGTGAGTGGGGAGTTTAGTGGGAATGTTGTATGATATCTATTGTCTCTCTCTCTCTGGCTGTCTCTAATCTCTCTTTCAGGTTGCAATTTAAAAAGGGATGGACATCACACGGCAATGGGAGGAGAGACCATTCACGGAATAATGATAGGAGGGCCACTGTTTAGAGGGAGAGAGGGAGGGGGATGATACACTCACCATGCACATTTTCTCTCTCTAAACAACACACCCATCATCCAGCACCACCCCTCACACCCACACACCATCGCCAGCATCGACCTACCAGCCATACACCCACCCACGGCAAACCCAGCAGCACACACTCAACACACACTGATTCACCCTCTCACAGATGCAGCATCATCCAACACCATGACCTCACATGCACACACACACACAGCATGCACACACCACACGGCTCTCTCTCTCCCTCACCTCACATGCACACACACACACAGCATGCACACACCACACGGCTCTCTCTCTCCCTCACCTCACAGGCACACACACACACAGCATGCACACACCACACGGCTCTCTCTCTCTCACCTCACTCACTAACACACACGGCACAAACCCAACTTTGGCCCCTCACTCACTAACACACACGGCACAAACCCAACTTTGGCCCCTCTCTCACTAAACACACTCACGACCATACACCCTCACAGCCTCACCACAGACCCACGGGAGGGGAGAGCTCCCTCTCTCTATCTTCTTCTCTTCCTCCCTCATCCACGACCCTCCGAGCTCTTCCTTCCCATCATCCAACAACACTGCCATCCTCTCTCTCCCCCTTCACGGCAGTCACACCCACAGAGCTACCCACCTTCACTCTCACACAGACACTGCCATAAACCAACCCAGCAGCACACCACCAACACTAACCACGCACCCACCTCTCACCTCTCGGCACCACCTACATAGACCATGCACATGACACACACTCTCTCTCTCTCTACCCAACTCTCTCTATTCTCTCACTAACACTCACCACTCATACACCACATGCATCCATGACACTCACTACAAGAAAAAAGGCATACAGTGACGTTTTTTTTAATGACGTTTTTCAAAAGCGTCGTAAAATCTGCCCAGATTTTTCAAATTCTAAACAAATTAAACTAAATCATCTCGTTTTGTGGGTCAGTCATTTCTTTAAAACAGTGGCTCAACTCAACGCTATTGGATCTTCAGAGGCGTGACTTCAGGAAGAGAGAGAAATCGAGGCGTTGGATCTTCAGAGGCATCGGATCTTCGATCTCCATCAATTCTTCGGTTGTTTGATCCGAAAAATCTTGTTCTACTTGTGATTTGAGTGTATATCTTCCTGATTGTTCGAATCCCTATCGATCTAGGGCTCAAGGTTAGGGTTTTCTGATATAGATTTGCTACATTCACACAAGATCTATAAAATTTCATGGCTAAACACTACAAGAAATGTCACTTTTAGCTACCAAAATATTGGTAGCCAAAAGTCACTTATTTAGTCGCCAAAAGTTTTAGCGACCAAAATTTTTCGTCGCTAATCTCGTCGCCCTTACTCTGTCGGCGATAGTATTGGCGACTAAAATTTTTTTGGTCGCCGAAAGTGTACACATTTGGCTACTAATGTTGGTTTAGTCGGCAAAAGGTCACTTTTAGCTACTAAAAAATTGGTAGCCGAATGTACACATTTGGCTACTAATCTTAATTTAGTCGCCAAAAGGTCTGTTTTGGCCACTAAAATATTAGTAGCCAATAGTTTATTTCTCTCATTCTCAGATTTTTTAGCTACTAAAAAATTAGTAGCCGAAAGTACACATTTGGCTACTAATCTTAATTTAGTCGCCAAAAGGTCTGTTTTGGCCACTAAAATATTAGTAGCCAATAGTTTATTTCTTTCATTCTCAAATTTTTTAGCTACTAAATTATTAGTAGCCAAAACTCTTGATTACCTATTTGGCTACCAAAACATTTGGTAGCCAAATGCTTTAACGTGTTTTTTTTTTTTTTTTTTTCTAAACAACCTTTATCCATTATTAATACAACCTGTACCCTGTATGGACAATATAATCCATCAACACAAAATAAGTTATGAAACATTCAACCACGTGCACACATTTCAATTCCAACCATCCACATAATTAATATTGAACATCCAATTACACACATATATATATATATATATATATATATATATATTACAAATTCCATAACAACCAAGTCTAATCCAACGTCAATATTTTAATTCCATACATAATACATGAATAACCAAATTAATTGTACACCTACAACTTCTGTACCATTCAGCAGATTCCTTAATCAAATGATCCTTTGAGGACAAACATTCATTTAAAAAGTTTTTGCTTGACAGAGATTGCTGAATCAAAGAACCAGCATTACTTCCCAAAGTATCTGCTAGATCTCCAAGGACCCCATTGGCAGTTTTCATCACAACATCATCCCTGAGAGTAAATAGACATGACAGATAGAGTTAGAAAAAATAAATCAAGCAACTAAAACCAGGTATTACAATAGCTGGGAAATTAAGACATGAAACTTAGTAAGGAATACAAGTCTGCAGTATATGGTGTACTGGTTATATTATAGATCAAATGGGCGAAGTCTTTATAGTACCAAATAAATGATCACACATTCATGGAATTGAAATAGAAGACAATTACACTAAGTTAGCATGAAGAAATGAAAGCCCAAGGAAAATTAAATCAACCAGAAAATGAATAAATCATCAACTATTCCTCTTATTTTATGTTTGTAAACTACATTACTCGCTTCCATTTCTGTTAATATTTACCATCTGTATCTATAGCATAATCTACAAATACTAGCTCCAAGAGGAAATGAATATTTAAGTGTCATCATCCACCATCCTCTCCCAAAGAACTTTCCAGTAATGCGAATTGAGGTCTTTCCACTTAAACGTCTACAATGCAATTCATCCCCAGAAATTATAACAATGATAAAACAAAGTTAATAATTAATAGGGAAACAAAATTAGCATCCTTATTTCAATAAACTGCTCATTGAGATCATAAATAAACATTCGATGCTTCTCTTAAAGCTTGAACCCCAAAACCTCCCTTTACAAACTTAGAGGTACAACCACTTGAGCTATGCTTAAGTTCTTTTACAAATTTTCATCTTTCGAAAACTTTCCATAGTAGTATCATCATTAATGCCATCATTTTTTCCCCCATATATACACAGCTAAAATCACTTAATTTTAACACAATTCACAAGAAGTCAAAATCCCTAATTTTAGCACAAATTGAAATCTTTAATTTTAACTCAACCAAACACATCATTTTAGTATCAATGGAGTAGGCACGTACCTAATAGAAAATGGGAGGCGCATTTTGGCGCCCCCCCCCCCCCCCGACACCAATAGTTGTTAAATAAAATATTTCACATACCACATGACTTTTGAAGATGAAATAGGAAAAAATCAATGAAAAAAGTTAGCATGAATGTCCTATATTAAAAAGTTACCCCAAAACTGAAACAAAAGCAAGTCTATTATCCATCAAAAGAATTTACAAAAAAGATGAAAAATGAATCATTGTGGCATGCAAGGAAGAAAAGAGTAGCACAGGTACTTTTTTCCCCAGAAATAGAGCATGACAGTAAGCACTTTTAGTTTCCCCATGCATACATATGATGAGCCAGAATACAACATCTTACACTTTTCATTGGAGTCGAAGATTGTTTAGGTTGCCTGAATTTGTATTTATAGTTCAATATTTGTTAACCAAGCAAGTACAAGGTAAAGAAATGAAATCCATTATCTAATTTAACCACTATAAGAAAATATATATATATATATATATGTTTATTCAATATGTTTTCTCATTTAGACAAACATGATGTGCATATTGATGGATATGGGAAAATTTGTTTACATGATATTAAATTCTTGTTAACCATTTTTTTTTTTTCCTTTCCAAAGCGAATTAATTAACATCTATGAAGAGAATTAATTAACATCTATGAAGAATTCTATAACTACCATTCAGGACATTAAATATAAATATACTTAAGGTTTAAATTAGGAAAAATATAAATATATTTGAAACACATAAGAGCCAATTAGGACAACAAAAATGTATTATGATACCATATCCCCAACCTTAAGATGTCATATGACTCATATTTGGCACAAATACTCCACAACTATCAAAATATTCAGGTGACATTAACTAGTGATTATGGATCTAGGATAGTTAGCTAAATCAATAAATTATAGTGTGTGAAAATACTCTATGAGAGAGGGTGCTGATTATTTGGATTAAACAAATGATGACAAACAACTTCATCATATTTGTGAATATGTACATCTTGATAAACATGAATGCTTCCCACTATATTAGCCTTTCTATAAAATAGTCATGATTGAGAATTAGTTTACAAATGAAGCAACCAGGCATTCATTTTTCACTTAAGATGACAGTTGCTATAGAAGGCAAAGCATAAAAATGAGACGTGTTACAATCCAAGGAACAATAATCTCACACAAATAAAAAGGTAACCTATTACAATCCAAGGAACAATAATGCCACATAATTACCATCGAACAAACCAACTTCAATTGAAACACTGATATGTAGATATAGATATAGATATAGATATAGATATAGATATAGATATAGATATAGAGATGGATACAATTAAGGCCTGGTTTGGCATGACCTGTTTCAGCCAAAAAGTCAAAAAGTTACTCCAAAATCCAAAAATACATCACTATTCATCCTAAAAAAAAAAAAAAAAAATATTTTTTTTCTGCTAAACGACAGACGGAATTGACCAAAGCCGGCTGCACAGCAGCCGCAGTGCATAAGTCCATAAATGATTGGGTGTGCTTGGCACATACTGTTGTTTGGCTTGTGGGGCTATCACGGGTCCCGTTTTGATAATCTGAACCGTTAAATGTGTAGAACTCGTCGAGTACTATATGTCTGCAAAAAATCACATTGATCGGATATCGATAACTATATGATCAGATCAGTTATGTACGACAAATGGATGGTGTTATAATTAATGATTGAAAAATAAATATATCTGATCAGATAGCTATCGATATCCGATTAACGTGATTTTTTATAGGTACATAGTGTTCGACGATTTATACACATTGAACGGTTCAGATTATTAAAATGAGACCCGTGATGACCTCCACGGACCAATCAAAACCGTGCAGTGCTTTGTAAAAAAAATAGCCAATAAATTCCAACTCCTCCTACAACTGCCGAATGGTACAGCTGGGCCCCACCTGTCACTATTTACCTCTTACACACTCTTTTTATACAATTTTTTAATACACATTTTTCCAAAAAAATCCAAAAAGTTAACCCAAACCTCCATATTTTTTTCTCAACTTTTTTAGTCCAAAAAGATAAAAAGTGCACTTTTTTAGTACACCCCAAACCAACCCTAAATTCACGGGCGAGAGTGTACCCATAAGAGTAAAACTTCTAACCTTTAGGCCACTCAGCGACAATTCTCTCCTTGAGCATGGCTACAATCATAAAATGATAGCACCGAATGAAACCAAATGAAGATAAGTTAATAGTTTAATGAAAATGTTAGGATAGGGAAGATCTAAATTAACATAGATGTTGTAATAAAAAGGATATGAATTTTTTTAATTTGACTGCATATAAACCTTAACAGAGTGAAATGACAAAAAAGATTCAACTAGCAACTCTAATTGGTTCTGACATTTGATTAGGAGAACCAAACAAAAAAAAAAATATATATATATATATATATATATAAATTTCCCATCTTTTCCCCTGTTTTCTCAGCGAGCAAACAGAATGATTACTATTTGTCACATAAATTGCAAAACAGCATCATACAAATTTAGTGCCCAATTTTGAATATTTAGGAAAGAAACAAAATACCCAGTAAAAAATGACAGAAAATAAACAACATTAAAGAGCAAAATTCCAAAAATTCAAATCGAAAAAAACCGAATCAATATTCTAAAAATGCCAAATACAACACAAACATATAGGTGTATAACATATATATGTGTGTATATTAGGGAGATCGAGAGAGAAAGAGAGGACCTCTTTGACAGACTCGGCGATCTCGGGACCAATTCCATCACCGGGGAAGAGAGTGGCTCGGATCAGATTGGGGGTCGGAGCAGCGGAGGAGAAGAGGGTCCGATCAAAGAATGAGAAAACCCTAGCTGAAGAACTAGGGTTTGCAGCGGATTGTGGTGAGAAGAACTCGCTCGCATGGCTTCGTAGAAGGCGTCTCATGATTTGCGAACCCATGAGATGAGAAACCTGGGAGCGAGCTGGTGGGGTTTTGGGTTGCAGCGTCAATGGTGGCGCGAGCAGTGGGCGAGAAGGAGGAGGAATGAGAAGGAGGAGGAATGAGAAAGAGTTGTGTGTGAGACTGAGATGAGAAACGGAGACGGGTTAGGGCTAAATTTTGGGGGGAATCCCCAATTTGAGAGGGAATATAATCGCCGACTAATATTTAGTCGGTAAAAGAAAAATAATAATTTTAAAAAATTTTAAAATAAAAGTAACAAATATATTAAAATTATATTTAAATAAAAATATAAGTAATAAAATTATAAATTAAAAAAAAACTAAAAATTAAATTATCTTAAATATTTGTCCTAATATTTTTTGTACTGAAAAATATAATAATATATTTTAAAATTTTATTTTCTTATATTGTTATATTATATATATATATATAATAAGAAAGAAAAGAAAGAAAGAAAATTTTAAAAAAAAAGGAAAAATTTAATACTAAAAAATATTTTAATGAAAAATATTTTTGTGGTAGAGGAAAATGAGCGGCAGTAGTAGTGAAGGTGGTGAAAGAGAGATAATGGTAGTAGTAGTAGCAGTAGTAGTAGTGGTGATAGTAGAGAAAGATAGAGAGAAGAGAGATAAAGAGGGGAGAGAGTGAGCAATGTGAACACAATGGGGGAGAGAGATAAACAGACAGATAGACATATAGAAAGAAAGAGAGAGAGAGAGAGAAGAGTGAGAGACAGACAAACAGACACAGAGAGAGAAAGAAAGAGAGAAGAGTGATAAGTGAGAGAGAGATAAAGAGAGAAAGAGATATAGAGAGAGAGACAGACAGAGAGACAGAGAGAGAATGAGATGTGAAAAATAGATCATGCTTGTTAAATTAATATTTTTTTATTTTATTTATTGTATATACTTTTTACTTTATTGGAGTTTTATGACTCAGTTTATGAAAAAAAAATTACAAAATTTAGAAATAGAGAGACAGAGATAAAGACAGAGACATAGTAGAAAAGAGAAAGAGATAGAGACAGAGACAGAGAGAATCAAGATATGAGTAAGAGATAGACAAAGAGAGAGATAGATGAGACAGACAGACAGACAGATAGACAGATAGATGTGTGAGAGACACAGGGAGAGAGACAGATAAACAGACAGATAGACAAACAGATAGACAGATAGACAAACAGATAGATGAGTGACAAACAGAGAGAGACAGAGACAAAAAGAGAGAGAAATAGAGCGAAAAGAGATGAGAGAGAGAGAGTAACAAATATATTAAAATTATATTTAAATAAAAATATAAGTAAAAAAATTATAAATTACATATATTAAATTATCTTAAATATTTGTCATAATATTTTTTTTACTGAAAAATATAATAATATATTTAAAAATTTTATATTCTTATATTCTTATATTATTTATATATATATATATATATATATAAAATAAGAAAGAAAAGAAAGAAAGAAAATTAAAAATAAAAGAAGGAAAAAAAAATTTAAAAAAAAATTTGAGCCAGCTCAACCCATGCTTTTTTCGTCGCCAATTACTTTTATAAATCCCTCAAATTTAAATTAGAAATGTTTCCCTCTAAATTTAAATTAACAATAGTGTTTGATTATTGTTAACCGTGTATAACGTAAAAATATTTTTAAAAAGTTGAAAAAATTAATTATTAAAAAATTAAGGAAAAATTTAAAATTTGAAATAATATCAATAAGTCTTACAAATAATTGGGATATTTTGTCTTTTATTAGTACTGGTAATAATATTGAAAAATTTATTGAAATGATAAATAATTGGGATATTTTGTCTTTTATTTGTGAATTTTGATTTATTCTTAATTTATTAGTGTTATTGAAATATGATGATGTAAAAAGTATAAATAGTTTAATTGTATTTTTCATCTCAAAATAATAGTCTATTTTCAGAATTTAATTTCTTTTTATAATACAATTATTACATTTTGAAAATATTAATTTATCAAAATTACCTTTTGTAAATTAATTATTTATCTTCATAAAAATAAAAATAAAAATAAAAATAAAAATAAAAATAAAAATAAAAATAAAAATAAAAATAAAAATAAAAATAAAAATAAAAATAAAAATAAAAATAAAAATGTAAATAATTAATTTTTTTTTATTTACATTCGGCTACCAAAAATTTAGTAGCCGAAAGTGGGTCTATAGCGACTAAAAAAACTTTGGTCGCCGAAAGGTGACATTTGGCGACCAAAACTTTGGTCGGGAAAGATTAAAAATTAATTTTTTTTATTTACATTCGGCTACCAAACATTTAGTAGCCGAAAGTGGGTCTTTAGCGACTAAAAGAACTTTGGTCGCCGAAAGTTGACATTTGGCGACCAAACCTTTGGTCGGGGAAGATTAAAAATTAATTTTTTTTATTTACATTCGGCTACCAAACATTTAGTAGCCGAAAGTGGCTCTTTAGCGACTAAAAGAACTTTGGTCGCCGAAAGTTGACATTTGGCGACCAAATATTTGGTCGGGAAAGATTAAAAATTAATTTTTTTTATTTGCATTCGGCTACCAAACATTTAGTAGCCGAAAGTGTGTCTTTAGCTACTAAAGTTTTTTTTAGTCGCCAATTGTGATATTTTTAGCTACTAAATAATTTTTTAGTCGCCAATTGTAATATCTTTAGCTACTAAATTTTTTTTAGTAGCCAATAATCAACATTTCCCTACTAAAAAAAATTAGTAGCTAAAAAGTTGACTTTTGCCGACTAAAATTATTTTTGGTAGCCAATTCCCACACTTTTGGCGACTAAATTAGTTTTGGTAGCTAAAAGTGGTCGGCAAAAATGCATTTTCTTGTAGTGAAAACTAACGATTTGGAATTATTTTCTCTCGATTTGGTTGATTTCCAGCTTTTTTTGCTTTTGCTTTTGTTTTATGTTTTCTCCTTTCGATTTTGTTCCTTTACTCTTTCTCTTTCATCAGATTGACCAGCAGCAATGGTGAATCGATTTATCTAGGGTTTCGAGTGCGGTGTTAATGGCTCTGATCATGCGGGACAAGCAGGTGGCGTAATTAATTTTATTCGTTTTTGTGACTACTCAATTAATTTTAGTCACTAGTGGTTGATTGTCAAATATGGTTGCTGAAGCAGATCATCAAGAATGAAGATCTTGAAGAGTTGAAGGAATTGGGTTCTGGAACTTTCGGGACTGTTTATCATGGAAAATGGAGGGGAACAGATGTTGCCATTAAACGAATAAAGAAAAGCTGTTTCACAGGGCGGTCATCCGAACAAGAGAGACTGGTGAGCTTCTATGCATTTATCTTATCAAATATTTTTTGTCCTGTTTGCTTGATGGATGAAACAGAGAGTTACATAAACCAAAAAAAAGTTTCAGGTGTGCTACTCAAGCCTAAGGTAACCATTTGCATTTTTATTGCAAGATGAATCTGACTACAAACTGGAAGGACCCATATAGTTGAGATCAGGCATTTTGAATAGTTCATTACAAGTTCTTATTTTCTAGAGCCTTGTCTCACTGAGGAGGATTGAGATTTTCTGTTTAAGTTCTTCTGATTCTGCATTAGATAACTAGCAATCATTCTTGCAGACGGTGGAGTTCTGGCGCGAAGCTGATATTCTTTCAAAGCTTCACCATCCCAATGTGGTGGCATTTTATGGTGTGGTGCAGGATGGACCAGGAGGAACACTTGCCACTGTGACAGAATACATGGTGAATGGTTCTCTTAGACATGTTTTACTTTGCAAGGATAGGTAATATCTTAATTCTTAAGAACCTTACACTTACTGTACTTTGCACTCTTTTTTTTTATCCTCTTTGTCCTTAATGTATTAAATATTCAGGCAGCTTGATTGTCGCAAGCGGCTCATAATTGCAATGGATGCGGCATTTGGAATGGAGTATCTACATTCAAAGAATATTGTGCATTTTGATTTAAAATGTGATAACCTGCTGGTGAACTTAAAAGATCCTTTACGGCCCATTTGCAAGGTAACAACGTAGTGGTATTGCAATTCATTTTTGTTTTTACTGTAGCAGGAACAAGATTCTTTCAAATGGTTTGGAACATATGATTAATGTTGGTGGCATAATAGGGCCAAGATGTTTTCATGGTTTCTGGCTCCAAACCAAGCCAACCTCTGTATAGCTTCACTTTTTGGCCAGTTGGTCTTCATTTTCAGAGGGTTGTCTATTTATGCTTGACTTCCAGCTTAGAGCATCTCCAATGCACTAGGCATATAATGCTTGTTAGTCAAAATGCCTATTGTGACTCACTTTTTTCAACTCCAATGCACTAGGCATATGATTAGGCATTTTGGCTCAGCTCACATTCACTAGCTACATGTAGCTAGCCTTCAACGCTAGGCAAAATGTATTCAATCATTAAGATCATTTCCCTCCATCATTGTTATTGACGTGGCATTCTATAAAATTTAGTATTTGGATAAATAGCTAAAATAAAGAGCATGGTTGGAGTAAAAACATAAAATAGTTGATAGGCAAAATAAAATATATACTTTATAGTAATATTTAGATAGGTAAAATGCCTACTACCGTTGGAGATGCTCTTAGCCTCTTATACATCTACCTTCATCACAATAAAAATCTATTGTATTTTGGCTTTTACAATCAGCTTTTATATGCAGATCTAACTACTGTGATCTTTTGTCTTTTACTTTCTAGATCACACACAAGCTATAACAATGGTGAAGGCTGTTGTTGTTCTGAACAGCAGTGAAGGTGTTAGTGGCACCATACACTTCACTCAAGAAGGAGATGGTAATATTCAATTAAATTATAGTTCATGTATATGCATGCCATTTGTGTTGCGAATTGAATTATTTTGTTTGTTGTATGCCTCAGGTCCAACTACAGTTACCGGAAGCGTCTCTGGGCTTAAACCTGGACTTCATGGTTTTCACGTCCATGCTCTTGGTGATACAACGAATGGTTGCATGTCAACTGGTAATTTTCACCCCGACCCCAAATTCACCTTCTTTACTTTTTTGTCCATGGAATCTGGAAAATGAAATGATAGTGACCAGTTTCAATTTAACACCTCACTTATGACCATTTAAATTTGCAGGACCACATTTTAATCCTGCTGGCAAACTGCATGGTGCTCCTGAGGGTGAGAATCGCCATGCCAGTGACCTTGGCAACATCACAGTTGGTGCAGATGGTAAGCTATCATTTGGAATGGACTGTTTATTCTCTTTTTTCCTCCTCATCATCATAATTGTCTGTTGCCATAGGTGTCTTTATCTTGAGCATCATAATTTTATCCATCACATTTTTATTTATTTAGAGAATTTTGCTTAATCAAACTCTAGTTTTTTTTTTGTTCAATTCTGATGGTCTTCGTTTCACACAGAATTCTTTATTAGCATTGGCATTTAAGTTTTGTTTAAAAACCCTATCCAAATTGATACTACAAAATCACTTTTGATAATTATGAGATGATGGTTGTTGTTTGGCTTTCAAATGAAAGTGCCTTTCTATTTCTATGAATTTTGAATGTCATTTTATATCCATCATCACCATAATTTTATTGTTTCTGGATGATACTGTGATTTAATTTAGGCCTTCAAACTTTAACATGCCATTAACATTTTGCAATGACTTTATGTGTTTCAGGCACTGCATGTTTCACCATTGTTGACAAACAGGTGAATTAGTTACTTGTATTATCTCAGTTAGAACATGCTATATGGGCTATTGATCTTATTTTTCTGACATTTTACTGTGTGCAGATCCTTCTCTGTGGCCCAAATTCCAACATTGGAAGGGCTGTTGTTGTCCATGGAGACCCTGATGATCTGGGAAAGGGTAACACTAATTACGTTACAAATTATAACGTTTCTTTGTTGTTAGGGTTACCTTACTCTAATTTCACTTAATGAACTATTTTCATTTACAAAAAATGCTATATGGCCCTTTAAGTGGAGTTCAAGAGTGCGAAGATGGGTGTGGGTAGCATTGTAGCACTGGTTACATGCTACATATGAATAATATTCTTGAAATTTTACTGTTTGGAACTCTTTTTCTTTAGCCTGCTCCATTCTTGAGGCAGCATTTTATATGTTACAATCTTTTTTGTTCAGGTGGCCATGAACTCAGCCTAAGTACTGGAAATGCTGGTGGAAGGATTGCCTGTGGTAAGCATTCTGGTTTATTTTTTATTTTATTTTAGTTGTATACCGTGGTTTAATGAAAACCTCATTTCTGTTGTTAGCACTTATGGTTGATTGTATGAATAGCTGGGTTTATTTTAGGGTATTGTTCCTTTTGGTAATTTGATTTAGGGGTAAATCAAAAAAATATGGGAAGTGGGGCATCCAACAATTTTTGTGCGATGCATTTAGAGGCTCCCTTCAAACAGATATGGGATAGTACAAAATTTACTAATTCTCCTCTTAATTCAAGGGGACATTTCAAACATGATATTAGACATTATTCTCAGAACTATTAGTAGTCTCATGTAATCTAGTCCAACAAAACAAACACGATGAGTGTAGATTATCCCTCATTGAGCAACATCAATTTAATATACTCTTACCCTTTTGCAGGTATCATTGGCCTGCACGGTTGATTAGCCACTCATGAGATGCTGTTTACTTTAAATCCTGCTACCGAATTACAACCCTGCAACTGTGTGAAAAATCAAGTTACTAGTGAAGGCTTGTTTGGTATAAATAAAAGATTGGTTGAGACTTGGTATAGTTGAACTTATGGTTTGTTCTGTAATGCTTATTGCCTTCCTTTTCCTACGGTGAAGCGATTTTGCGACTAATTTCATGCCATTTTGTGCATTTATTAATGTGATGGGTTCAATATCAAGGAACAAAATTTAATGGGCTCTAGCTGGCATGTTTTGCAATTCTTAGCTATTATTCTACCTTTTCAAAGGCGGAGGTGGGGTTGTTTCACCCTCCAATTTTCACTTGAATTGTATTTCACTCTTTGACCTTCTAATTGCTGAAGTCTCTAGACTTCAACTTTTTTAAAAATTTGAGTTTGAAGTTGAAACATGAGAGATTAGAGTGGACGTTTTTAATGTGTTTTAATGTATTTTTAATTTAATTGCAGGTATTTTTTTGTTCAATAACATAAAATTAGCACAATTTAAAAAAAAAAAAAGAGGCTATCACGGCGTTTATAAAAACGTTGCTATAAATATTATACCAACGGTTGAATTTTTTGAAAAAAGATACAACGGCGTTTTAAAAACGTTGCTAAACAGTATTGTAACGTCATATTACCGTTAATAGAACTTTTAGCGGCGTTTTTATAAAAACGCCGCCGCCTATAGTTATATAGCGACGTTTCTAAAGCGCCATAAAGTTATAGCGACGGCCGCATCTTCGGCGTTTGGTATTAAACGTCGCAAAAAGATTTAATGGCGTTTTTAAGACCTATAGCGGCGTTTTTTAAACGCCGCTAAATCCCTCATTTCCAGCAGTGACTGGAGGGACTCGGCAGACACCATGCATGAGACACACTCACTCCACCACACACATGCATGAATGATACACACGGTTCTCCTTCTCTCTCTCTCGAAACCCATGCACACACAAACAACACCCCCCCTCTCTTCACTCTCCTCTCTCTCTCGGCTCTCTCCATAAGACATGCAAGAGACCCACCACCTTTTCTCTCTCTAGAGAGATACCCATCTCTCTCTCTCTACAAAGAGACCCACCACCTTTTCTCTCTCTAGAGATGTGTGTGTTCGTGTGAATAATGTCCCTGTAAAGAATGCTGGCATGATAAAAGTAGTGGATTGATTTTCATTAAAGAATAAATGATTCAAGTATCCATTTGAATTCAACATAGTCAGGGGTTGACATGAAGAGAGTTGGATCCTCATGGAAGCAGCTAGGGTTGAAATTTGCACATCATTCAATAGTGATTTCCCTGTAAGCCATGCTAGTCAGATTTCAAATCCGATCCTTGATTTGTCGCTTGAATCTGGAAAATGTGAATCATGTGGTGTCGCGGAGCCCGGGATATGCGAAAAGGAGTGAAATGCACCAGTGATGCAGTTCTTGTCACAGGGGAATATGTGTCAAAATAATCCAGACCTTCCTTTTGTCTGTAACCTTTAACTACAAGTCTTGCTTTATACTTGTCAATTGAACCATCTGCTTTCATTTTTCTCTTGAATATCCATTTATATCCAAGAGGTTTAGAACCTGGTGGTAGATCCACCAATTCCCAAGTATGACTTTGCATAATGGATTCAATTTCATTATTAACAGCCTCTTTCCACAAAGGTGCTTCAGGACCTGTCATTGCTGCCTTATAGCTTTGAGGTTCATTTTCTAACAGGTATGTCAGAAAATCTGTACCAAAGGATTTTGATGTTCTCGCTCTCTTACTTCTTCTTGGTTCATCATCAGTTAAATCCTGTTGGTTGAGACCATTACTAGTCTCTTGTGCTTGATTGTCATTAGTCTCTTGACTTTGTGTACAATCATAAGTTCTTTTCTGTGAACTTTAATTCCTGTCCTTTCTTGTAAGGAAAGACAAGTTCAAAAAGCACAGCATTCCTTGACTCTATAATAGTGTTCACATTTATATCAGGTATTTCTGATTTATAAGTCAGAAACCGATATGCACTACTATTCTGAGCATAACCAATAAACACATAATTTACTGTTTTTGGTCCAATCTTAGTCTTTTTTTTTTTCCTGGAACAAGAACTTCCACTTTTGCCAAACACCCCCACACTTTCAAGTATTTGTAGGAAGGTGGTCGACTTTTCCACAATTTATAAGGAATGCTTTTGGTTTTCTTGTGGGGTATTATGTTAAAACATAATTAGCAGACAATTTTACTTCCCCCCACAAGTTCTGTGGTAAGCCTGAACTTAGTAACATGGCATTCATCATTTGTTGTATATGATGTGCTCCATAAATTTCAAATGAAAAATCCACAATAATTATGACTACACAAATCAGAATTAATGTTTTGTCAAAAACATATCCTCATAAAAATATTTGCCTAAGAAACGAACAATTCAAAAACCCTATTGATTGTATACATTTTTGCAACTCATTTATAAATAAATGTCACTGTCATAAAAATATTTGTGACAGAAGAAAAATTAAATTATCTCAATTAATGCAAGAGATACTCCCCATATTAATAAAATGGTTTATGATTTAACAAATTCTACTACGCAAGTAAAATAATTATTAATGACAACTCATGTCACATAATTCAAAAGAAACTAAAAATCAACATGACAATTTATCATTCCAACTCACATGACATTATTTTTTAAAGAAATAACTTGAGTTGATATCAATACATGCATATCAAACGCATCAACTAAAAATAATGAATTTAGCAAAATAAATTAATCATGCATGATCTCATCACTTGTATCATGAAATTAAAGGATTCTCAACTCATAAATAAAATCCAACGCATTTAAACTTTAAACTTCAAAATGACAAAACATACATTTATTTAATCAGTTTGATTTATACATAAATAAACTAATTAAATATGCATTCAAACGTTCTTGTGAATATATATATTTTCCGACTCATGTGCAGAAACCATTTACAACTACGGATCCACACACAGAAAATAAAGAATGATTCAGAAAACCAATAAAGAAAATAATCTTGCCACAAAAGTTTCTACGTAATAAAAATGAAAAAAGTTTGTAAAACTAATATTTTACTTTAGAAACAAATTCTACCAAGTATACTCATAACTATGATAAAGTCAAAAGAATTAAAACCTTTTCACAAAGGGTTCAAAATTAAGTGATCTTACAAACGAAATCGTAAGTCATGTACAAAATTTACAAATTGTGACCGATTCACAAAGTTACATGATTTATTAATAAAATTAATTTTCTAGTTACTAAAACCAGAAAATAAATTATAATACAAAATAATTGTATATTTCTTGTTAATAATATAATTTTATTTTCCTTGTTACTAAAACTAGAAAAATAAAATACCGAAATAATATCTGATTACAAAAATCAGAAAACCAAACCACAAATTAATTTTCTAGTTACTAAAACTAGAAAATAATATAATTTTATTTTCCTTATTGCTAAAACTAGAAAATAAAATACCACAAAAATATCTGATTACAAAAATCAGAATAACACACAATAATTTTCTAGTTACCAAAACTAGAAAATAAATTCTAGTTACTAAAACTAGAAAAATAAAATATAATAACAAAATAATTTTATTTTCCTTGTTACTAAAACTAGAAAATAAATTATAACAACAAAATAATTTTATTTTCCTTGTTACTAAACCAGGAAAAATAAAATACCAAAATAATTTTCTGTAATACCAAATAATATTCTGAAATTGTTAATGACACCAGTATCGTACTACTAGTTGTCAAAGAAAAGAGACAGTATATTACTACTATCTGTCAAATAGCATAAATTACTATTTGTTTTTCCAACCAGAATATTATTTTGAAAAACAGAAAATTAAATACAATGAAGATACCAAAAAGGAGTCTGTCTTAAGATTGTTAGACAATCTTCACTGTATTTAAAAGATTTAATTCTATTGTGTACAAAACAACAATTAGAATTTAAAGAAATAAAGAAAAGGAGAGTATATGTTTGATTACAAAAATCAAATTTGAAATAATAAATAAATAAATAAAAACAGATTTTATTTTGTTACAAAAACAAAATTAAAATCTGATTTAAATAAATAATAAAAACAGAATAATAAATAAAGAACTTACTTGATTTAATTTCTTCAAAATAAAATCTGATCAAGTCCAGTGTTTGACACTGTGTCCTTAAGACAGATTCGTCCTCTCCACGGTGCTTTCAGAATTTGGACGTCTATCTCCCAGGATAAAATGATCTACTACAAACAATAGCAGCACTACAAATTGTTTGCCTTACGAACACACTAAGTGTTTACACTCTTTCTTTCAGAAATAAAATGCAGCAAAATGAAGAGGATGTATCAGAATCATGAAGAACGAAAATTAGAGTTCCAAAATCTAAATGAGGGTTGTCCTATTTATAGTTTTATAGGTGGCTCTTGGTTTTGAATTGAACAGGTATGATACCTGTTGGCTTTGAATTCAAACAGAATTGAATCTGTTGGGTTACAAATTAAACAGATAATAATAACAGGAAGGGCCCTGTTTGGGTGCGCGATAATACCAAACCAGTTTATTTCTGTTTAAAAACGGGAAGGGCCCTGTTTGGATGAACATTTATACCAAACCTGTTTAATTTGAATTAATAAAATTAATTTCAAATGTTTTTGGCCCAAAAAGATTAGTATCGAGTTGAACAAGCCCAACCCAACCACACACCACGCACCCGCGCCCAAGCCCCGGCCCAGCCCAGCCCGCCCGACCGGCCGGACGGACGGCGGCGGCGGCGCGCGCGCGTGTGTGGTGATTTTTGAGTCCAATGGGTCTAGCCCATTTTGCCCATAACCTCTCCCTCTAAAACACTTGGGTACCCCTTGGGGCACACCCCAAGTACCAAGCCCAAGCTTTATAAACTCTTTCAAAACTTCCCACCAAATCAATGTGGGACAAGCCTTATTCAAACCATAAGGAATTTCCACCAAAACTCCATTTCCATGGAGCACACTTTGGCTTCAATTTCCCATTCACTCGGTAATGGT
Source organism: Camellia oleifera (assembly GCA_022316695.1). Taxonomy (NCBI): domain Eukaryota; kingdom Viridiplantae; phylum Streptophyta; class Magnoliopsida; order Ericales; family Theaceae; genus Camellia; species Camellia oleifera. The sequence goes on along the minus strand of CM039306.1, from coordinate 183,484,800 downwards.
TTTGAGCAACCAAATATACCACGTGAATCACAACGCGGCATAGAACGCGTTACCACTTTGACCCGCGTAAATCGACGCACGGGGCCCACTTAAAAATTAGACCAAACTTAGGATAAAATTCTGGTTTTACCCAGAATTTATAACCATTTCCAACAATCCCCCACATGAATGGAATTTGATGACAACGGAAATGCAACAATATGCAGATTTATCGAAAGAGTATAAGTCAAAAATATCTTGCATCAGGATAGGTAGTTTTCGGCCTTGAACCTTCCCTAGTGATAACCCATCGGACTTACTGGCTAACCAATGGACGCGATGCCTTGAATTGTTCAGCCGTTTGTGTAAGCCAAGACAATAGATTTCACACAAAATATCTTCTAACACATCGTGGTTCTCACTGTTGTGTTCATTTTGGCCTTGAACGCACCTGGTTTTCATAAGTGTTTCTAGAGAATGTAGCCTCTTTCATTCTCATAGAACCGGCCCCAGTTCAACACTCATATAGGTGATTCTTATTGTGAGTATCTCCTTATACTCATCTTGATTTTATGTCTTAATCAAGATATAAGTAATCATTAAAAGCAAAGCTTATCCTTATGCCCCTGCAGACAACATATGTTGCAGATATCACTCTCACCATAGGAATGGGTAGGGAAAATTAATCCCTTGGTGATTTCTGGCGAGCCATACATAACTTAGTTGTCCCTTTGAACTTAGTTCTTGGGATCTCCAGTCATATAAGTAGGGTTACCATTATGACGACTCTTATGTAATAGGCTTTAATCCCATTCCCTTCGATGAACTATACACTAGCTCTTTTGTCAAACCTTTTGTTAACGGATCCGCAATATTCTCTTTAGATTTTATATAATTTATTGAGATTCTACCGTTTGACAACACTTGCCTTACGGTATTATGTCGACGACGAATATGTCGTGACTTACCGTTATACATGTGATTCTGTGCCCTGCCTATTGTAGATTGACTATTACAATGAATGCAAATAGTTGGCACAGGTTTTGGCCACATTGGAATGTCTTCTAAAAAGTGACGAAGCCATTCTGCTTCTTCACCTGCTTTATCTAAAGCAATAAACTCGGATTCCATTGTGGAACGTGCGATGCAAGTTTGTTTCGTGGACTTCCAAGAAACAGCAGCGCCTCCTAGAGTAAAGACATATCCACTTGTGGATTTTGAATCTTTAGTATCCGATATCCAATTGGCATCACAATAACCTTCAAGTACTGCTGGATATCGAGTAAAGTTCAAACCATGATCACGAGTGAATCTTAGATATCTAAGAACTCGAATGATCGCTTTCCAATGGTCTTCTCCGGGGTTACTAGTGTACCTACTCAATTTACTGATAGCATAAGCTATATCAGGACGAGTACAATTCATTAGGTACATTAGGCTTCCAATGATTTGGGAGTATTTTAACTGAGACACAGCATCACCTTTATTTTTCGATAAATAAAGACTGATGTCTACAGGTGTTCTTGCTAAATTCAAATCATCCTTGATAAATTTATCAAGAATTTTCTCAATATAATGAGATTGAGATAATGCATATCCGTCAGATGTTTTAGTAATTTTCATTCCTAATATAACATCTGCGACCCCCATATCTTTCATATCAAATCTTTTATTAAGCATTTGCTTAGTTGATTTGATCATGTTTTGACTGCTTCCAATGATAAGCATGTCATCCACATAAAGACAAACTATGACATATCCTTGGTCAGTGTTTTTAACATAGACGCATTTGTCACATTCGTTTATCTTAAACCCAATAGTAAGCATTGCATGATCAAATTTTTCATGCCATTGCTTAGGTGCTTGTTTTAATCCATAAAGGGATTTTACAAGTCGACAAACTTTCTTTTCTTGCCCTGATACTACAAACCCTTCGGGTTGTTCCATATAGATCTCTTCATTTAGATCACCGTTTAAGAAAGCTGTCTTAACATCCATTTGATGTATTTCTAGTTTAAACAACGCTGCTATAGCAATAAGCATGCGAATGGATGTTATTCTTGTCACAGGGGAATATGTGTCAAAATAATCCAGACCTTCCTTTTGTCTGTAACCTTTAACTACAAGTCTTGCTTTATACTTGTCAATTGAACCATCTGCTTTCATTTTTCTCTTGAATATCCATTTATATCCAAGAGGTTTAGAACCTGGTGGTAGATCCACCAATTCCCAAGTATGACTTTGCATAATGGATTCAATTTCATTATTAACAGCCTCTTTCCACAAAGGTGCTTCAGGACCTGTCATTGCTGCCTTATAGCTTTGAGGTTCATTTTCTAACAGGTATGTCAGAAAATCTGTACCAAAGGATTTTGATGTTCTCGCTCTCTTACTTCTTTTTGGTTCATCATCAGTTAAATCCTGTTGGTTGAGACCATTACTAGTCTCTTGTGCTTGATTGTCATTAGTCTCTTGACTTTGTGTACAATCATAAGTTCTTTTCTGTGAACTTTAATTCCTGTCCTTTCTTGTAAGGAAAGACAAGTTCAAAAAGCACAGCATTCCTTGACTCTATAATAGTGTTCACATTTATATCAGGTATTTCTGATTTATAAGTCAGAAACCGATATGCACTACTATTCTGAGCATAACCAATAAACACATAATTTACTATTTTTGGTCCAATCTTAGTCTTTTTTTTTTTTCCTGGAACAAGAACTTCCACTTTTGCCAAACACCCCCACACTTTCAAGTATTTGTAGGAAGGTGGTCGACTTTTCCACAATTTATAAGGAATGCTTTTGGTTTTCTTGTGGGGTATTATGTTAAAACATAATTAGCAGACAATTTTACTTCCCCCCACAAGTTCTGTGGTAAGCCTGAACTTAGTAACATGGCATTCATCATTTGTTGTATATGATGTGCTCCATAAATTTCAAATGAAAAATCCACAATAATTATGACTACACAAATCAGAATTAATGTTTTGTCAAAAACATATCCTCATAAAAATATTTGCCTAAGAAACGAACAATTCAAAAACCCTATTGATTGTATACATTTTTGCAACTCATTTATAAATAAATGTCATTGTCATAAAAATATTTGTGACAGAAGAAAAATTAAATTATCTCAATTAATGCAAGAGATACTCCCCATATTAATAAAATGGTTTATGATTTAACAAATTCTACTACGCAAGTAAAATAATTATTAATGACAACTCATGTCACATAATTCAAAAGAAACTAAAAATCAACATGACAATTTATCATTCCAACTCACATGACATTATTTTTTAAAGAAATAACTTGAGTTGATATCAATACATGCATATCAAACGCATCAACTAAAAATAATGAATTTAGCAAAATAAATTAATCATGCATAATCTCATCACTTGTATCATGAAATTAAAGGATTCTCAACTCATAAATAAAATCCAACGCATTTAAACTTTAAACTTCAAAATGACAAAACATACATTTATTTAATCAGTTTGATTTATACATAAATAAACTAATTAAATATGCATTCAAACGTTCTTGTGAATATATATATTTTCCGACTCATGTGCAGAAACCATTTACAACTACGGATCCACACACAGAAAATAAAGAATGATTCAGAAAACCAATAAAGAAAATAATCTTGCCACAAAAGTTTCTACGTAATAAAAATGAAAAAAGTTTGTAAAACTAATATTTTACTCTAGAAACAAATTCTACCAAGTATACTCATAACTATGATAAAGTCAAAAGAATTAAAACCTTTTCACAAAGGGTTCAAAATTAAGTGATCTTACAAACGAAATCGTAAGTCATGTACAAAATTTACAAATTGTGACCGATTCACAAAGTTACATGATTTATTAATAAAATTAATTTTCTAGTTACTAAAACCAGAAAATAAATTATAATACAAAATAATTGTATATTTCTTGTTAATAATATAATTTTATTTTCTTTGTTACTAAAACTAGAAAAATAAAATACCGAAATAATATCTGATTACAAAAATCAGAAAACCAAACCACAAATTAATTTTCTAGTTACTAAAACTAGAAAATAATATAATTTTATTTTCCTTATTACTAAAACTAGAAAATAAAATACCACAAAAATATCTGATTACAAAAATCAGAATAACACACAATAATTTTCTAGTTACCAAAACTAGAAAATAAATTCTAGTTACTAAAACTAGAAAAATAAAATATAATAACAAAATAATTTTATTTTCCTTGTTACTAAAACTAGAAAATAAATTATAACAACAAAATAATTTTATTTTCCTTGTTACTAAACCAGGAAAAATAAAATACCAAAATAATTTTCTGTAATACCAAATAATATTCTGAAATTGTTAATGACACCAGTATCGTACTACTAGTTGTCAAAGAAAAGAGACAGTATATTACTACTATCTGTCAAATAGCATAAATTACTATTTGTTTTTCCAACCAGAATATTACTTTGAAAAACAGAAAATTAAATACAATGAAGATACCAAAAAGGAGTCTGTCTTAAGATTGTTAGACAATCTTCACTGTATTTAAAAGATTTAATTCTATTGTGTACAAAACAACAATTAGAATTTAAAGAAATAAAGAAAAGGAGAGTATATGTTTGATTACAAAAATCAAATTTGAAATAATAAATAAATAAATAAAAACAGATTTTATTTTGTTACAAAAACAAAATTAAAATCTGATTTAAATAAATAATAAAAACAGAATAATAAATAAAGAACTTACTTGATTTAATTTCTTCAAAATAAAATCTGATCAAGTCCAGTGTTTGACACTGTGTCCTTAAGACAGATTCGTCCTCTCCACGGTGCTTTCAGAATTTGGACGTCTATCTCCCAGGATAAAATGATCTACTACAAACAATAGCAGCACTACAAATTGTTTGCCTTACGAACACACTAAGTGTTTACACTCTTTCTTTCAGAAATAAAATGCAGCAAAATGAAGAGGATGTATCAGAATCATGAAGAACGAAAATTAGAGTTCCAAAATCTAAATGAGGGTTGTCCTATTTATAGTTTTATAGGTGGCTCTTGGTTTTGAATTGAACAGGTATGATACCTGTTGGCTTTGAATTCAAACAGAATTGAATCTGTTGGGTTACAAATTAAACAGATAATAATAACAGGAAGGGCCCTGTTTGGGTGCGCGATAATACCAAACCAGTTTATTTCTGTTTAAAAACGGGAAGGGCCCTGTTTGGATGAACATTAATACCAAACCTGTTTAATTTGAATTAATAAAATTAATTTCAAATGTTTTTGGCCCAAAAAGATTAGTATCGAGTTGAACAAGCCCAACCCAACCACACACCACGCACCCGCGCCCAAGCCCAGCCCAGCCCGCCCGACCGGCCGGACGGATGGCGGCGGCGGCGGCCCGCGTGTGTGGTGATTTTTGAGTCCAATGGGTCTAGCCCATTTTGCCCATAACCTCTCCCTCTAAAACACTTGGGTACCCCTTGGGGCACACCCCAAGTACCAAGCCCAAGCTTTATAAACTCTTTCAAAACTTCCCACCAAATCAATGTGGGACAAGCCTTATTCAAACCATAAGGAATTTCCACCAAAACTCCATTTCCATGTAGCACACTTTGGCTTCAATTTCCCATTCACTCGGTAATGGTTTTGAGCAACCAAATATACCACGTGAATCACAACGCGGCATAGAACGCGTTACCACTTTGACCCGCGTAAATCGACGCACGGGGCCCACCTAAAAATTAGACCAAACTTAGGATAAAATTCTGGTTTTACCCAGAATTTATAACCATTTCCAACAACACTAACCACGCACCCACCTCTCACCTCTCGGCACCACCTACATAGACCATGCACATGACACACTCTCTCTCTCTCTCTACCCAACTCTCTCTATTCTCTCACTAACACTCACCACTCATACACCACATGCATCCATGACACTGGAGGGACTCGGCAGACACCATGCATGAGACACACTCACTCCACCACACACATGCATGAATGATACACACGGTTCTCCTTCTCTCTCTCTCGAAACCTATGCACACACAAACAACACCCCCCCTCTCTTCACTCTCCTCTCTCTCTCGGCTCTCTCCATAAGACATGCAAGAGACCCACCACCTTTTCTCTCTCTAGAGAGATACCCATCTCTCTCTTTACAAAGAGACCCACCACCTTTTCTCTCTCTAGAGATGTGTGTGTTCGTGTGAATAATGTCCCTGTAAAGAATGCTGGCATGATAAAAGTAGTGGATTGATTTTCATTAAAGAATAAATGATTCAAGTATCCATTTGAATTCAACATAGTCAGGGGTTGACATGAAGAGAGCTGGATCCTTATGGAAGCAGCTAGGGTTGAAATTTGCACATCATTCAATAGTGATTTCCCTGTAAGCCATGCTAGTCAGATTTCAAATCCGATCCTTGATTTGCCGCTTGAATCTGGAAAATGTGAATCATGTGGTGTCGCGGAGCCCGGGATATGCGAAAAGGAGTGGAATGCACCAGTGATGCAGTTCTTTATTTTATTTTTATTTTGAGTGTTTTGTGAGGTTTTATTTTATTTTATTATTCCCTTCTCTCTCTCATCGGATCTGTAATATTCAAGTGTTGTAATAATCCCCCACCCCGCTTCTTTCTATCCCATTCTTTAATCGCTTTCCCTAACTGTGTGTATGTATATATCTGACATGCCATGCATATCCATGTTTTACATTTATGTCTCATGCATTAAGATTCGACTACATTTACATGTGTGGATTTAATCAATTCTTTTGTGATTCTATGCGCTACCTCATGTTATTAAGATGTTTCACATGCCATATTTGAGAAGTCGAATCTTTAGTGCATCTCATGAGTGAATTGCATTAGGATTCTGTATATAAGATCATGCATATTTTACTAACTTTTGTTTTGTAGTTGTTCGAGGGACGTCGGTCAATCTGTGAGTTTTTATGCTTTAGCATCCCGCTTGTACATAATTTTCTTACTATGTTTAGCATCCTACCATGAGGCTAATTGCTTAAATGATAAACTGTTTGAATGCCTGTGGATGAAGGCTTGTTGCTTAAATTGGAATGATTCAACGAATGTACGTTTTAAGATTCACAAACCTAAGCCCACCTAAGGGTGGCAAATTCAAACCCTTTTCGAGAAACAAATATGAAATTGAATTGTTCCAATTTGAGCAAACTAGTCTATACCTTGTATGTTTCACATAAGAAATTTTAGGATTTATTAAATAATCAGAATAAGAACATATATTGTACATAAAAACCACATCATGATTAGTAGAGGCCGATCTTTGATCGGGTGAGTGGGGTGTTCAATTATTGACCTTCCTCTCTCATACCTAAGTTCCCGAACCAAGACACTTTGGTAACGACGGACTAATGGCCTTTGGCACGAGTCACGGGTTTCCTAAATTTCCCATAAATATTTAGGTGGCGACTCTGAAATCTGGCAAAGCAGTCCATTTTTGGCATTTGATTCAAACATCGATTTTCCAAAAACAATTGTCGGATTTGGACTCTTTTTGTGTTTCCACTGTTTCACATTGCACTTGTGAAATCAGATTCCGAACCAACACACAAGTGGAGTCCGAACTGTAAGGGCTATTTCATTCTTCCGAAAGGGGGCGCGAAAAGTCGAGCTACAGTGTGCTACAGTAAAAATACTAGATGCTCAAAATTTACGCTCGAAGGACGCTCGACCCTCGCTCGAGCGTGAGACATAAGTCCTCGCTCGAGTATGGGTTCCCTCGCTCGAGCGGATTGTGAACTCATGCAAAGTACTAGATACAAGCATTTCACGCTCAAGCGTAACATTTCTCACTCGAGCGGAAAGCACGATCACAGAGTGTACGCTCGAGCGTGGACTTCCTCGCTCGAGCGTGGGTCCAAAATCTGGAAATTCCAGATTTGAACCTCAAGCTCAAAATCAAGTTCAAATGCCTTAAAATCGATCCTCTTGGGCCAAAAACCTGGAAAACACTTGTAAACACATGACATTATATATTTCAAAGATCAATTTGAGAAATCAAGACCCAAGGGTGTTTAATTCAAACTCAATTTCAAACCAATTTTCATGAACATGTTACAAACATGACATGCATGAGTTTAAAACAATTCCAAGCTTTGAATCCAAGTTCAAATGAGCCAATTTCCTCCAACACAAGGAGGAAATTCTATGTAATCATGAGCATGCATGTACCAAATTCTATGTAACCAACCTCAAAATACAAGGATATAGCCATGCATGCAACATTTAAGCTACTAATGCAACACTTCTAACCAATCCTAGGCTCAATTCTTCAAATTAGCATAAAGCATGCAAGAATCAACTCAAAGGCACAATGAAGAAAATGAATTTCCTTAGCCAAGTCTTGAATTAGAGGTATGGAGGCTCAATTGACAATCTACACTTCAATTCTTTAATTCACTAAGCAAATCACAAGGAGGAACTCAACTCTTTCCCTCTCTCCCTCTATAGTCGGCTATGAGCAAGAAATGAGAGAAGAAATGTTTTGTTTGAGTGTATGTGAAGATCAAAAAGGTTCAAGTAGTGGGCCACTTAGGTGGCATTATGGTAATTAAGTCAAGCTATGTAATTTACCCAATTTTAATCTAATTTAATCATACCTAATCAGTTTTCAGATAATTACACCATAAAATCACGTAAATTATGACGATCATGAGACCCTAATCGATTTCTGGTTCGGCCGCCGATAAGGCCTTCAATTTGCAGTTTAAACACAGGAAACTGAATAGATAATTAAACACTCAAACAAATAAACATGCAATTAAACAGATACAGTCAATCGATTCCGTTTCAGATCTCAGTCAGTCAGTCCAGTATTTTAATCAGTTCGATTACTTCTCATAATCAGTCTCAGTTTAACAGTAATCAGTAGTTTATCGGTAATCAGTGATGAGGGTTGTTACAATTTTTCATTCTTTCAAATAATGTCATATCCAGCACCAGATCCATTAACAAGTCATCTCCACGAGTCACACGCTTTACCGGGCGCTACTCCGGAAGGAAGTCAGAACCTATTTCAAGCGCCATGCTTTGCCGGCTCAAAATACGGCGGGAAACGTACCCCAAGGTAACATCACAATCCATCATTATAATTAGTAGGCAATGCCAACACATATTTCATTATTCCCGTAACACATTTGTTCCATTATTCCCGTAACACATTAGTTCAATACACATCCACCATATGTTAAAATTCCATTTACATAACAAGTACACAATATGTTCCACTAACATCTCTATTATCCATCAAATCGTTCATTGTTTTATTGCAAAAGGGCATAAAGATTCATCTTTAATGTGTTCATAATTCTTGGGTTCAAACTAGTTCTTTACTTTTTCATATTATTATCAAGTCTTCAAATTCAATTTTCACAACATATTGATTATCAATTACTACCGAAGGCTATGAATTCAATCTCCAATATTAATTTCTTTGATACAACTCCTTCACATAACACCGTCATATTTCACAATCTCTCATTTATCATTACTCACACTCATCTTAATCCAACCTAGACTTAACACAATTTAAAATAACTCAATGCAATTCAACATAACACTATAGAATTCTTAAATATTCACTTCATCATTTTATCACAAATCTCATATCATCCATACCATTAACAATTCATTTACCCAAATTTGGTTTCATATTATAACATAATTTAAAAGATCAACAATAAGAGTTCAATCGCAACTTTTACAAAAATTTTGAAACACTTCCAAAATTCAATTAAACATGTATATATGCAATTTAACCCCTTAATTTTACAATACTACTTTCAATTTAAGCAAAACAATCACCCATCTTCATGAACCAAACTAGGATTTTTAAGAGAAATTAAAACTTTCCACAAAAACACATTTCTATTCTAATTCTCCTATTGATTATACACCCAAATCCATAATCCAACAAGTAAACCCCAACACTTCAAACCCTCAATCTCATGATTTATCACAATATGCTTAAAAATGTAAATTTTGTATTTGTATAAGGAAAATACCACAAATCTATCTAAAAATGAGAGTATTGAAGGAGAACTAAAAACCCTACCTCTTGAAGCAAGGAGATAACAACCCAAAAATCACCGGCGACGAAATCATGAAACTCTTGGATCAAAAGGAAGCTTTTGATGAGATCTACAATCTTTCTCAAAGGACCAAGGTGAAAAGATCACTCTAGGTGAGTAGATCTAGAGATCTAAGTGAAAAAGTTTGAGTTTAAAGAGAGAAGAGAGAACTCACGGCTTGGGAGGAGAAATGAGAGAAAAAAATAATGAGAGAGAAGTGGTTTGGGTCTATTTATAGTAGTAGAAAAGTAGTCCTAAGGTCAGTGAAAAGAATAAGTCGAAAACCCCCCAAAGATAGGGCCCATTCGGACCCAAAATTCTAACAATAAACACGCAAGTGTCGACCCTTCAGGAAGAAATAACAATGCTGTCAAAGCAAGGTGTCGACCATTGGACAAGAAGGGTCGACACTAAATTTCAGCACCTAAACTCAGATTTTGCAATATACAAGGGTTGATCCTTCCTAGACTGATGTCGACCCTTGTAGATAGCAACAAGAGACAGGTGTCAACACCACCAAGGCTGGTGTCGACTCTAAATTCCAGCAACACTTCTAGAAATTTCATCAGCAGGTAAGGGTTGACCCTTAAGAAGGCTGGTGTCAACCCCAAAACAGAATTTCTAAGTTTCCAAGGAACTTTTGCCAAGAATAAACGCGAACGAACAAACCCAATGAGTTTAAATCGGACTGTATTCCTTCAAAACCAACATACAACAACTCCAAAGACTCCAAAAATGAAAATAAAAGGATTAAATACACCTTTCAATAGATTAAAACACCCAAGTGTTACAACGTTTTCCTATTTTTTTAAAATAAAATATCATTTTCCCAGCCGTTTTACATTACAAAAACAAATAAATGGTTTAAATTGAAAAGAAATCAAACTAATATGGTCTAAATTGACAAAGTTAAATACTCAAAGTTTTTTTTGCTAGAAGGCTCAAACCTAGGATTTTTTTTTAACTCCAATTATAAATTTTTTGTTGGTGCTACTATTGTCATAAGTAGGACCATATTCGGATTTTATGTTTAGTTGTTCATGCCAATGGTTTGTACTTAAAATTGTAATTAGTGAATGAAACCAGTTTTTTTTGTTAATTTTATGTGCAACAGTTTCTTATCCCCAAGTTCAATATATTGAGTTTGAGCCAGCCTTGAGCACACAAAATTGGGCTAGAGGTCGGACTCGGGAAGGTTTAGACAACTCTGAGCACAAGTTGAGCAACCCCTCAACCCAGCTAAATATGCTGGAGTTGCACCCCTAGTTAAAATTTTCTAAAATTGAATGCTAAAAATTTGGCCATAAAAATCAATCAATTTTCATTGTAAACGCAACAAGATTTCATTCCCCAATGTTAAAATTTTTTCCCTTTTAAATGTCTGTCTTGAAAGTGGACTCTTTACATCTATAACTTAATCTAGAGCTCTGAAGAATTGAAAATTTTGATTATAAAAATCCGTGCATGGGATCATATCTCAATATTTCACCAAAATTAAAATGAAAGTTAATATACAGAGCTTGAGGTAGACCTTGTATTGGATGACTTGGAAATCTCTTTCTCTCTCTCTCTCTCTCTTTCTCTCTCTCTCTTAGAGTATGAGTTCGCCCACTTTGAAAGTTCAACATGTGTCCACCTCAAACTACTTATTTCCAGCCACATTCCTTGAGAAATAACCCACCTACCCGAGTTGGTTTTTCTTACAGCTCTCTAACAATTCCAGTCTCAAACTGTTGCATTACTTGCTTAGTAATACCAACTCCAACTTTTTTTCGTGACTTATGGCCAACCTTTGCTAGCTTTGGGACCACTAGAATTACCACTCTATTTGTTTCGGTAAAATATATTTTGTCACTGAAACGTTTATTGCAAATACAAACAAATATTTTTCAACATTTCATTGTGACCTTAAAATTAATGTGCTAGTGATTGTAGTAGAAGTAATGTTGGTGTGGCAGCATCATCGTTAATGATGAGCAAGGATCCTTTAGAGTTTTTTTTTCCTAAAGTTTCCTAGAGTGGTGCATTGTGTGATTGAGATTTAATGACAAGTCACATCAATTTTTCAGCATTAAATCTCAACCACACAATACACCACTTTAGGAAACTTTAGGAAAAAAACACTCTAGAAGATCCTTAGTGGTTAATGATGGGGCAGGAATTGTGGAGGTGGAGGTCATCTGATGTTGTTGGTAGGAAAGGAGTTTAGTTCAAAAAATATTTTTCACCCAAATAAACTTTTTTTTTATGATCAATAGAAAATGTTTCAGTTAATTTTCATTTTCTGTCATACCAAAAAATCAAAGAACAAAAAGGTTGTTTTTTAGAAGAAAATCCAAAATTAGATGACCTCCAATTAATTTTTTTCTAAAATAATTTTTCAGAGGAGAGCCAAAAGTAGGGTTTGCTAAGTCCTGTGTTGTATATGCCTTGTTTTTGGTATTGCTTTTAAAAATTTATTTTGGCTTTTATATTTTTGGAAATAAAAATCTTAGAAAAACACTCATCATTTTAAAAAAAAAAAAATTGTCAGAAAATAATTTTAATTTTTTAAAAAGGTGTTTTTTAGAAGAAAAAAATCCAAAAATAATTTGAGAAAAAATTTTCATGGGAAACACTAAATGGTATGTACCATATATAACTTATAACTAAAGAAGAAAATGACATAATTCATACTTTTTCAGTCATAACTAAAAGAAAATTGTCATAACTAAATATAATATGAGACATAATTAAAAAGTTCATAAGTCATAACTAAAATAAAATTATAACTAAATAAGAAAATCACATAATTAGGCAACACCCACAAAAAATTAAAAAAACCAAAAAAACTATAAAAAAAAATCCCAAAAAAGGAATTTTATTGATAAATCCCATTTATAAGTGTCTTAACCTAAGAAGTCCATGAAGGAATTTTTTAACCCACTTAGTCCCATGTATTTATACTTTTATTCCATAAAGTCCTTTTTCTTGATTTACATTATTTTCTTAGACTCTTATGCCCTTATATTTAATATTAATATTTAATGTGGAGAGAGAAGGGAAAGGACCAAGGCATAAAAAATTTCATACAAAAATTAAATAACATTGATGTTATTATTTAATTGATAACACATTAAAAATAATGTGAACATTCTCTCTCATCTGATGTGAATATATTTTTAATTAACAACACATTAAAAATAATGTGAACATTCTCTCTCATCTGATGTGAACGTTCACAACACCTTTTCGAAAAATTGTCTCTCATCTAATGTAGTGATGTGAACGTTCACAACATGTGAACCTTCTTATTTTTAATTGACAATACATTAAAAAAAAAAAAAAACTACATAAAAACAAGATTATATTCTATTATATAACGTGAGCACCCAAGTTATTGTGAACTCCATCATGCTATTTTTGCGTACCAATTTTGCCCAACAAATAGCAGATTCGGTTTCACAAACTTTGGTGGCAAACATGAAAATTAAAATTTTGCATTAACCACACATTCTACACAAGTCAAAAAACCGTTTCAGTTTACAGATTTTGAATTCAATTGGGACTCTTCACAACCTTTTCTTGCTAGAAGGAAACAATCCTATGCACATACATCATGTGGGCCACGACTTGTAGTTTTGTTTGTCAACAAGCTTAAAATAATTGTATAATGCACAACTTTGTTAACCAATGACAACAAAACCTTAAAAACAATTGAGAATAACATAATCAAAACAACAATAAGAAATAATGAAGTAACAAGAGAGAAGCCAATTCCAATATGCCCTACTGATTAGAAGGGAAAAAACAAAAGAACACAAAAAGAAGATGAATATTCAAGCAATTCTTAAAACTTCACTTCTCTTGCTATAACCCACGAAACCCAATGATATTACTGTTCGATAGTTCAATTTTGTGATGGAAAATCACAAAGAAACGCTTAAAATCATGCTTTTTAAACCTCATACACACACACACACACACACATATATATATAATCAGAAAATCAAAGAATGAAGATTTACCCAGCAGCGGAGAATGAGAAAAGGGTTTTCAGAGGAGAGCCAAAAGTAGGGTTTGGTAATCCCTGTGTTGTATATGCCTTGTTTTTGGTATCGCTTTTAAAAATTTATTTTTGCTTTTATATTTTTGGAAATAAAAATAATAAAAATCTTAGAAAAACACTCATCATTTAAAAAAAAAACATTTTGTGGGAAAATAATTTTAATTTTTTAAAAAGGTGTTTTTTAGAAGAAAAAAATCCAAAAATAATTTGAGAAAACAATTTGAAGGGAAATGCTAAATGGTGTGTACCATATATACTTTACAATTAAACAAGAAAATGACATAATTTCATACTTTTTGAGTCATAACTAAAAGAAAATTGTCATAACTAAATACAATACGAGACATAATTAAAAATTTCATAAGTCATAACTAAAATAATATCATAACTAAATAAAAAAATCACATAATTAGGAGATGCATATAATACACCCCTTTCAAGGGTGTGTATATTAGAATTTCCCAATTTTCATATCAAATTCCAAATTTCTCTTTTAAATAACACCAAAAAAAAAAAAAAAAAAACCGTCCAAACAATTGTTAAAGTACTCGGTCCATAAATCTAATTTTAGATTTCTTCGATTTAAAAGTCCACCCACTGAATTACTATGTCCATAAGGACATGTTTCTGCAAAAGAACTAAACTACACTTATACGATCCATGCGTATCTGTTCCTCCTATAATCAAACCCCTCTCTCTCTCTCCTCCATCTTTTTCTCTCTATTTGTTTCATATCCACCATTCTCTTCCATTCTCATTCTTGAAACCCTAACCTCAAATGCTCTCTCTTTTCTCCATCACTCTCTCTCTCTTTTGTGTCTTTAATGGCGTCTTTTCGCTTTTCTACCCTAATTTTAGGGCTTTGCTCTCGATTTTGCTAATCTTGCCATAGCCTTCGTCACTACTTCTGTCACAACCCATACCGGTGCCTAGGGTTGAATTCACAACTAGTTAAATTTTAAAATTTCTAAGATTAGTTCGAAGTAACTAAATTAAATAATGTAGCAAAATGAAATAAAAGATGTAGATAAATATCTGAAGCATACATGGAAATTATTATTTATGTAATAGATAATAGATAAATACGAAAAGAAGAAAAAAAGAAAAGAAAAAGAAACATGATGTTTATATCAAATTTGGGTCCTGATCAATGAGGTAAAACCATTCTTCTTTAAGTTTCTTCACCTGAAAGGGTTTTAACAGCTATAAGCACATGGCAGAGTGAGAAATATCATAATAAGAGCATAAGAGTATACAAATCACCATGGATAATTATTTAGGCTAAATAATGAATAGTTTGGTTCGAATAAATTATTTTGAATAACAAACATATAATACAAACAATCATAACCACGATACAGAACATAACAGAAGGTCAATGAATTCATGACAGACAGAGAGTCATGAAGTGACTAATGAGAGGGCCAACGGTTATTTAGGTCTTTCAAGGTATGGGACCGAGGGTCACCAAAGTGACAATTTAGAGGGCCAATGGTTATTTAAATCCCAAGGTATGGGACCGCCGTGGCCTATGAAGCACCGACATGTCCCTAGGCCTCACGTACGAGTGTCGGACACGTGTCAGACACGGACACGCGTCGGACACGCAGTAGACACGTGTCCGACACTCTCTCTAACATATCCCATTTTTTTTTTTGAAATTTTCCAGTCGGACACGCCATGGACACGCCGAGACACTCTCCAGACACGCATGAGTGGATCGAAGAAGCCCTAACTATTGCAGAGGAGACAGAGGAAGAGAGAAGGAGATCGATGGAGACAAAGAAAGATAGAAACCCTAACTGTTGCAGAGGAGACAGAGAAAGAGAGAAAGAGATCGAAGGAGACAGAGAGAGAGAAAGAGATTGAGGGAGAAGATGAGACAGAGAAAGAGATTGAGGGAGGAAGAAGCCTAACCTGTCAATCGAAGAAGCTGAGGTGATATTCTTCTTCTTGTAGCACTTGTGCCTTTTAAGGCTTTTGGTAAATGTATTTGGACCCTTCATTCTATTTGGGGAACCTTTGGTGTGTTTGTTGGAAGTCCCACGTCGGTTACAAGACACATTTTAAGGTGGACAAACTTCTATATATAGGTGCAAGTGCATAGGGTTAGCTTACCAACTTCTATGGTTCTTTCTTGGTTTAATGAGCCATTACGAACCAAGCTTGAGTTATAAATTTTAGTTGTGCCAAGCTGGATTTTGGCCATAGTTCCATTGGGATTTTGGCCATAGTTCCTTCGCCAAAGTTGTGTTATTTCTCGAGGGCTTTGTGATGTGTGGTGGAGATCGAGTTTCAACTCTTTTCATCTTCTCCATTTGAGCTTCGAATTTGAGGTAGGGATAACCTACTCCTCTTTATGAGCTTTGTCTTTAAATTTTAGTATTTTGATATGTTGGGGGTTGTTGAGTAATTTTGAGAAAGTTTGGGGCTTTTGTGCAATTTTACAAAAGTTGGGGTTTTATTTATAATAAACCTATATGCATGTTTAGCATAGAGAAATGTAATTAATGTTGCAACATTGATGAAAATAGGAACCTTAAGGGTTGTAATGTTAATTATGGAGAATGCTCTAATTACATTGGTTAATTAATAGGTATAATTAATTGTTAGAAATGAGGAATTGAATTGGGAATGTTGAGATTGGGAATGTATGGGATTAAAGGGTGTAGTTGATTTATTTATCGCTCACCTAATTGAAATGTTGATATATTATCCATTTTGTGCATTTATTTTCTGTTTAGAAATAACTGCTTTGGGCTATCGGTGGAGGATAGTCTTGATTGTTGTAGACAATGCATGATGATTAGGCAAACTAAAACTAATCACTAGAATGTGTCATTGAGTATGACGATTGAAAGAATACATTAACTTTATGTATTGATTGTTTATATGCATTGTTGTGTTAGAGGAGATAGAGGATGTACTCCACGGTTTAGGGGAAGATAGGGGATGGACCTCTAAACCGGGTGTTGTGTAGGAGGAGATAGGGGATGGACTCCGTAGATACAACTCATATGCTTGTCTATTGATGTGATGATACAGCTCATATGCTTATCTTTGGAAGTGTGATATAGTTCTTGTGTGGGAGGAGATAGGGGATGGACTCCGTAGATACAGCTCATATGCTTGTCTGTTGATGTGTTGATATAGCTAGTATGCTTATCTATTGTGAAATGAGGAAATGTTTAATATGAGTTACTGTCTCATATCGGTTATTTGGTCAGGTTCTGAACCATGGTTATAAATGGAGAATTGAAAAGGAATGAAAAATGAAACTGTAATGTGTTATGAAAGAATGTAAAAGTGTTGACCATCTATCAACTGTTAATCTTTTAGTCATTATTCATAGCTGGTTTAGTGTATTTCTACTGGGCTGTTAGCTCACCCTATACGGGAATATCATTTTCAGGTACAGGTAGCTTGCCACCTCCAAGGGTATAGATTGGGAGGCTAGAGGCGAATGGACCTTTTGATGTTTTGTTTCCCTTTTGATGTGTTACATGTGGTTTCAAGCCAAGGGCTTTATATGTATTTGAGTTAGTACTCTACTCTGTGTAACCAAGTGTTGACTTGGAAAACTGTAAGCCCGTAGGGCATTTCCTCTTGTTGTTAACATGTAACACTGTTGTAAGAACTACTCTGATGAATAGAAATTGTTGGTTTATTTTATATCAATGCATGTCTAAAGTGAAGGGTTTTATGTAATATTTTGAGGGCGTTACACTTCTTCTTCTCTTCGTCTTCCTCCCTTTCGTCTCTGCTTTTCTTCTCCTCCCTTTCGTCTCTGCTTTTTCTGACTCTCTCTCTCGCTCTCGTCTTTGTTGATCCCTCTCTCTCTGTCCTTTTTTTTTTTTCTATTTTCTCTTCCCTCTTATTACCGTGTCTGTCTCTCCCCCTTTATTCTTTTTTTCTTTTTTATGTCTTTCTTTTGTAAATAATAAATATAAATAAATACAAATAATATATTTATTTTTTAATTTTACATATAATAAATAAAAATAGTATATATTTTTTAATTTTACATATAATATATAAAAAATATATATATATTAAACGTGTCCCCAGCGTGTCGTGTCCCCTATTTTTTGAAAATTTGCGTTTTTGCATGTCCGTGTCGTGTCGCGTGTCCGTGTCCGTGTCCGTGCTACATAGGCTGTGGCGATACTTATAAAAATAAATGGTTATATACTCATTGTCAAATAAATTTTAAAATTTAAACAATCATATCCATAGATTTTAGTTTTAAATAAGCAGGGCTTATAAAATGAATAACATAGTTGAATGTTAATATAATTAAAAAACATGATTTGCATACAATAATTTATAAAATAATAAAACAATTTATGATTACTGAAGATATAATCTATACTATATATTAAGCAAAAGTGGGTTTTTAACCCCAAGTCTTGTGGGAACTCTAATCTCCCAATTCAAATTTCCTGATTTTTTGATTTAAAAAAACAAAAAAACCTTAACATTTATTAACTTTTCTCAATCTCCAAGTCTTACCCTCATAATAACACTTTAATGCATTAAGAACAAGCATAAAAAAAATTCTTTGAAATCCAACACATATGAATTCCTTGAAAAGTCCCAACACATATGATTATTATCCCTCATAATAACACTTTAATACATTAAGAACAAGTGTAAAAAAAAAATTCTTAAAAAATCCAACACATATGATTTTTATCAAAATATTAAACTTTAATATAATATACTAATAAAAAAAAGATTTTTAATTTCTTGAAAAGTCTAACACATATGGTTATTATCAAAATAATATGGACTCATACTATTTTCGTCCTGTTTTCTCTGATTTCCGCGACTCTTCTCCTTACTGGCTTATTGGTTTATTGTTGTTGTTGTTGTTGTTCTTTTTTTTTTTTTTTTACTGCCTAGTTACTTCTCCAGTCCCCCTTTTATGCTTAAGCCTAAGGAGGCGATTCATCCTTTGCACCAAGGTGAATCACCATCCATGCATTAATTCTCCTACAGGTGGCTTATGCTGGGAATGCCACCATTGGGCTTACCTTTCCCTTAATTTCATCCTAACCCTAAATATTTTGATAATTTCATCGTTATTTTGATTTGGTCCCAAACAATATATTAACCACATTGTTATTTTTTTGTAGCAACAATGCTTCTAATTTTAAATTAAATTACATTTTAGCACGTATAATTATAAAATCAAATATTTTATTTTACTTTATTTTTATTTTATTTATGTATTTTATTAAATTAATGGGAAAATTGGCCTAAGGTCCCTCATCTACTTTTGATAAGAGGAAAAGTCCAAAATAATATATTTTAATGGCTAAGGTCCATAAAATTTATTTTAAATTATAAATTACCTAAATTACCCTTTCTTTATAACATAAATCTGTTTGAATGTAATATCGTTGACTTAACTGATAGATTTTGGAAACCGAATTCGCAGGGGAGATTTCTTCGGAGTTTTCTTCGGAGATTTCAGTGGAGATTTCATAGTGAGATTTCGTCGAGATTTGAGTGGAGTTTGACGAGAAAGAATGCTACGATCATGTTGATTTCGTCGGAGATTTCGTCGGAGATTTCAGTGGAGATTTCGTGGTGAGATTTCGTCGAGATTTGAGTGGAGTTTGACGAGAAAGATTGCTACGATCGTGTTGATTTGGTCGGAGATTTCGTCGGAGTTTTGATTCTTTGTTTTTGAATCAATTTCAAGGAGTGTTGACAGTGTATTGATCGCGTTGGTTTTTGAGTGGAGTTGAATCAGGTTTGTTTTCGATTTGAGATTCCACATGGAATTTGACTTTTGTTTTGAATTTTTGTTTCGAGAGAGGCCAGGTTTATAGAGTTGATTTTTATTTTTGGAATTAATTTTTCATTCTTTTGTTTTTTTGATCAATTTGAAATAGTGTTGACAGTGTAGTTGATTTTGATGTTTAGTGTTTATTTTTTGTGCTCTGTTTTTTATCAACATGCTGATGAATGATAAGTTTTGTTCTATGTTTTTTCAAACCAGAGATTTGATTTTCTGCACTTTTGTTTGTGTAGTCCAGAGAAAATTATAAGTGCATATGAACATATTATTAGAAGTTTCTAATGGATATAGAATATGAGAAAGTGAATGTAAGTTCATAAATTTGTGCAATAAAGTGAATATGAGATAGTATATAAGTTTGTAAATTTCTCTGGCTTTTTCTATGAGTGCAATATTAGTGTAAAGTTCATATATAAGGTGTATATGATTTTTTTCTATGATTGTGTTTAATAGTTAGCAGTAAATTTCTCTTTGTTTCATTAAGTTTCTGTGATTTTGTTTTTTATCATCTTGAAGGTGAATATCAGTTTGTAGATGTGTGTTTGGACTTTTATTTTATGAATACAGACAAAGTTAGACAGAGGCAATTGAATACAGACAAGCTTTTATTTTATGAATACAGAAAATTATAATTTTTAGAAATTTATCTGGACTTTTATGTTGTTTTTGTGAAGTGTTTCTATGTTAAACAATTTTTTCTAGTTTTGTGAAGGTGAATATCAGTTTTGTTCTATTTTTTTAAACCAGAGAAATTTCATTTTCTACACTTTTGTTTTTGTAGTCCAGAGAAAATTATAAGTGCATGTGGACATATTATTAGAAGTTTCTAATGCAGATAGAATATGAGAAAGTGAATGTAAGTTCACAAATTTTTCTGGACTTGTATTTGTAGTTCAGAGAAAATTGTAAGTTAGTTACTCACTTTCAGTTTGTAAATTTCTATGATTGTAAATTTCTCTGGACTTGGATTTTTTTGTATGATTGTGTTTAAATAGTTAGCAGTAAATTTCTTTGTGATTCATTGAGTTTCTGTGTTTTTGTTTTTTATCATCTTGAAGGTGAATATCAGTTTGTAGATGTCTGTGGACTTTTATTTTAAGTTCAGAGAAAATTATAATTTTTAGAAATTTCTCTGGACTTTTTATGTTGTTCTTGTGAAGTGTTTCTATGTTAACTAAATTATTTTTCTTGTTTTTTGTTTCAGTTTCAATGGACAATGCAGTGTTGTTGCTGTGTAAATATGGGAATGATACTATTGTCATTAATGTTTCATGCGAATTGAATTTTGAGGAATTGGTTGGAATTTTGTGTAAAACATGGGAGAATTTGAAACCTGAGATTATGTGTATTTCATATTCTATTTTGGGCCATCCGAATTGTATGGTTCGAAATAATATTGATTTTTTGAATATGTTGAGGGTTGTTTGTGCACGCGGTGTTGATATAGTTGATGTTTCAGTTACTAGATGTGGTACTTCTGATGAAGAGGAAGTGGGGTGTAATTGGGTAGATGTTGTGGATGGTGAGTGTGATAGGCTGGTGGATATTGAAAGGAATTCACTCTCTAAGTTTTGTTCTCACCAAGAAAAGGTGTTATTGTCGGCTCGTTGGCGGAATAATATTACGAGTGTTGAACAAAAGTTTGAGGGTGGTGTGGTTGAGTTCCGTACTTTTTTGTGCAAGTATGCTATTGAGGTTGGTTTTTAGTTTACGTATGTTAAAAATGACAAGCTGAGGGTTACGGCAGAATGTGCATATAAGGAATCAAGGGGATGTATGTGGCGTGTACATGCTTCTGTTGAAAAAACAAATGGTTTCTTCTACATAAGGACTTTGAACAATGAACATACGTGTGGTGTGGCGGTTCATACGAGTAAACATTCGAGGATGACTTCCAGCTTAGTTTCTGGGCTGATAGTTGACGAGGTAAGTGCAAAACCTTTAACTCGTCCAGTTGATGTTGTGAAAGAAATGAAAGACAAGTATGGGGTCTCAATCAGTTATAACTGTGGTTGGTTGGGTGTTGAAAAAGCAAAACGTAGTACATATGGGGATTCTTGTTTGTCATTTGATTAATTACGGTGGTATTTTGATGAGGCATTGAAGAACAATCCAGGTAGTCGTTTTGAGTTAGATTTTCAAGACAACAAGCGTTTCAAAAGAGTGTTTGTGGCTTTTCATGCATGCACAGCTGGTTTCAAATATTGTCGGTCATTGCTTTTTCTTGATGGAACATTTTTGAAAGGGCGATACAACGGAGTTATGCTTGCTGCAACGGCGAAAGATGGGAATGAAGGTAATTGTAAATATATATAATTTTATCTAACTATGTGAATTTTCTATACATGTAGGAATTCAGTGAATGTGATTTTTCTCTGACACTTTGAATTTTCTCTGGTTTTGGCCTGTGTGGATTTTCACTGGATTTTGGTCAGTGTGAATTTTCTCTGGATTTTGTCATTGTGTGAGTTGTATCTGTAGGTGGTCACTGAGTGAATTTGCTCTGGATATTATGATTGTGTGAATTTTCTCTGTAGTTGGTCACTAAGTCAATTTTCTTTGGATGTTGCCAATGTGTGAATTTTCTCTGGAGTTGGGCACTAAGTGATTTTTTGTCTGGATGTTGGCAATGTCAAATTTCTCTGGTTGTTTATTGTTCTAATTTTCTATGCATGTATATATCTGATATGCTTGTTCCTATTTGTTTTGTAGGTTTTTTCCCTGTAGCTTTTGCTGTTGTTGATGCTGAGAATAAAGACAATTGGTGTTGGTTTCTTGAACATTTATGTGGAGTATTGGGATCAGAAAGGGTGATAAGTTTCATATCAGATCGACATTGTGGTATTGTGGAGGGAATTGCTAGGTTTTTCCCTAACTGCTTTCATGGATTTTGTCTTGAACATCTAAAGAGAAATCTGAGGGATAAGTTGTCATGCGGATACACAAATTTGGTTAGGGAGATGATTGTGTCCAAGTTTTCACAATGTGCATATGCGCCAACAAAGGCATCATTTCATTTCAAGTTAAATGAATTAAAAAGTGAGGGAGGAGACATTGTGATTGCTTTCTTGAGAAGTTTACCGTATGAAAATTGGAGTGATGCATATTTTGCGGGGAAACGTTATGGTGAGATGTATTCAAATGTTGCTGAGTCATTCAATTCATGGATACGAGATGCTCGGCACTTGCCGATAACAAATTTGGTGGACATGATACGGTTGCAAATTATGAATATGAGGTCTGATAGGAGGCTGCTCTCTAGTAAATGGAATAAAGTTCTATGTCCTCATATGGATAGTGTATTGGAGAAGTATTTTTTGGATGGGAGGACATGGAATGTGAGTTTGTCGTCTGATAATGTCTTTGAAGTGCATTGTTTTCCTTCGGTTATGGTTGATCTTGAGTTGAGAACTTGTTCGTGTCAAAAGTGGGAAATAAATGGGTATCCATGTCAACATGCTGTTGCTGCAATTTTTAGGAGTGGAAGGAATTTGAACTCATTTGTTGAACCATTTTTTCATGCTGATATGTATCGTCAAGCTTACTCGTTTTCGATTGGCCCAGTTCCAACTGTTGAAAAACCTGTGTGTAGCATTGAAGATGCTATGATTTTACCTCCATTGAGCAAGAGACCAGCTGGGAGTCTGAAGAAGAACAGAATTGCTTCTACTGGAGAGTTTAAAACGGTAATTAAGTGTAGTCGTTGTGGGAGTATTGGTCACCATAATAAGAGGACATGCAAGGAACCTTTGTTAAATAGTTGAGGATAATACATTTTATTGATTGAATAATACATTTGATGATTAGTTTGTGTATTTTGTTTTGTGAAATGTGTTTCTTAGACAGTGTATATAATAATATCAATCAAACTCATCCAGAGAAATTTTTGCAATATCAGTTAAAGTGTGCATTGTGTTTGTTGATATATACTATAGGCATTGGGTTTGTAATACCTGTCAATTTATGCAGAGAAATTTGGTATGGCAGAGAAAATTTTGTGTAATGTGTTTTGAAGCTTCAAATTCATCCATATAAATTTGACAATGGCAGATAAAAGTACTGTGTGGATTTTGTTTTTTGAATTTGATAATTGCTTTGTACTAACACAGTGCATTATAGATTGCATGATCATATAGGCACCTTGTTTGGCATGATACGAGTTAAATTTCTTTGTGAATTTGTGGTAACTTCATGTCAGTCATTTCAAGAAATGTGCATACCAGACAGAGCATACACAAAATTATTGCAGTGAGTACAACCAAGAAACAAAATCATGCTTTTTTGAAATTTCTCTGAGTTAAGAATTTCTCTGGACCAGGGAAGAATTTATCCAGAATGAATTCAACTCATAAATTTTGCTCAAAGCCAGAGAAATTTTCATCACCAACCCAGAGAAATTCACAACTCAGAAATTTCAAATTCATCCAGTGAAATTTTATATTAGCAGATAAAATTACTGTTCGCTTTTGTGTTTTGTTGAGTTTGATGATTGTTTTGTAACAACACAAAGCATTACAGATTACATGATCATATAGGCATCCCGTTGGGACTGTACGTGTTAAATTTCTCTGAATTCTGGTAATATGATACCAGAGAAATTTGTGAAGACAATTTTCTCTGTGTGGATTGTGTTGACAATCACAATAAAAATATATATTTATTTAACCATCGATAGGTATGAAATTGACATTAGTGGAAATAAAAAAAAAATGAAATTTACATTAGTCAAGAAAGGATGTATATGGATGAGTCAAGCATCAGTATTCCTTCGATGTGTCAACAAAAACTGAACGGTTAATACTGTATGGATATATACATATATGTGAGACAATTTTCTCTGTCTGGCTATGTACATTGTCTTCTTTTCACTAGTTTCACTATTACATGTTTGGTTGTTCTGGAGGTATTTCAATTGGTTCAGTTCATGATCGGCCAACATCGGTGACAAATCTCTCTATCAGTTCTGCCCTCATCAACCTGATCTCTTGTGTGGACAATTTGGAGCTGATTGGTTCATGTTTGCTATATTGTTTCATGATATAGCAGACAAAGAGGCCACAATCCAGACTGCATACAAATTATAGGAATGGTTAGTTTTAAGAAACATGCAAATCAGAGTATCTTATTTATAGATGTATGAAACTTACGAATCGCTTTCTTGTTGGGGAGCATTGTTGACATACTCAAATTCGTAACTTGTGTTTTGTGAGTTTATCAACTTGAAGGAGGGTTGTGATTGAGCGTCTCTTTCAAGGCAATCTTTCAAAAAATTCTTCACATATTCTTGCTGCAAGAAAATGATTTTTAAATAACAGAGAAATTTCAGACAAATCAATGGGATTGTATGAAAATTATCATCACATAAAGATTATGATGGATCAGAGAAATTTGCACTGGTTACCAATTGTTTTGCATCTTTGACATATTTGTCTTCTACATCTTCCCTCCTTGGCCTCAATGAGTTGTAGAACCTCCATAAACTGTCTTGTTTGTCTAGGACAAGCAAGGTCCAGTGATTTCCAGCTGTGGACTTCTCATTACCTCCAGTGTTTATTGGGAAATGGAGGAACCTGTAGTTCCTCCAAGCTGTTTCAATATGTTTGTCAAATAAGGACACTCGAAAAGATTGATTTTCTGTCATCCTGATGAAATTCTGTGTTCAGAGAAAATCCAAAAATGGTTATGTTCAGAGAAAATCCAAGAAGTATCTTAAGAAGAGAAAGTATTAAGTAAATTCCAGAGAAAATCAAATAAAATAGTAGTAACATACTAAGCTCATGGATGTGAAAAAAAATGAGGTTGGTTGTTGTCTTTCTCTCATTTGGTCAGCCAAAAGTATCTCCCCATAGCCGTCAATGACCTGAAAAATATGATTTATAATTGAAATATTGGTTTATAAAGGCAGAGAAATTTTGATGAAAGGGAAAGACTTACATTGTTGGCAATTTCTTTTTGCTTTATTAGGTTTCCAATGTCTGAAGGTAATGAGGTTCAACTCACTTGTCCAAATTAATGCCCTACAAGAGAAGTTTGTGGAAATTAAATTGTTGTTAATGCAATATAAGTTTGTAATTTGTTGTTTGTTATCTTCTATTTTGTTTGTTGTACTTACTCAAGTCCAGAGACGTTTGATATGTGCTGCAACATATCTTTTACGTGCTCTTTTATCAATCTTGAAATCGGAAGAGTTTGTGGGAACACCCAAGATTTTCTGATGTTTAGAGGTTGAGGCAAGATGTAGGCATCAGCATCAACCACTTCTTTGTCCTTCTTGCTTTGCTCAGCTTGCTTTGCAGCTTGTTTTGAAGCTCTAGTCACTTTCGCAACTTTTGGATATTGAAATTCTGGATCGTGCTGCTTTTCCTTTCTTTCTTTTGCCTTTAAGTTTTTGATCATTGACGTCGGATCTTTTTGACTGTAGACAGTGAAAATATTAGTAAAAGTGAAATTTCTCTGAAGCAACAGATGATATTTCTATATGTAAATTTATGTGATTCAATATTTTCCAGTTACCATAGACTTTCGTCTTTTGTTTCGGTTGTTCTTTGGGTGCCATTTCTTCTTGTTGGGTCGTTGGTTGTTCAACTTGCATTCCAACTAGGCACAGTGAAAATCAAACAAATCCCAAAAATGGAATAAGAAAATAGACAGAGAAGATGAAATGAGCAGTAGAAATCAATAGAAATAATCGGCAATAACTAATGTGTTCAGAGAAATATAACTTCCAGAGAAAATTACCAATGTCAGAAAATTATAATAAATAGAAATTTCTCTGAGTTATGCTGACTCAAGGACTAGACTTTTTGTGGGTCAAGATTTTCACTGACCTTGTGGTTGAAGTTGTGTTGGTGTTCTGTATGGTTGTGTTGCTAGTTGGACTGAAAGTTCTTGTACTTGTTCATGCAATTTGGCATTTTCTGTTTCAAGCTCTGAATTTGAATTCCTCAACTGTTGAATTGTTTTCATATCATGTTCCTTTTCAAGCTCCAACATCCTTAGTTTCATTTGGATTGTGCTTTCTTTTTCTTGAAGCTCTGAGTTAAGTGATGTCAGGGTTCTTATTGAAATATCCTTTTCAGTAAGTATTTCCATCCAATTTCTGTCTTCTTCTTGTTTAGATTGAGAAAGTGCCTTCAGTCTTTCACGC